>JAOXYD010000004.1:1836038-1850406 GCA_028565735.1 Pinacopodium congolense | reverse complement strand
GAAGGAATTTCTATCTAAAGCATAAAGACCAACAATTACTTTATCAGCTACTAAAATTTGATCACTTATAAGGTCCTATAGATTACAAAAAGTGGAAAAGAAACAAAACTTAATTCTGGCTATGATGGTGAGTTTGTTAATAGAACGAAAGTGGTATTTAAAAGATATAACATGCAAGGATGAAGTTAGAACAATTTTTAAGCTAAGTTCAATATCACTTATGCAATCCACAAGTCCGATTGTTCCATCAGGTAAATGAACAAGGGTATATTTATCAACAGGTATAGGATGCTTGATGAAATATAAATCATTATATATGTGATTAGAAGCTTTAGTGTCAATTATCTAGAAATCGTGCTCAATTAAATCAATAGCACTTAAATAGTGATGAATAACACTATCTACAAAGTCTACAAAGTGAGCAAAATTGATTTTGTTGCTGTAAAAAATTATTGCCTTACTCTACCCCTTGAAGAATCTTTCTATCCCTTCATAGATCAAAATAGTAAGATCAACTGCCTGTCTGCATGAGTAGTAGTTCCAACCTTAACATTAAATGGCAACTCAATCTTATTAGCAAATTATTTATTATTAGTGCCCCTTTAAACCATTCTAGATACTTATGAATCTTGAAACAAGTCTCTTTAGTATGCCTCTTCGTTTTACGAAAATCGCAATACAAATCATCTTTGTTCATTAGTTTCTTCTAAATTCCCCTACTCGTACCTTTATTTTGCTATAACCGCACCATCATTGCATTATCATTCTTTCACAAGGATCATCCCTGGATGATCTAAATCATGTAAATGCAATGTATCTTCATCACAACTGATTTTACTTTTGGTAACCTTAGCTACCAATTCATGCCACTACTACAGATGTAATCACCATGACTTGTTACAAGTCTTGATTATGTCGATTGGATCTCAACTTTACTCTGATGCCATAAACAAACATTGAGTTATACAAGAATAAGATTGATAGATAGAAGAATCTAGAGAATATCGAGTTTGTATTATTTCACATTTCTTTAAAATGAAATACAAAAAAAGAGAGAGTTATATATAGTGTTACATAACTATAGTTCAAGTAAAACGACAACGTTTCTAAACTAATTACAAAAATGCAGCACTGTTAACAAAAATGACATCATAAATAACCATTAAGCACAATAACTTAAATATCTCTACATAATAAATTTGAGCCATTCCTTTTCTTTCTTCTTCTTTTTCTTCTCCTTTGGCTATTCTGCTTCATCATCCATATCTCTTGCGATCCCTACTCCTACTTGCATCGTTTATTGAATGACTCCTTCGTTTACGATCCCTATATATAGCTTCCCTCTTTTTTATCTATCCCTTTCATGACCATAATCCTTTTCTTCTCTTAAGTGGTATCGATCATTATCCCTTTCCCTGTCCCTTTCGCTTACGGGGCTTCGACAATCCTTATCCTCAACACCATTATCCATCTCATCAATTTCCTTATTATGCTCTCTCTCTTCTTCCTCCCTTTAAAATCATCTTCCAACACACTTTTTCTACGTTCAAATGTACCAATTGATTCAAGATTCCATCTTTTTTTTAATTCGAGGCAGAGCAATATCGCATGAATAATCTTTTGTCAGGAGCAATATTTTTAATAAGAATTTTATGATTTTATTTTAGTTGTTTATAAAATATGATTATAGATGTAAATAAGAAATTAATCATGTTATTGAATAATATTATTATATAGTGAATAAAGAATAAATATAATAAATTATTAATTTTTATAAAATAAAATAAAATTATGTATTAAAATTTAAATATTAATACATTTGCAATATATGCAATAATATGTAAATAGTTAATGTAATAATTAGTCTTATATAGAATCGTGTAATAGCCAACTTTTAATATTTAAGGTTAAATTTATTCAGAATTTTAATTTGATAAATTATCAATTAGGTTTTCATAGTTTCAAATTTATCAAATAAGTTCTCAAGGTTTAAAATTACTTCCGTTTATTAGTTCTCTGTTATTTTTGTTTTATGTTAACTAACGGAATACTACTAAACATGTCTATATGGTATATTTTGGACCTGTGACACTGCCGTGTTGGTATCGTGTTAGTTCACATAAGATAAAAAATAATTGAGGACTGATGGGTAAAAGTAATTTGAATTTTAATGACCTATTTAATAATTTATTAAACTATAAAAACTTAATTGATAGTTTATCAAATTTTAAAATTTTAGATGATTTTAACTAATAGTTTTAAGTAAAAAATCAATCTTCTTTATAATATTAACTAATAATCTTATACTATTTTCAACATGAAGAAGCTCTCTCTCTCTCTTTGTTAAAATAGGACAACATCTCTCTTGAATAGAATAAGAAACCTTATTAATCATTTTTTATTACAAATAAGAAGAAGTTAATTTGGAGTTGATTCAACTCGATCTAAAATTAATAAATTAAATTAGGTTTAAATAAATTTAAAGTTAAGATTTAGATCATATTTAAAAATTCTTAAATTTAAGTTTAATTTCAAACATAGCGGAATTAATTTTTTACTTTAAAAATATTTTTTCACTTCTTTTTATAAAAAAAACTTTCTTATATTTCTAATTGGGTTTTTGATAGAATAAAAAATGTCTATATACCAAAATTTATAAATTTCTTGCATTATTTTGATTAAATTATAACTTCGAATAAGTTTCAATCTTTTCCATTTCGATTCAATAGGAATTGAATATAATGTTTTTAAGTTTAGGTTGTGTGAAATCATATATAGACTAAGGTATTATAAACCCTAAATTTTTTTTTATCAATCTCAAATAATTATTTACCATATTTTTTGTATGATATATACATTTGTTTTGCTCTTATATATATATATATATATATATAATATCCTAAATATTAAATTTGTAAAAGACAAAATATTTTTTCGTAGTTTATTTGATTTTTCCAATTTTTAATTTAAAGAATTCTTATACTTTATTAAAATGACATAAATATTTAATTAACAAAATTTTGATTTTAATTATTAAAATCATCAATTAGTTAGAGTTGAAATTATTTAGAATTCTTGTAATTTGATAAAAAATATATTTTTAATGTAATTTGATAAATCTCTAAAATTTTAAATTGTTTTTACCTATTAAACCTCAATTATTTTTGTTTTACGTCGACTAATTGAATGTCTGTGCTACAGATCTCAAAGTATGCCACATAAATATACCTAAATGGCATTTCATTAATCTACATAAAATAAAAATAATAGAGAACTAATATGTGAAAACTATTTGAAATTTTAAGGATTGGTTTGATAATTTTAAAATCACAAATACTTAATCAATCGTAATTAAATTACTGAGAATCTAAATAATTTTAAGTCTTCTATAAAATTTGTTCCTTAAATTTGCTTCTATAAAATTATAAATACAATGATTTCCACGTTCAAACAAGATTATGAAATTTTCAAAAAGTTAAAAAAGTTATAATATTTGTAGAATATTTTTTTTATAAAATTTGTCAAATATTTAAATTTAAATCTCTAAATTAAATCTTAAAAATAAATTGAAAAGTTTTAATGAATTATTAATATGACACATTGTGATATTAATGTTTAAAAGAGAAATCAATATTCAATTGCTAGGAACGATCGTCTGTCTCTTTGCATTGTTGTATTTTATTTTTGGTAAGTTATGATTTAGATGATTTTAAGAATTGTAAATGAGATATAAACGTGGTTGTCTGTATTTTTCCCCCTTAAACAATGAAATAATTTTAAACAAATTGTACATAGATGTGCATCAATGCTTATCTATTCAAATTTCAATAAATATGGCCCATATAATTAAGTAGATTAAAATATAACCTACATATTTATAGATTAAAATTATTATAGAATGAAAGAAAAAATAATATTATTAATCTAATATATTTTATTTTTTTACTAAATTTAGAATAATTAATTATTATTTGAATATCTATATTAATAAGGTATATATAATAAATTATAAATAAATCATTAACAAAAAAGATTAAATCGAGAGATAAGTAACAGGATCCAAAAGCTGGGCTTTTCCAGGCCAGTCTAGAAGCTATAGCAGTCCAAATTCGTATCCACCTGCGGGGGAAAGCGAGAGAGCGAGAGGCGCAGAGAGTTGAGAGTTGGAGATGGCGGGACTGGCTGAAGCACCGAAGAGACAAGGAGGTAGACCCATGCCTCCTCCACCCAGAGGTCCTCCTCCTCTTCAGCCCGTCGATCGCGAGAAGGTTCACTTTTCTTCAACTTACTGTCATTTTCTAGGGTTCCTAAACTATTATATTTTGAATCCAACGGTTTTAATTCCTTGCGAATCTTTATTTCCAGACATGTCCTCTGTTGCTTCGCGTATTCACCAAGGTATTTACATCCACTTTTTGTTTTATTAATGCGCAATAATTTGTATTTGGATTGACTGTTTTCGTGAACTATTATGCAAATTGTGGAATTTCAGTGAATTTGATTCAAACTGTTTTGGGCTCTGATTGAATCGAACACATTACATGTATGTAGCTGTGATTCTGAAGTGCCACAGCGTAAGTTGTCATGTGTTAATTTTTGGCAGATGGGTTCTCATCATCTGAAGGAGGAGTTTGCGGTGAGAGGAAAGGAGCCTAAGGATGAAGTTCAAATTTACACATGGAAAGATGCTACTCTTCGTGAGTTAACTGATCTGGTACGTTGAAAATCTTGTCTTTCCCATTCCAGCATGTTTGGGGGAGATTACAGGCTTGAAGGAGTATCCATAAAAAGGCTTGTTCGATAGGAACTTGTAAGTTAATGCTCACTAGGTTCCTAGCATGCAAAAGATATGGGTTTAGACTTAGTTTGTGAGAAATTGGAATTTTGGAAGATGATCACAGTGGTGTTGGCCATGTCATTCTTGAGCCTTGGGAAGAACATTAAGAATCGAACCCAGTTTAATGTTTGGGAACTCATGAGATACTAGCATACTTTTGTTCATGTCCAAGCCTTCTATGTTTTTCCAATTCTCACTGCAGTAAACAGTCGATTTGATGTCTGTCACAGGTTAAGGAGGTGGCTCCTGCAGCAAGGAGAAGAGATGCTAGACTCTCTTTTGCTTTTGTTTACCCTGATAAGAGTGGTCGATTTGTGGTTCGAGAGGTTAGTCTCTCGTATCTCTATACTTTCTTTTCTTGTTTGTGGTGGTGTTAGCAAAAGAGAGCGGTTTTGTTCAACCTCAATCCCCCACTTCTTCCCTTAAACAAACCCATAAAGGGCAAAGGTTTGGCTGATCATGAAATAGTCTGTTATTCTTATGAACAAATTCAAATGCCTTTCCTGTTCTCACAGATAGATTTTACCTTAAACAGGTTGTTAGTGATGTTCGTGATGCATGTCTTCATAATCTCTTATCATTTAAGCGTGTTGTCGAGCTATGCTTAAGCTTGCTTCATTGTAGGTTGGGAAGACATTCTCCAATAGAAACGGGAAACTAGATGATGCCAAAGCATTGGCTGAGCTGGGATTCCAGGTAAAGTTAATGCCTTTTAAGAAGCCCTTATATTCTAATCTCCATCTTGAATATTACCAAGTTTTCTGTCGCGTTCACAGATTGGAGATTACTTGGATGTGGCAATTTTATAGGAGAGAGGGCTCTACATGGATTTAGCAACTCAAGTGGAGACCAAGTTGGGGAAGCTTTTTGCTCTGCACACTAGGCTTGTGTAAGTTGATTTTGTGCTTGAAATGTAACTGGGCCGGCCTTGGCAAAAATTTAGAGGTCAATTTGCAGCAACAGAGAGTAGCTGACGCACTGGTTGTCTATTCTTACAATTGACTTATCGCAATCTATAAGGAGGGAGTCATAATTTTCAAGGAACAGGTTTTTAATGGAATTTGATTCTAGGGTTTAGAGTTAGACGATAAATTTCCAGCAAAATCCTTTTTCCAGGACTGGAAGTTCATGATTTCCGACGTTGGAGAATTTTTAATAATTTTCATTCACTAATTGGATCGCTTTTGAAGGGGCATTAAATTTAGCTAGCTATATAAACAAATTCTTCTTTAAAATTCTTATAAAATTATTTATAATTTGATATTTATAAATTAATTTTTGATAATAATATTAATATTATGACTTTTTACAAATTTTATTTACACAAAAAAAACCCAAGGATCATTCTAAATTTTAACGTATTAATATCTTTCGTGCTGGGCCCAAATTGAGCAGGTCCTAACTGCTTTGTCATCGGCTTTGTCATCATCATGCTAAATGTTAGGATCAACACAATTAGTAAGCTCCAATCATTCTTTGGCAGATTTATGCTACTTAATTGCCGATGGATAAGAGCTTCTACGTAATAATAATTGCGAGTGATAGCCCATGTTCCAATGTGTTTTGATGCTTCTTCGGACGCAAACTTTTTTTAATAGCTAAATGATATTATCAATCTGGAACTGACATAAAGAAATTAATAATATTTATTTATCCTTTGAACAATTTTATTTTATTTATCTTTTACTCGAATTCATTAAGAAAAAGATCACTTTTTATAGATTTATTAGAAATACCTCTAGTATGGCCATGGTTTGAAAAAGATTTAAATGATTGATATTATTTAAATAAAATTAACTTCTAAAATATTTAATTTAAAATTTATGTTTGATTAATAAAAAACATAAATTAAAACTGAAATTTGGATTAAATATTTTTAAAACATTTAAATCTCATTTGAATATTTTCAAATATTAAAACTTTTCTTAAATTTTTATAAATATACTAAAGACAAAAACATATTTTAAAAAGTAGAAGGCAGTTAATATTTAATTTAAAATTTATGATCGACTGATAAAATATTTAAGTTAAAATTGACATTTAAGTTAAGTATTTTTTAAAACATTAAAATCTTATTTGAACATTTTTCTTATATTTTTATAAAAATATTAAAAATAAGGGCATATTTTTAAAAGTAGAAGGTGCAATATATTATATAATAATTCATAAATAACTTATTTTAAATAAATTATTTACAAAGTAAATTTTATAAAAACATAATTTAAATAATTCTATTAAAAATATAAAGATGTAATTATTACCTCCAGCTGGAGCTTGAAAACGACGTGCCGTGTTTTGCCTACGTTCCCATGAAAAAGTGAAATAAAAAATTAATGATAATTAAAAAAAATCCTGAAGAAAAAAGACAAAATATTCTATCATCAACGAAGGCTGTGTCTGCGATAGATAAAGAAGTTGAAGAGAGACTGAGGAGAGAGTGAAGAGATATAAAATCCAGAAAATCTCCGTTTCTCTCTCTGCGTCTCTTTAGTGCGAAAAAAATGTTCTAGGAAATGCTGGATTCTCGCTTCAATTACACGCATTAGCGATTCCTTTTCAATTTCCCGCGAGATCTCTTCTCAATTCCACCCGTGAATTCTCGTATTCTACCTCTCTACGGCTTTTGATTCTGTTTGGTTCTGTTTTTGTTCCTAGGTTTTTTATTTTGGCTTAGATTTTTGCAGGTTTTGATAGGCAATGGCGTTGATGAAGGGATTATCTGATGCGAGCGTCCAAAAGTATAGGGCCGGTGGATCTCGATTTCCTATCACTTTCGTCGTTTTTTTGTTACTTCTCTCGCCGTTCATTTTCTTTGCCTGTTGGAGTGTGTATTCTAGCGCTTCGATCGGTTAGTTCTTTCCTCCACAGTTTAATTGTTATTTTTATTCAGTTAGATAGATCTCACGTCCTTGTTAACTTTTTTTAGTTTAGTGTTCGTTGCTGTTTGATGAAAGCTGAATCTGATAAGAAATGGAAACATGAAGTTACTTGTAACTGTTTATCATATTTTTATTGCCATGGCGGGTGACATGGCATTTGGTGAGATAGTTAATTGATATTGTTGATTTTCGCAGCTAATTTTGAGAATTTTAGTTGTGAACGTATAGTAATTTGATAGAAAAGCTAGCAGGTGTTCAAGGCATCTTTTGTTAGAAGAGAATATGTGAGTTTTGGATATAGAATGTGTATTGATTCTTCACTTCGGGCTTGCAAGTTCTGCTTGCCATACATATTTGTTCATGGGATAAAATGTGCCTTATGGAGGTGCCTATTTCTATGTTCGGATAGGGTAATATGTTTGAAAATTTCTGGACTGCTGCCTACACTGAAAATAATTTATAAATTTTGGAGACTATCAGTGTGGACCCCTGTGTGATGTCAAATATTGTCTTGAGGCTGATTTTCACCAATAGATAATCATATATACTTATTATATATGTTTATTATATATCTATATGTATATAGATATGTCTCTATATTTACATATATTCTTGACTGTCTAGTGTGAATAAAGTCTTGTTTTACAATTTATGGCTGGTTGCTCTAGCGTGTATGTATGCATATATATATATATATATATATATCTATATGAACTTGAATTAGTCAGCATTAATTGTACTGCTTATGCCACTTTGTTATCTTCATAATTCCTGCTCCGGACAGTTACATTGTTGTACTTTTTATATTGTCAATGTTTTATTCTAATTATCTAGAAGTCTTGTCTCTAAAGTTGCAACTCATTTGTGCAGCACAAACCAATAGGATAGCTGGTTTCCACAACCAGGTGGCTTCTTCTGAATCTTCCTGATCTTCCTTATCTTTAATTGTAGAAAATAAATTCTTTTGCTTCTTTTTTAGTTTAAGTATTGAATATTGACTGAATGCACAGGGCTTGGGTTGGAGAGAGCAGCTGGCTCTACAACATGCTAAATCCCTTTTCTCGAAAGAGGCAAGTCTCTGTTGATGATAATTACTTTTACACCAAATTGGTTTAAATCGTGATAAGGAGCATTTAGTTATTCTTTTCTACTTGCATGACACCTTTACCATGACAATCTTTTAGGTCATTGATGTTATAGTTGCCAGCACAGCAGATTTGGGACCTTTAAGTCTTGATTCCTTTAGGAAAAACAATTTGTCTGCTTCTTGGAGGGTTATTTCTGAAGAAACTTTGGGTGAAAATAATGCAATTCCTGAGGTAAAATGACTGCCATGCCTTCCTATGTTTAATATAGTTTCAGAGTTCCGCCCTAGTCACAGTTGCTTATCATTCTTTGTGTTTGGAATTTTATGCCTGTTGAAGCCCAAGCAAACAGATATGGTCATCAAGCAAGAAGGAGCTAAGAGAAAAAATAACGAGTTTTCAGGTAGTGATATTCATTTGACTGGCTATTGCATATGATTTGTGCTTGTTGGCTGATCTGCTCTGTGTGTCCTTGTAGATGATCATTCTCAATCCACTGACACGCCTGCGAAACTGGCTCGAAGGGTAATTTCTGTCTTTAGCCTGGAAACCTACTTGTAAACTAGGATATTGGAGATGCCATCTTTGATTTTCTCTATATTCTATTCTGAATATCTTGTCTTATGTACCCATTGTTTCCTTGAGAGATCGTGCAGCAATTGAGAGAAAAAAGACGTGAAAAGCGTGCAGCAGACTTGGTGCGGCAAGAATATGAAGTAATAGTAAAACTTGAAAATGCAGCCATTGAACGCTCCAAATCAGTTGACTCCTCAATTCTTGGCAAATATAATATATGGAGAAAAGAAAATGAGAATGAGAATGCTGATTCAACAGTACGCTTAATGCGGGACCAGATGATTATGGCTAAGGTATATATAAGTATTGCTAAGATGAAGAACAAGCTTGAGTTGCAACAAGAACTTCAGACTCGGGTCAAAGAGAGTCAGCGCACCCTAGGAGAGGCTTCGGCTGATTCTGATCTACATAACAGGTAGCAGAATTATGGACTTTACCTTCTGTCAAACTGTATCCCCTGAATTTCTTTCTTGATTCCTTGTTAACGGTTGTGGAAATTTCCTGAAATCTTATTTGCATATGTGATTACTGTTTAGTGCTCCTGAGAAAATTAAAGCTATGGGCCAAGTTTTATCAAAAGCAAAAGAACAATTATATGATTGCAAGTTGGTAACTGGGAAGCTCAGAGCAATGCTTCAAACAGCAGATGAGCAAGTAAGGAGCTTGAAAAAGCAGAGTGCATTCCTTAGTCAGTTAGCAGCAAAAACGATTCCAAATGGAATTCATTGCTTGTCAATGCGCCTGACGATAGATTACCATCTCCTTACTCCAGAGAAGAGAAAATTCCCCAGGAGTGAGAATTTGGAAAATCCCAATCTTTATCATTATGCACTCTTCTCTGACAATGTCTTGGCTGCCTCAGTTGTTGTCAACTCAACTGCAATGAATGCGAAGGTGATCAGTCTTTGTTAGCCTGTAGCTTCTTGTTCTATTCCTGAATTAGAAACAAGATACTGTCCCTGAATTTGGGTATTATTTCTGAAATTGAAATTTGAATATATTTTTCTGTGTTTCTCATTTATGCTTCTTGGTGTTATTGCAGGATCCTTCCAAACATGTGTTCCATCTTGTTACGGATAAACTCAACTTTGGAGCTATGAATATGTGGTTTCTTTTAAATCCTCCTGGAAAAGCCACTATTCATGTTGAGAATGTTGATGAATTTAAGTGGCTTAATTCATCCTATTGCCCAGTTCTGCGGCAACTCGAGTCTGCTGCAATGAAAGAATATTACTTCAAGGCAAACCATCCAGCATCTCTTTCAACTGGCTCTTCAAATCTGAAGTATCGAAACCCTAAGTATCTTTCAATGCTTAACCACTTAAGATTCTATCTACCACAGGTATATCCCAAGCTGGATAAAATTCTGTTTCTTGATGATGACATTGTTGTCCAGAAAGATTTGACCAAATTGTGGTCTATAAATCTACGCGGGAAAGTGAATGGGGCTGTGGAAACATGTGGTGAAAGCTTTCATCGGTTTGATAAGTACCTAAACTTTTCAAATCCGCATATTGCAAGAAACTTTGATCCAAATGCTTGTGGTTGGGCATATGGGATGAACGTTTTTGATCTCAAGGAGTGGAAGAAGAAGGATATTACTGGCATATATCACAAGTGGCAAAACATGGTAAGCTAGTAATGAAAGTATTTCCTCTCTTACAATACACTGGCTATTTATTGCTTATCCAAACAAATGCCTTAAATTCCTGAACTGCACTTGCGTAGTGTTCTGAATTCCCTTCTTTTGTTTCCTTTCATTCAACAGAATGAAGATAGGATTCTTTGGAAGCTTGGAACTCTACCACCAGGGTTGCTTACGTTTTACAATTTGACACATCCACTCGAGAAGTCATGGCATGTACTCGGTCTGGGTTATAATCCCAGTATTGATAAATCAGAGATTGACAATGCAGCAGTCGTCCATTATAATGGGAACATGAAGCCATGGTTGGAGTTATCAATGACAAAGTATCGATCGTACTGGACCAAGTATATTAAGTATGATCACCCATACATTCGCAACTGCAAGCTAAGTGAATGAAGCTGATGAATGCCATAAAAAGTACAGCAAATCCCCCTCTTGAACCCTCAGTCTCTCTCTTTGTCAGTCTGTCTCCACGATTGAAGGGTTAGTTAATTGGTTTAGTACATGAGGAGGAATGTGGTTGAATTTTCTTTACTGCACATCCTTCTTCTGTTTCCACATTGTTCATTATTCTGTGTAATTCCTTTAATTTGTTTAACTCATCCTTTAGTAAAACTAGGTGATGTGTTCCAGTGCATCGATGAATTGTAAAAATCCTAAACTGCATTCCTTCTCTTAATTTCTTTTCTGACGCCCCAGGTTGTGCAATAGTCTTCTATAGATCAATTTTAGTTTGTGTAGAGAAAGTAAACTTAGATTAAACCCAGTTTCTGTATTCTTTCATCTGTTACTGACACGATGTATCTGTTGTTTTGTTACAAATTTCTCCCTTTAAAATCGGATTATTGCTCCTGAGCTCTGAATTTTTCGATCAACATTTGTATGCCTCCTTGGTTTGGTAATTTACAGAATGGCTCTGCGTGTCATTTTTTAGTCTGGTCGGTGCAACATGTCCGAAGTGGATATATGATAGGCTTAAGGTTATTTCACCTCCACATAAACTCCTCAACGTCCAAGAGTGGTACCCATCTCTTTTACTGTAACTGCATTTCCTGTTTTCCCGATCATTATCAAGGTCAGGCCCAAGCTTGAACGCAGTTGAGATAGTAGCACCTAGAACAGAGGACAGGACAGGTTTTAGTCTGAAGTCAAAAAAGGATTAGAGATGTTGTATTGCGAGTGCTTTACCTCTTCCTGGTAAATGTAAAGATGGATATGCGGAGAATAGTCATGCACTCAGGAATAGACGATTTTACCGTGATAAGGAGAAGGATTCTCTAATTATATTATTCCTTGACGTGGTTCAAGTTTAATCAACCAACAATGATTGGATCTATTCGTTTTAGAGGACAACTTAAAAAGGTATACCCACGCTCAAACCAATCACCATTAGATTCCACTTCTTCTAGTAAGTTGCTTATTTTAAGCAGCATGTCTAGCTTTGGAGAATTTTACTGGAAAAGGAAAAATTGTTTGTGACTGGTGAATGGTTGGCGTAGTCATCATTTTACAAAAATAAATAAATTCTCAAATGTTTTTGTATATGAAAAAATCTAGGTGGCTTGGAGAAATGACTTTTGGTGTTCCATCATAATGATGATGATGATGATGATGGTGATGATTATTATTATTATTATTATCATCGTCTTTGTTGTTGGAAGCTCAATCAAAATTCTCTGCCTGTGTCAAATTAAGCAACCTGTACGGGCATCAAGATGAAAAGGGTATGATATTTTGTGGACAATATCTTGGAAGAAGTGATTGTTTGTCCTTGAGAAAGGTCGAATATTGTCTAAAGCATATTAGCTCTAGAGATAGTCTATGTTCTTAGGGCCATACCACACAACCAAATGAAAATATTTGTATGACAGGTTTTCAAGCATCATGTGCTTCCCTTCATATTTTATGCATAATATATGTGTCTTTTATTTTTCTTTTTATGAGATGGAATCTATTGACCCTTCCAACTTTGGCCGATTAGTCACTCTGATATTTTACCAGATTCATTTGCCACTTACATTATTAAGTTTCTCAATTTCTCCTTTTCAATGTTTTGGTGTCTTTGACACTCTGTTACTCCTCACAAAACTTCTGCTATATATGGCTGAATTGCAATGGCAGAAGTAATAATTAGCTGGAATGACATTACAACCCAAAAAAATCTCCATAAGAATGTTAAAGGTACGCTGTATATGAATCTCATACTTATTCTTCTAAATTATATTTATTTACAGGATTAATTTGGAAAACTAGTAAGGGCGTGCAAGAACAAATAATTTTTATTAAAAACATTCCTTTAATGAATTCTCAGGAAACTTTTATAGTAAACGGAATATATAAATTGTGATTAATCAAATTTTGCAAAGTTCCGAAATTGATTACAGATCAGAATTGGACTATAATGAAATTTCGATCTATATTGACACAATAATATCAGATTAGGGGAAAGAGTAGAATTAAAAATAGTTTTAGAAGATGAAATGTTGAACGTTTTTTCACTCAAAAAATTAATTAAATTATTTCGAGAAGAATGAACAATACGTGCTTTGAGTTATATTATTAAAAATAACGAGAGTATTTGTAAAACTCAAAATTTAATATTTGAGGCGAGTTTTTAAAAAATTGCTCTCGTTTTAGGAAAAATTACTCTTTATATTGATTGGTTGAAGCTAGCATTTTAAAGTTTCACTTGTAAAGAAAGACTTGGAAGATTTAGTAAAAGTTTGACCATATAGTATTCTACTGATGGTCTTTTATGATCTTTTTATATAAGACAAAGTCTTTTATGATCATCTTCATATAAAACAAAGTTTATCTTATATGAAAATAATTATGAAAGGCCACCAGTAGAATACCATGTAATTAAATCCTTTTATAGTAATGCCAATTTTGATCAGATTCATATATATATATATATGTATATACATAGAAAATACTATTTTTGAGTATTTGTGTTGGTCTTTTTGTGTGTCTATATGGTCAAAAATTTCCCTTGTTTAATCTTATAAACCTATCTTTGATGTATATATATCACATAGTTACAGGCTATAGATTTCCTGTGCTCTCTGCTTTCCTGCTATTTAAGTTGGAAGTTCTTCGTCTACGCATTGATGGGTCTCAGTTTATTGTGTGTTCTTTTATTCATTTTTGGTTTCTTTTCTGTATCTGGTTTGAAAATGGAGAAATATGAAGGGGTTCATTCTTTTTCCACGTCTCAAGGGCCGTTATTAGATAGAACTCATAAGTCAGAAACAGAGTCTCCGAAAGGAAAATTAAAAGCAGCAAAGGAAAAACATAATTCAACATCTAATCTAGCACAAATTCAAGCTAATTAGCAACTAAT
>JAOXYD010000004.1:1801027-1814080 GCA_028565735.1 Pinacopodium congolense | reverse complement strand
AATATTTTAGTTTAATAATTTAAATTTAATTTATATTTAATTATCGTATGACAAATCTCAATCAATTAAATATTTGTTTCAAATTTTTATTATAAATCTCAAAAAAACAAATATATATTTTAAAAATAAAAAATAAAAATAAAACCAAAAAGTCCTTTATTTTAAAACTAAAGGAAATAGTATCATTTGAATTATAATGCTTTTACCAATATTCAAATAAAATCTTAAAGTTTTAAAACGATCATACAAACACTAATATTTCAAAGCATTAAAAAACTCTAATATTTTAATAATATTTAAAAAAAACCTTAAATCTAAAGCTAAATTAAAATTACTTTTAAGCGTGAACATTTTTAAAATTAGTACTCTTTGAGAAAACTTTTGAAATATTAAAAGTTTTTAAAAATATTTAAAAATATTAAGATCTAACATAAATTTAAATGCAAACGTTAAAGTTACTCCGATGTTTTTTTTACCTTAAAACTAACTATCGGCTTGACCAAAAAATTCCCTAACCTAAGGATGAAGAAAAGGAAGATGAAGCACCTGAGGCTCTTTTTGGGTTGGCGTCTTTCTTGTGTTAATTTCATGATACGGGAATCAAGAAGGAAGCTGGCGAGCCTCAAACTAACACTTGGACAAAAAAAAAAAAAACTATGATGTCAAGCAGTTTCGGATCAGAACATATTATGTATTTGTAACACCTTAAACTACAAGTTCACATAATGGATTCTGGACAATTAACTTATTTTGTACAACTTCATGAGGCTGCTAACATATTGGCGATATAAGGAGGAAACACAAATATGGCTGCCAAAACGAAGAAAGAGAGTAGCCAATATCTATGCAAGATCAGCAGTACAGGAGTTTGGATAAAGACTAAAACAGAGGACGTAAAAGAATTTCTCCAATCAGATGAGTTCAAGCAGAAAGATTTCACTTACTTCCCTAGTAGTAGCCCTAAAGTGGTTTTGCTCCACCATTCTCTTGCACACTATTAACTGGAGTTGCTGAACCACTTCTTTTACTGGATTGCCCGGTGATTGTCCTACCCATGAACTTTCCAGCTTTGCTCAGACCACTGCCGACAGCTCCAAGGCCACTGCCAACAATACCAACTCCTGCACCCACACCAGTTCCAACAAGACCAACTCCAGCACCGATGCCCGTTCCCACCAGTCCAACACCTGAACCTACAAGTGATGCAGCTCCATCAAGTGCATCCATTGTGCTACCTATAACTCCTGCTTCTTTTAGTTTCTTCCTTTCTTCTACCATCTTCTTCTCTGCTTCTAGAGCAGCCAACTGTTCCTCCTTGTTAAACTCATGATACAAGACCTGCAATGAGCCAAAATGTCCATCCTATTCAACATGCAGGCTATAAATAAGCATAGGAGAGATAAGAACACTTAAAAAGTAATTCTCTACATGGCAAATTAAGCACAGATCCCTAGATGGTGCGGAATAGGAAGCATATGAAATCAATCAAAATATTCATAGCAGGGTATCTCAAAATATTTACCTTTATGGTAAGAGTTCCTCTATCCTTTTTATCCTTTATCTTCAACATGTCAAGGGCTGGAAGAAGCCTCAACTCTATCTCTTTCAAGGCTTCTGCTTGTATCTCATGCAAAGGTAATTTTGCTATCCCAAGTCTTTTGTCTTGTCCAATATCCTTATCAAAGACCTGTGGCAAGAAATTCATCAGATGAGTTTGAGTTTCTCCAGGAACATAAAAGAAAGAAACTGTTGCATGTTTTCCCTGAAAGGCGAACTCCATTGACACAATTAATACTTAAGTCAATGTGACAAAAGTAAAAAGTAGAGCAAATTCATACCTCAACAATAAGTGACTGGGTCTCTTTGTCTTCAGCAATCATTTCAAACGTTTGATTCCAAACCGGATTCAGATTATTCTCAACAACATGTGTTTTAACCTTGAACATTGGCCGGATATGTAACACCACATAGGGGTCAGATTTTCCAATCATTTCCAAGTTTTTCAGGTCATTCGCTTTCACTACTGTGACTGTAAGCTTTCCTTGTGGTTTGAGCTCCAATTCACTATAAAATTTTCATACCAATTTATACCCTCTAAAAATTCTGGAGATCATGACCGGAAATGGAGATCATAACAAATTTACCTTGTATCAACAGGTATGCCACCAATTGGTACAACAATCCTGTGGGGCCACTGAAGCATATCGGTTACGATTGAATGCACTGTATCCTACCAAATATGGAGTAAACAGAGGTAAGGATACCACTTAAATTAAAAATATCACAGAAAAAATAAAAAACAAAGAAAACTCACATCTATCATATCTGAAATTCCAGGAATTGCTGTCAAGCTTCCACCAACAGCCTTCAGGACGTAATCTATTCTGGGCTTTGGCTGATGGATGTATAAGAAATTAAGTCATTTTCGAAAGAACTGTAACTGATACAACTGCCAAAAATCATGAGGCAGATGCAGCATAGCACAAAGGTTTGCCTTAGGAAACTCAACCAAATTATAAAACAAAAATTTTCTTCTCAGATCCAAACTACACACCACACAACTGCCAACATACATCAATGCGTCAAATAATTTGTTTAACTGAGATCAATAAAAAGTAAATATTAATCCAAAGAATGTATTCACACTTGACCTCCCACCTGAGCTTCATCATGCACCTAAACATGATATAAAATTTATTTCCCTGTAAAAATATTGGGAAATAACTAGAACAACAAATCTAGACAAATTAATGGATCAGAAATATGACCATAATTTCTTGGATTCGATGACCCTGTACTAGTAGAATCAAATGATGGAACCAACGATATAGAAACTTGAACATATACTAGCAGCCCGATGAAAAAGAATTTATGAGCACATTTTCAAAAATAAAAAAGCCAAAAATACAAATCGCGTTATACTAGATACATGAAACCTGCATAACTGGGATCTTAGGAATACCAGCATATCATACTGCATTTATGCAGTAGAAAAAATAAAAAATCAGATATCAGTCAATTTCACAAAAAAGCCTCACTAAGTCAAAATATTTTCAGAATCTACCTCGGAAAGTAAAGCAACAACAACAGCAGAAATGCATGGTATCTCTTCAGCAAGCTGGAAGATAACACGAATGACAGTGTAGACTTCAAGATCTTTAAACTGCAGCATAATTCATGAAAATATTATTTTTACAAATAGTGCCCAGCACTAAAAACCTAAAGAAAAAGGAATGCAAAACTATCAATGCATCAACCTGAATTGGTATGGAAGCAACAAGTGCAGCTTCAACCCCCAAAACTATGTTTGGATCACCACCCCACCGAAAATCTATATCCATAATTATCTGACCTTTCTTGAGACTCTGAACACGAATACCTGCATTGATTAAGTAATTAAGCAGGAATGTGCACTAAAAGAAACCATTAAAAGGAAACAGAGGAAGAGTACAGATGTTCTCTTCAAGAAACAAAGGCACATCTCGTGGATAGAATTGCAAATGTTTGAATCAGAGACAAACTGTAAGAGAAAGGCCTGCCACTGAGTTCATACCTTCAATCTTGGGTGGCACAGTTCCCAAAGTAAATTTATTAAACTTCAATGAAGTGATCCCTGGGGGCCGATAATCTTCCAACAGCGGTTCAACAGATTCTTTAACAACCATAGTAGCTGCCTGTAGATAAGTACCCATCAATGTCGAGCAGAATATATGTGAAATATTTTTTAATTACATAATGATTAAAGGTTTTCTGGAAACCTCTAAACTTACATCTGAAATAAATGGCCACAATTTGCTTAGCTGTTTGTTCAGCCATTTCACCTGCAAGATGAAAACAAAGTGATAAAGATTAAAAGAAAAGATGCATTTTCAAAATCTCGTTCATTTGTAAAATGAGAAATCAAATAGACTAGGGAACCTATGGTGTAGAAATAGAACTACTCGGGGTTTCATCATTGATATTCCCTGATAACTAATGTACTGGAGTGATTATTACAATAAAAGGGAGACCTGTTCGAAGGCAGGGAATGATATCCATTCAGGGAAATTATCTCCACATATTTTCTTCAAGTCTTCTCTATTGAGAGAAGCAAGAACTTTAATATCAGCTGCCTGCACAAGAAAGTATACCAGTGAACTCAGGTCCTCTAGAGCGAAAAGAAAATACATTCTGATCTCATCTTCATTTTACCTCCATTTCATATCCACAATTTATTTTCCCACCATTGCTAATCCTAGGAACCCAATTACAAACCAGTTAAATGCTCAATCCAACAAAATTGAATTGATAAATTTAACATTTAAGCCCCCAAAACTAGTCTAGATTCTAGAAACACACCAAATTGCTCTACGAAAAGCCTAAAACACGATACTTAGTTCTTCCAGTTCCAAGTTAACCCAATTACACACACAACCACTTCTACCCCCAATCATTTCACCCTCTAACATACACTCAAATTCGAATAAATCCATTGTTGTCAATAGTCAAACAAGAAATTGACATACAAATTGGAAGAAAAGTAAAATTCTCACGCACTTTAGCAACTCGCTTGGTGCCTCGATACCCCATCATATGCTTCCATCCGGCCATCAACGCGATCCCGAAGACCATCCCCAAGAACATCCCGGAAATCAACCCCATTGTCTCGGTTCCCAAACACAATCACCCTAAAACAAAGCAGATAATAACCGAAACCCCAAGGAATAACACACAAACAGAAAGCGATACAGAGACACACAGAGAGAGAGAGAGAGAGAGGGAGACTTACAGTTGAAAAGAGAAAAATGAAGAGATCGCGCGGAAGAGGAAGAGAGTGATCGTACAAATATCGAGAGTTGGGATTCAGTTACAGAAATATCTTATCTGAAAACTCATAAAGCCAGAACATAACGATTAAATTAAAGGTCAATTAAATTCAATTTGAATACATTATTATAAGTCATTTTCGAGGTCTAGAGATGGCATTTCCTCCACAAAAACATGAAAAGAAAGAGAAAAAGAGGACCTTTGCATTCATGATTCATCTCCCTCACTGTTCAGTTTGTCCACCTGTTTTTTCGTTTTATTTACGAGTCGGTCCAGCTTTCTTCTTTCTTCTTTCTTTTTTTTATTTCTATTTTTTCATTTCTATTAAATTACCGGTCCGCTTGGTTTGACTTCTTCATTGACTCCCGCGTAATTGGTATCATCAAAATGATAATGAGGTTAATTGAATTGCTTACGAAAAGTTACCGAACTATGTGTGTGTACGATATGATTTTTAACAACGTGTTAAATGTTAAAGGTTACAGCACTTTTTTTACCAAAATTTCAGGTGAAATCACCTGTGAATACGGACTCCTCTCTTTTTCTGTTTTTTTACCATTTAGTAACTGTCACTTGACTGTTAACATAACAGTTCTTTTAACGAAAAAAGTTAATATAAATTTTTTAAAAACATATAAACTCGAAAATATTGGATTAAATCAATATAGCTTTATAGATACTATTATACAAAATATTATCAATTTTATATTTGCTGTTAAATTGTCTTTTATTGAATAATTTACTTAAAATATACAATAAAAATTTTATATTATTTAATTCTTAGTTTATGAAGATATCGTTAAATAACTATGCTTAAATTTAGAAAATACTAATTAGCTTACAAAAAATGGATGAAATATATTAAAGAGTATGTTATAGGAATTTTTTGAACTTTATAAATTTTTATCATATTTGATAAAAAATTAAAAAAAATCAATTCTTTCATAGCATTATGTCATTAACTCAATCTTTCTTAATAATTTTCAGACGCTTGAAAATATCACATAAATATTAATTTTTAACTTTTCATATAATACAAATCTCTCATAAATTTGTAAAAGAATTTTTTTTATAAAAATGAAAAAAAATATATAGAAGGTATTTTTTATTCTATTATATGTTAATAATTGAATTTAGTTTCAATAAAAGAAATATAAAATAAAAGCATAAGACAACAATTTATTTATTTTTTTCGATAAAACATAAGACAACAATTTATGTTAAGCCGTGGGAGACAAGTCAGTGATTGTGAATTACATGTCTACCTCAAATGACTTAAAAAATCCTACAAAGTCATTGTTTTAAAAGCCAACAAGGCTTCGAACTTCGAAGCATTATCCATGGTAAAGAGTACCCTACACCCGTATCCAAACACGCCATATGAATCTCCAATTTGCCGACAGCAACTTTCAAAAATTTCAAACCATCACCCAATAATTATATAAAGGAGAAAACTAGATGGCATCCCTCCACGTGGCGCGTTAAAAAAGAGTCCAACTAACGACGGCGAAAAGAACCGCATGTGCAAACCCAAGCGCGTGCGCAACTGCTGCAGCGCCGTTCACCGCAGTCTCCGACCCTCCGTTGATATTAATCGGCGGGGATTGAGCAGAATCAGGCCCAGGAGGCTCTATGTATGGAGGGGGAGGAGGTTGGTTCAGGCTGGGCGGCAAGCCGAGGCCATGATTGACGATGATCTCGAAGGCCAAGCCTTGTTCACACTGAGCCCCGTCGTCTGCGTCGGAGAAGTAGTAATTCGGGCCTTCGATAGTCAACGGAACTGGAATGGTCAACGCTTCGCCGAACGCGGTATTGCCTCCGTCGTACTGGAAAGTATCATTATCCGAAGAGTCGTCGGAGAGGCAGCTCCTGAACGTCGTCTCGTTGTATGTTTGGAACACCGTTTGATTCGTGTTTGTCTTGAAAACTGAATACATCCAAATTATTTTTAAAAAATACATCTTATGATCGTATTTCTATATATAAATAAATTAGTAACGAATCTGAGCAAATTTAAATCAAGCTTACTGAGGAAGTCTCCGAGATTGAAGGTTTGAGTAGCGGCCCAAGCGGTGTAGTTAGTGGCGGAGGTGTTGGTGGTGGTGTTAAAGGACCAACCGGCGTTGCCGCCGACGATGTGGTTGACGTAGGAGGTTGGCGGAGTTTGTGATGCAGCGGCGGCGATCAGGACCGTAGCGATCGTTACACGTAGGAGGCTAGCTAGTTTCATAGCGACTTCAGGCCGTTGGATCCGACGACTTTTACTAGAGGCTGCCTTTCTCGGCTTTGACTTCTGAAATAGAGGAAGTGGGGACTGTTATTATGTAACATTGTAACGCAAAGAGTCAACGCGGAGGAGCAGGGTGCAGATGTGGAAGATGAGCGGCGTGATTCCTGGATGTGGGGTCCACTGTTGGAGACTTTTGAAATCAAATTGCCCTAATTAATAATTGTAATCTTTTTCAACCCTAACGTTATGTGGCTTTAGGCCTTCAATAATTGAGAAGGATAAGTTTAATTAAATCATTTAAAAAATTAATGATGGATTTAATCTAAATAATTACTAAAATTATATTATAATATGTATTAAATAAAATTTTTATATACTTAATAATTATAGAATTCATTCATGTAGTATACAGAGGATAAATCTTTTCGTGCATACATAATCCGTAAATTATATATTTTCAGTAACTTGTTTAATAAATTAGCAATTTCACTTAAGTAACAAATTCATACTTAAGTGGTACTTAATCTTTACAAAATATGAACAAAATTTCTACCGTTTATCTTATTGGAGGGGAGCGATTATTATAGCTTTTTATATAATACAAAATAAAAAATTTAATAAATTATTTGACAAATTAATAATTTAAAATTTAAATTTAAATTTAACTTAAATAATCATTTGGATTTCTAAGCAGTGCAAATTCGATTTCTAATACTTGAAAAATACTTGAAGAGTTCTAACAAATATTCAAATTGAAAAGTTTTAATTCTTAGAGGCAGTTAAGGAGTCTCCTATAAACTAACTGGAAAGGTCAAGTTGATTGGTATAAGAATTATGACTTGAAACGATATCGTATTGTTGATTGGTAAATCGATCGTGGGCCTAGGTGATATTAAACTGATCATGGGCCAAAGTCATACTAAATTGACCATGGGCCTAGGTCAAATCGATAACGGGACGGTCGAAGACATTGGGCTTTTCATGCCGGAATTAATATAAGGTGTTCCGTTATGAACCGTTAAGAAATTAAAAACTATGGGAGGAAAAGGAAGAAGAAGAAGAGAGAAGAACTACAGAGCCGCCCATGGGGGCATCAGCCGTCTTCCACCGCCGCCTGATTTCTCTAAAGTCGACGCTCTTCCTACCAAACTTCGCAAGATCAAGTCTTTCAGTGCTCGTCCCAACAATGGTATTTCCTCTCCCTCTCTCTGTCAGTCGCCTTTTTTGTGTGTAGTGATATATGTTTAAGTGTTGCTTACTCGAAATTGGTTGTGTTGTTAGACACCGTCGATCCTGAGAAGAAGAGGAAAAGAGTAGAAGGCGATGCTGAGAAAGAAAAGGTTCCTACGTCTTGGTGTTATGTTTTCCCGTTCAAATTTGATTGGTTAGGTTTATGGTTGGGGTTTTCAATTGATACAACCGAACAAAGAGTCAGCTCTAGTTCGAAATTGCAATACTTGGTTTCTTTATGTTTATAATCTGATTTTATTTATTTTTTTGGTTTTGTACAGAGACGCTTTCGGAAGGATGATCTAATTGTATCTGACGCTACAAGTGTTAACACTGAAGGTGCACCTTCACATTCAGATGATGATGATGATGATAAGAGTGTGCTCAATATGCAGGACGAAAAGAAGAAGAAGAAGAAGCCAAAGAGAAAGCAAGCAGAAGACCTTCGCTTTCAAACAATCATAGGGAAGACAAAAACGAGTGAGAAAAGAAGCCAGCGTAAAAAGAAGTACTTATCCAACAACTTTAATTCCCATTACATGTTTTGCGGCTAACGTATTCGCCTATTCCTAGGATTGTTCTTTTTAGTCAAAGATATGAAATTTAAAGATTGGTAATTATATATTTTCTCCAGCCGTTGACTGATGATGTGCTTTGTGCTGTATATTGGTGATGTTGGTCTAATTTCAGCTGGAGTAACATCAAGTTCTATTAACTGGATGGATATACCAATTGTTTAGACCGTTTCTTGTATAACTGACCATGTAGGAATATTGGTTTGCAGTAGCTGAATGTGTTCGAATATTAGCTTTTAGTGCTACTGCTAAAATTTTGGTACAAAGTGTTTAAGCTTTCTTTGTAAATGTAGATATTTGGAAGCGAAGAAGAAGAAGCACAAGAAATCTGAATCAGAAAAAGGTTTAGATTTTCCTGGACGTGAGCAGGTAAAATTTGGAGATGTGGTCCAAGCTCCACCTAAACTGATTGCCGTGCCTAAGGTAACTACAATTTTTTTTGGAGCTGTTAAAGATTAACCATGTTCTGCATCTTAAACAAGGTTTTTTTGACATTTTTATTTTTTTATGATTTATCCAGGCACGGAACTTGCATGATGCTTCTAAAGAGAGGCTTCGTTTACAAGCTGTTGAGGCTTATAGGAACCGCAAAGGATGGAAATCAAGACCTGGGCTTGAACTTCCTCCTCCTGTGACTAAGATACCATCATTGTAATTTGTCAGTGTGTTATGTGGGTAAGGAACTCCGTTTCCATGCAGTTGACGTCTGGGAAACAACTAGAGTGAAAATGAAAATCAACACAACTTTTGTTCCCATTTTTTCCTGCCGTAGATTGCTAAACCCTTGATTCATTTGAAAATGCATGATTATGGTTTTAATATTCCATATCACTGAATTGGTCACACTTAACATAAGTCTGGAACGTTATGCAGACCAGAGAGAAAATTGGTAGCATGTATTTTTGAGATTGAGGAGGGACAACTTCATTATGAGATGAAAATATTATGTTTTCCGTGTTTTGGCCTTGTATTCATCTGCCTTGCTTTGATGGGCTATTTTGTGTTACTCTGATCGAATACTAGCATATCAATTGGTTTCATAGAAATCACAGTAATTGAAGCCTTGCCTGTCTTTGGACACAGTCATTGGGCGACTAATGTGTGTAAATGTCATATGCAACCCAAAGTCATTACTTGTTATATTTCAGTTGAGTGGTTCTTTAAAGCCCCATCTAGACTAGCATTATTATTTTGGATAAACCATTAACATCTGTTAACTGAAAGAACAGATCAGAAGAAGATTAGAATCTGTTAGGTGGGATGAATCAAATTGTTTTCATTCTAACTACATAGAAATAGATATGTGGGTGTTATTTTCACTTTCACAGTATCAAGAGTAACATAAGTATTCTGTACACAGGATAATCTGATGTTGGATCCATGCACCTTCCCAATTACTGACGCATAGTGTTATGGAATTGTAAGAGCAAGAACAGGTGGATTGCCAACTGTGCTTTAAGACTGGATAAGAACAAGATGGAACAGAAAGGCAAGGAGCATGTTATCACTCTGTCTCTACACGACAGAGGGCACGAAGATGCCATCAGTTTTGTTTTGAGGATGATCTTTTATTGTTTATTTTCTAAACCAGACAAACTTGCTAAGCTAGGTACCATGGTCTTGTAGAACAGAAATTGTATGAAGATTACGAGTAATATGCCTCAATTATTTGTGACTAATTAATTATACAATAGAAACCAGTGTGGAGATTTTTTATCTAGGGAGTGCAATAACCTGGAGACCTCCATCAATGTGAAGGTTGATCATTGTCCTGTAATTTACAGCTTTATTTTCATCGGCAAGCTTGAAAGTGAAACAGCTTAGCAAAACAGTTGAGAAGATCTTCATCTGCCTGTAAGCGAATTCCTTACCGAGACAAATCCGTGGCCCTGCCTGTTAAACCACCGAAAGCTTATTTTAGCCTATCTTGTTTGCAATGTTAGGATGAAAAATGAACTTGTAACTCTTACAGGTATAACCAATAGAACTGAATCAGCGATAATTCTTTCGTTATGTCAGCGATAACAGAGGGGTTATTGCTCATTCAACTCTCGTTAAACTCGACACGATGAAAGTTCTAATTGTTTAATTTGATATTGAAACAGTCTAACCTGGAATGCTGTGAATTTGAAAGGACTATCTTGCTGAAAGATGCCATCCTCGTTGAGCCATCTCTCTGGTTTGTACTCTTCAGCATCATCACCCCACAGGAATTTCATTCTGCCCATGGCATAAGGCAAGTAGCATACCATATCTCCTTTCCTCACACTATATCCATCGGGCCATATTTCATCAGAATGGCAAATCTTTGCATCCTGTAAACAGAAAAATCCCAAAACTACTATCATAATGAAGTAAACCAAAATCCTGAATCGAAATTGCTGTTCAATCAGCATGAGCTTGATTATTCATTTTCACGAAACAAAAAAGAACAGCTTCCTCAGCAAACAAGGCAATTGAGAAACTCTCCTTACCACTGGCACAGCAGGATAGAGTCTAAGAGTTTCAGTTATGGCCGCATGAAGATAATTCATCTTTTCTAGAGCCTCTTCACTAATACTAGCTGCAAAATCAGCCATGTTCGTAATGCCATCGGTGTTAGTAGCCACTCTTACTTCCGTCGCAATCTTTTCCTGTATACTTGTATGCTTGCAGAGCATATAGATGAACCATGATAGAGTAGCTGCTGTTGTATCTTTGCCAGCAATCACAAAATTGAGTATTATATCTCTCAAGTATTTCGTATCAGTCCGTGTCACTAGCAGAAATCTTGACAATATATCATCTTTCTTAATCTGCATTACTCAACAGAACAAATGGATAGCAAATTAAACGTCTCAAGATTAATCAGAAACAGCAGAGATTCAAAACAAGAATTACTCACAGAATAATCTTTGGTGTTGTCCATGAGCTCAATTTTATTCTTTATAAGTTTATATACAAATTCATCAATCAGTTTGATTTTTTTTTTTATTGCAGCTTCTGAGCCAACATTCAGTAGCTTCTTGATCTTCCAAAAAACATCAACATAGCGCCAAAGGATCATTGCACTTGCATCATCAAAAGCATTGCTGAATCTGTGGCTTTCTTCATTTGTTCCACACATGCAGTCCAAGTCAATCCCAAAAGCCACTTTGAATATGGAGTCCAAGGTTGATTTCATGAATAGATCCTGAGGAAAATCGGTTACAAAAAGTTTCTGCAGATGACATGAAATGAAATTTGAGGTTAACAGTATCAGAATCCTGACCTGAATATCCATAGACTGGTTCGATTTTGCAGCTTCAGAGACTATATTAGCAAGCTTAGCTGCATTATTCTTGAAGACAACACTGCTGAAGTCCCTCAACACCTTTGTAGAGAACTCATAGCTCGAAACCTTTCTCTGTTGCCGCCATTTCTCACCATCAACAGTAAAAATTCCATCTCCAAGTAAATCCCTTAAAATGATGTAATTGTGATCTCCCTGCACGAATTTTCCATCACAAAGTTCTTATTTTGAACCTCAATCCTGATGGGTACATCAGAAACAATCTCACAAAGAAGAAATCTCGATACCCTTCTCCCTTTTTTGAGATATGAACACTAACAAAAAAATCGATCCAAATTTCATTGAAAAAGCAGACATTGTACAGCCGATTCGGTAAGACCCCTTTCCCTCTTCTTGGTTAAAAAACAAATTCCATCATCAGCAAATATAATGAAAGCTATTACCTTGCCATAATTCTCGAAGTTGGTTTTGAGCATATACTCAACATTAACTGGATCGGCAGTGTAAACTTCACTTCTGAAAAGGCCAAGTAGCCTGTAAGTTGTATGCTTCCTAGCAAGAGCAGTCATGTAATGGTGCAACTTGTTGAAGTTGAGAAGCTGAGTTAAGACAGTGCCTCCTACAGGATGGTACCGTCTCTTAATCCTATTCTTATCCAGTTTTCTCCTAAGGATATGGAGAACCAGTAGAGATAGGAGAAGAACTGAAGCAGTGAAGGTGACTGTGTTAGAAAGAAAATCGGCCATATCCTAGACGACGAAGGAAGATGATATCAACGACTTGGTTTTCTCTCTAATTTATAGTCCGAGAGATTACGGACAGAGTCCGTCGTTGATGTCTTTAAGGAAGGTGGGACCTTGGTGTCAAGTGATGGAAAGTGTCTCCCTGATAAGTCTATTTGGTTGTACGAAGAAGCAAGATATTATTTAGTCGGAAGATGC
>JAOXYD010000004.1:1764359-1776902 GCA_028565735.1 Pinacopodium congolense | reverse complement strand
TGATGAAAATGGAGCAAGAAAGCTGGAAAACGATCATGAGATTTGAAGCACTATTCTTCAACAGTGACAGACACAAGTATTGCTTAATTGCACCTAAAAACCTGTTCCAAAATGAGCATAAACAGCATATCAAGGATTTTGTTTCTAATTATGTCTCTAAAATACTGAAGAAGATATAAGTAGTATAACTTCAACAAATGACTCAAAGGAAAGTATTCATAAATGGAAACCAGGCCCTGTTCACTTATACAAGGAATCAAATATCATCCTGGCTGACATACAACACACAAAATGACTATAAACTTTAAAATCAGTCAAATGACACAATTTTGTTGGAAATTGTTGACTATGCCTGATTCAAAAAAACTGAGACAACGAGGTCACTGCATTCATTATAAATATTTTTAGCTATCTGATTTCATGGCTTCCATCCAACAAAAGGACTACCATGAGTTGCAAGGAAACCCCTAGACCACAATTCATATGGACACACGGGAAAAGTTTTTCAAATGCCTTGTAATGCGAGGACATAACAATTCAGATTCCTTAAATTAACAATAAATGTGATTGTTAAAGCTATTAATATTTAATTCAAGCAAACATTTTACTACCTCGTGGAAACTGGATTACAACCAAACAACCACACTTCAAAGAAAGTGCGAGCACAGTCTTCTCTCAAAATGAGTCTAGAAACACAGAGTAACAAATTCCACTAGCTGCAAAAGTAAAATTTCTTTTGCCAGTTGGCACAAATTGCTTAATACATGTGTAAATTAAGCAAGCATTCAAAGTGTTAAACGCAGAACCAACTATTAAAATCTCATAATTATTTATTTCTCCTCATCATCATTTTGCAAGAATCTACAATAAATCTATTGCTAAATCATTAACTAAGCAACAAACTTCCAAAAATTAAATTATTAAACAAGTGCATGAATAGATACCTATCACTAGTTCTAAACACCGCTCCAGCATTCTCCAACAAAATCTTCAACTCCAAAGCCACAATCTTCCCTTTCATCAACTAGGGATCAACTAAGGCTTCCTTAGGAGACGTTTTCATCGACAACTTACACAGAGCTCTAAACACCAAAAATACATCCCTCCTCAACTTATTCCCAATCTGAACCTCAAAATCATCATCTCTCTCCACATCCCCATCATCCAACTCCCCTTTTCTCCCCTCCAAAACCGTCTTATACATACTAATCTCCCAATATTTCGCATCCAACATATCCTTATCAATCAAATCCAATAACTCAGTCAGATTCGTGGTCTCAGTAGTCATAGTCTCAAAATCCCCATCGTGTGCTCCAACTAAAGGCTTACTTGGCAAGCCCAAATTTAAAACGTCGTCAATATCTTGTATCACTCTAGTTATAAACCCTTACACAAACATCATCATCGATCCATCAACATCCAATTTCTCAATCAGCTTCATCAATTCAACTACTACAATTGGTTAAATAGGGACCGTTGATGAGTCTGCCTCCATTCTCCTAAACATAATCACCGGCATTTGAATTAATGACACTTTTTCCGTCGTCTGATTCACCACATTTTTGCCTCCCAAGTAAATATCATAACAAGTCCTCATTATCTGCAACAGACAATCTCCATGTATCCTCAGCGAAATTGAGGTAGCCATCGATAAAAACATCTTCAAAACTGAAAGCTCCATTGCATTGTCACCAACATATTAAACTGCTAATGAGATTCAAGAACATAAACAGTACAAAAATGGTAAAACCAGAAGAGAGGGACAAAACTTGTTGAGTGAGAACATTATTAACTTACCTAGAAAAGAGAGACAGACGATTGCAAATCTGGAGAAGAGAATTGCTTGAAGGCTGGGAGATGGAAGACCTTATTTCGCGTTAGAGAACGATAAATTTGTGCTCAAGTCCTAAAATCTATTCCTGACGTTCTTGGAATAGATGAAGATAAGCAAGGAATTGCTTTAAGCATTCCGCAAGTTAAAGGAATATGTAAATCAAAGGAATGTCTATTCTGTATCTTTTTTTAACCAAACAAAGTAACAAGTTATTACTAGGAATATAGGAGGAATAGAATACTCATTCCCCTCAACCAAACATCCCATCAGGCTTTTCGTTTCTTCTCTTACATTGATGCCAAAATCATTCCAGTTATAACAAAGCGCCTTCGTCCTTCTCTCCTCTTTTATCTCTACCCTACTTAACAACAGCATCTAATTTCTGACAAGTCGAGAATTTTTACTCACTCTTTTTTCTTCTTCTTGATCTTGGGTAATACAACATATATCTTTTATATTTTTATTATTATAGTATTATATTGCTTTTTCTCACGACAATTGTGACTGATTCCTTATCAAATTAAGAAGTCCTTATCAAACATCTCCTTCACTACCAATTTATGTTGGTAAGCAAGAGCTGTTTCCATCGACGCAACCATCATAATGAGAAAAATCTAGTACACAAGATTTTTTAAATCCATCTCCTTTGCTTTCCATGTCCATGATTGTTGGTTATTCTCATCTCCCGTTTCTATACCTTCCAACAGGGTCTTGTGAAAGCTCTTTACTTTAGTTTTCTCCCTTTCTTGTATGATTATATTTTGTGCTCAATTGGCTTTGAATTACTGTTGAAGAGTACAAGAGTACAAGAATCCCCCTTGACCCTTTACTCTGTTACCCAAGTTTTTTCAGTTGCGGAACTTCTTTTAGAAAAAAAAAAAAAAGTTCCTTGGAGAGAACTCTTTGATTTCAAAACTAAATTTTGTTTTAAAAAAATCCTTATTGTTTGTAAACTTAGATAGATTACAAGCATGAAATGACTCTTATTGGAAAACAACTACTTCCAACTATTTAGGAATTTCTAGAAAAATCTATGCAACGTTTTTTACTTATTAGAAAATTTTAATCAATCACAAAGATTAATGATTATAATAACATAACTGTGAATAACATATGATCTTTTATTTTATATGCATAATGTAATAATAATCACAACATATAAATTATCCTTATATTCTACGAGTTAAATAACTCTTGAATTAACGAAATTTTTCAATCTTGTTTCTCTTAAAATTGTAACTTTCCGTATGAAAGATAGCTATTATATTTTTATTTGAAATCATAAGCCTTATCTATACAATCCAAACAACATAAGTTTTAAATTCAAATTTAAAAGTTATGTCTTTTAACTAATCATATCATGAGTGGATTAGTAATTTGCATTATCTCCCACTCACACATGATAGGATTATTCAATTAGAATTTTACATGTTGTCATACTTATTCAATAACCTGTGCGACCAGCATACGATAAGAGCTTATTATCATATATCTGTTAGAAGTATATGACATCTTGATTAACAAAACGATCTTTGAGTAGATATAGTATGCTATATTCTGGATCATATCTCGCATTTAAACCCTCCTTTGATCTCATTTATTCTTTTGTATGAAGGTTGTATTCAATCTTCTACTTAAGAGAGCCATCAATCACAATAACCTTCCTCTATTCTCAATTCTCTTTTGAATTCAATTTAATTTACTTTCTTATAATTGTTCCATAAATCGCATCTTGCATGACCATCTAATAACAATTTAAAGTAGAAAACGCTAAACTCAATTCTCAAGAATTGTACAAGAGTTATGAAGGTATAAGATGAGGTTCCTTGAAACCTCAAGGGCCTCAAACAATGTAAGTTGAGATCTTATTACTTACATTAATCTCTTTATTGTCGTTACAACACACATGGTATAAGTCATGTGCTACTGTATTAACTTGATTGTTTCATCATGTAATCTTTCATCAATAAAATATTGTACAAATGATAGTGCAAATATACACAATGTTTAAATTGAGTTCACTTTTCTACTTATATTTTTACCATTGGAACTCACATCTAACAACTCAGGATAGACAGATATAGTGATCATTTAATCACTTTCAACCAATTTTCTTTTATCCTTTTATTTAGGACGGCATTTATAGTTTAAGTTTTGCTTCAATTATCACCTAGATAATAAATCTTAAACTTGCCTCATCTCTAGTCATTACAATATTAGAGGCGATTGCTCGTGTGAGAGAGCCAATCTTTTATACGTCTGATATATACGTTTAATTTATGCAAAACAAAATCACATAAAGTATACATAGTTCTCAATGTAATGACACATAATCATTCAAGGTCGATATTCATTTGACGCCTAAAAATGAAAATAAAATAAGTAAACATACATGTAGAGATATTGATCAATTAAATTTCTATATCTATGTAAACTTGGTGTCTTCACATGCCTAATATATTTGTCTAAGGAAATTGACTAAATCTTTAAATTAGTCGTCATATCTCTTGTACATATGTATTTTAAGCTTATGTTCATGTTCACTTCTCCTCATGCAATTGTGTCATTCATATAATTAAACTTGGTGCTTATGTACTTGGTTTTGTTATAATGTTTGGGAGCTATGATGTAAGCACTCATTACTTGACTATCATAATTGATTATCATGGAATCGCTATTGCTTTCAATTATTCCCAAATTAACCAATAATTATCTAAGCCATATTACTTCTCGTATTGCAACTGTGAATGCCTTCACTTCAACTTATATTGTGGATAATGTAATGTAAGATTATTTCTTACTTTTACGTGACATTTTAAAGTTGTTGATTAAGAAAACAAAACCTAGTCTACATCTATATAACATTATATACATGGATCGTTTCCTTACTATTCAGTTCCACTGCAACTTTATCTGTCGTTACATTATCCAAGATCTCCCACGATCTCTATCTATAGATGATATTGTGTGATTTTGCCGAATCCCGCATAGCGCATTGGTCCGATCCAATACTTACCCACAACAAGTCTATTAGTCGTGGTTTATTCATCTGAGTGTGTGGGACAAGTCAATCCCCGCAAGGTCCGAGACTCTACCAAAATAGTATAATTAGCAGTACCTTCAAGATACCTTATTCTTTGCTTTACTATTTTCAAATATACTTACCCTAGATTATACTGATATTTGCCCACCATTTTAATAGTGTAATATATATTTAATTATAAATACATCATTGCTTACATGTGACTATAATTATACTAGTATAATGAACTTTTGTCATTCATCTCCCTTTTTATGGCATCGACAGGTAAATATTCTTGTTGTGGCCTTTATCCTCAGCATTAGGATTGTTAATCGGTTTACATTTTGGCATACAAAATCATTAAAACATTCATGAATATATATAGATATATATATTAGTCTAGAAAGAGACAACAAGCTTTTGAATGATCTCTTGAAGCCTTAATTCTAAGAATGTATGAGACATCTTTTATGTTCTTCATCTCAAATTCGGATAACAAATAATCTTTGATTTGTTTAAGAAATACATAATCAGCATAAGCAATCAAAATTATATCCATATATAAAGATAAAATCACATATTTTTCTTTGAATCTTTTAGTGTACATTTTTATTGATTATTTTAAAATCATACAAAATGATTACATTATGAAACGAATATACTATTGCCTTGAAGATTGCTTCAAGTCGTAAATTAATATTCGACACACTTTTATCTTCTTGACCTGTCTCAGTAAAGCTTACATGCTGTACCTTATAAGTTTATCCTTGTAATTCTTCATCTAGAACAACAATCTTTACATCTATTTAATGCATTTTAAGATCCACATTAACTACTACAGTCAAAATGAGATGAATTAAATCAAACCTCTTATTGGATACATCCTTTACATTCAAGGCGTGCCTTGTATCTTTCAATACTGTCATCAACCTTTTATTTTATTTACCTACTTACTCTCAATAGTTTTCACCCTTTTGAGAGATCTTCCAAGTCTTATACTTGATTGGAGCTTAATGAGACCATATATTTTTCGATTGTTTGCATTCATTTTTATTTATCAAGGCTAAAAAGAGCTTCATTTACATTTTTAAGCTCATTTTTTTCTTCTTATGGGACAATCATGTGAATTTTCCTTTACGTTCCATAATAGAAAATTTTTCCATAATCACTTAGATTTAATTGAGATTCTTGATAAACAAATTTATCAATATATTAATTACTTCCACTTGATTCAAACACTTTAGGCAAAATTTTATCCAGGGGATTCATCATTTCCTTCAATGCTCCCACTCAAATAAGGTATCCTTTATATGATTCTTCACAAAAAATTCATGTTGGTCAAGTATCTTATATCAAGATATGCCTTTACCTATCTCATCCTGCTTTGGAACTCATTCCTTAAACATATGGCACATATAGTTTAAATTCAGTTATTTCTCCATTGCACCTGTTCACTTAAGAATTTATACTCTTTTAAGTATTTACAGTATCTAATAATGATACTTCTCTTCTCTTTAGAACCTATTTTCCTATATTTATTAGAGAAATCTCGAACATAGGTAACATTCAAGAGCTTAAGTTATTATGTCAGGCTTTCTACTTATCCATAACTTATATAGGGTATTTATAATTGAATTCGTGGGTACTTGATTAAGTATTAAGTGATTATTAGCAAGAAATCGCCCTAAAGGTGATTAGTTAATTTGCTTATACCACTATGGCCTTAAACATCTTTAATGGCATTTTACATGCCATTTTTGCTATATAGTTTTCGGGGAATAGTCAAATATTTTTTTATTTCTTTTCCATCACATAACATCCTGAACTTATCGGAAATGTATACTTATTCCATTTACTTGGTTTTTCACCCATTTCATATATTTCACTAAAAAATCAAATACTTCTAATTTTTGAGAAATCAAATAGGTGTAATTAATGACTTGTAATGTATACATAACTTGTTCTCGTTCTCCATTTTTAAATGGCTTCCTTATTATTTCACCAGCTAGACGATTTTTACAAATAGGAAAAATCTACTTAATTTAGATTACCTATTAGGTCTACCTTTATTAATCGACTGATTCGATTTTGACTGGCCTTACATAGTCTAGTATGTAACAAATTTTTTTTTATAGACATTAGAGTTACCAGTTGAAACAAATAAAGGATAACTAATATTATTATTTGCATCAACAATTTCCAAAACAATGAAATTGTCTAACACAGTACCATGATCATAGTAAATCCTCCAACATAGATATAAGATTCCTTTGAATCTTTAAAGCATACCAAACTTTATGTAGTATTAGAGAATTGTCTCCCATACATGACTAACATGTATAGCATGCCTATGCATATATCGACCCCTTGAATAATAATACTATAGCAATATCCTACATAAATCTATCTAATTGTATGTGGGATTTTATGGAATTCCATGGAGATATTCCTATCCCTTACAATAACGTTGGTTATGCTTTACAATCTACAAAGGATATGATTCAGTTAAAAAAATAGAATATTAGACATTCACAAAATAAATGTCTATACTACTTAATTGTTTCCTTCTTAGACTTACTACAACCATGAGAAAGAGTACCTTTATTACCACAATTATAGTACTTTATTCTTTTCATTTCATCCTTATTAAAAGGACTTTTTCCCTTTATGTTGGTTCCACTTGGGCTTTTACAAATCCTGACTTTGTGATGAGGCCTTGTATTCCCTTTCTACTTTAGCCCATTGTGAGGCTTATAGTTTTAATTCATAGCTCTGTATGAACTAGAATCAATAACATATACCTCATAAGTTAACTTGGAGATTTAAGACACTTTTCCTTTAACACGAGATATTTCAACGTAACCTCCAACATCTTTATTCTATTAATGTGTCAAATGTATTTTCATATGGCATCAATTCTAAGTTAGAAATTGAATTATAATTTACACTTGATGTTTGTCAAAAAATTCATGATGAGCATATGTTACTTTAGTCATCATATTTGACATTTTTCCTAAATGCCTTTGCATTTTTATGATGAGGCATGTAAGGATCGTATTTTGAGAAAAAGTTACCCCAACTTAGTAATAGAGGTATTTCCAAAGTGCAAAGCTAAAACAAACCTCGTCTCTTTAGCATAATAACATTTTTTGAACTCATGCATTGTACTGTAAATCATACTGCTCAGTAATGTAATGTGAACTCACGAGCTCTACTTTTTCAATCCCTTTTGTATTGAACCTCCGTAATTATGTTAAATGATTTTAGAGTCTATTACTCTTCCATAATTGTCACCACTTAATCTCTTATCCTTCTTAAGTTTGAAGACAATGTTCTTTAATACAGCAGCCTTAGTTAAAGCACTAAGTTTTTATAGTAAAGAAGAAATATTTTAGTTGTATGTTATTGTCATATGATCCATACATAAAGTGAATAATTAGAATTTAATTGTTTATAAAATCGAAAAATTACATATTTGGTAAATCATTATTCATACAACAATTAAATTATAATTACCATATTTAAATGTAGTTCAAGTAATAGGAACTGATTCCTAATTCTCTTTAACTAAACAAATTATTTTTCTAATTCAAAAACTAATTTCTAAATTTAATCTAGCTAAACAAATTATTTTATTACAATTAGAAGGCTCGTCTCTAATTTTGGTATAATTAGAAAACTTATATCTAATTGTTCTCACATAAACAAATTAGTTTATTTAATTAGAATACTTATTTTTAATTTTATTCTAATTAGAAACACATTTCTAATTTTTTTTATTTAACTAAACATATTAGTTTAATTTAATTTGAAAACTTATTTATAATTTTACTTTAATTCCAACTAAATAAATTAGTTAAAATTAATTAAAAGACTATTTTCTAATTTTATTCTAATTAGAAACTTATTCTTAATTATTTTATTTTAAATAAAAATTAGTTTATTCTAATTACAAACTTATTTCTAATTTTAAAATTTATTTCTAATATTTCATTCAACTAACTAAACTAGTTAGTTTCAATTGACTAGAAAAACTTTTGTTTTTAATTTAATTAAAGAAATTAATTTACTACAATTAGAAAACTTATTTCTAAAATTTTATTTTAATTAGAACTTATTTCTAATTGGTTTATATATCATTTCGAATTGTTATGTAACTAAATATATTAGATTACTTCAATTACAAATTTTATTTTTAATTTTTGTTATCCTTATCTATTTATTAACTATTTTATTTCACTCAGAAATTTTAGTCCTATAATTGAAAAATACAATCCTGAAATTGATTTTCAATTTAAATACTATTTTTGTTTGAAATAACGTTCTCTTTATTCCAACTTAACTTTAAGCGTAATTTAGGCCGAGGTTACTTTTATTTCGAAACACTTCGGATAAGTTATCTTAATAGCCAAATATCCCTACTCCAAAATTAGGAGATACTTGACCTTCTAAACAGTTATATTTAACCCTGGAACTGCAACCGAACATGCTTCTTCTTCATCTTAAGAAAATAACCTAGTTTTCTACCGCCACGTTCAAGCTTCATGGCTAGTAGTAACCCACTTCTCCATCATTAACTTGCAGTCAATAAATGGCAAGATCTAGTACTAGTGGCCTTTACCATTATAGTTGCTTTCACGAAATGATGGACAGGGATTCCAACCACACGCTCATTGTCATCCAAGATTTCAGATCTAGACAGTTCCTCTCGAAATCCAAATTGTTCAGATTTGGTGTCTTTAATTGTCTTGTATTTACCATCCTCTCCCTGACAACAACAGCATATGAAAAACACAAAACAGAGGAAACGTAAAAGAACTGGTCATGCTCAGATCTGGCCACCACCAGATCTGATGGAAAACATGGCGACGGTGGCACCATTGGCGGTACGCCGATCTCGCATAGATGGAACCTGTCGTTTCTCTCCTTTGTTTTTTGTTTTTTAATCTTTCTAGCATACACAATCCGAAAAAGAAAACAATCAGCAGACCCAATTCATGTAGGTTTTCTTCTTTCGCCGGTAACCACAGGAAGCACAAAGAAGAAGAAAGTTCATAGAAAGAACAATGGAAATTTGAACTAGATCACTTGGTTCTCATCAACAGGGTAGCACTTAATTTCCATAGACAAACGAAACATAATGTTTATGTTTTCTTGAAGCATTTTGTTTCCAGAAACAAACAGAGACATTATCAACGTTCTCCGTTTCTATTTATTCATTCTGAGAATAAAACTAACACATAATCCAATCTTTTCTGAATTTGATCAGAAAGAGATTAACAGATAATCTAACAAAAAAAATGTAATTAGTGTCTAATTTAGATGCATATTAATCTGTCTTTGATGACAATAACTTGAGAACTCCCGGGAAATAACTTGATATGATGATTTGCATGCGTGACATAATATGCAGTGCCACGCAATGCAACAACTTGAACAGGTTTATGATCAGGAATACAACACCCTTTTGCCTTTCAATTTTAACCACTGGAAAAGGGGAATAAAAGAGAAGTTGAAGATGAAGATCAGGATAAAAATAAGGTTACAAAACTTGCTAAACCAAAAAAGCATAAATGATTCTGAATAGAAACACTAACATCGTATCTGAAAAATGTCTAGCGAAGACCTTATATGAAAATTTCTATTTCTAGAAACTAGAAATGGCTCAAGGGGAGTCCTATAAAGAATCAATCATCACACGGAAGGTTTAGTATGCCAAGTTTTTTCTTAAACCAAATCAAAAAAATTAATTAATTAATAAAGAAATACGATGTTTAAAGCCTAAAAAACGGAGGGAGTACCCTTTACAGTACAGACAATCAATTACTTTCCACCGATACAAGTAGAATCACTGGCAAAACACATTTCACTGACTTTGTTATTTAACTATCGTTTGATTCAATTTTTAGTTATGATTTTTTATTGTAATTTTTGTATTGAATTTTGTATATTTAAAAAAAAATTTTATGATATTTTTTTATTTTTATTTTTGTGTTGTATTAGTGTGTTGTTTTTTTTAAATTTTTATACTTTTTTTTTCATTTTTTGTGATTAAAAAAATCAAAAACCAAAACAAAAAAAATCAGAACCGAACAGCCCCTAATACTTCCACGTTATTCTAATAATCTAATGTAGCATAGTGAAGTCAGATGCGAACTAACCAAATTCCATTCATCACAAGATGGGGGCATGTTAAACCTCTATAGACTAGTCATCCAGTTTAGTCTAGTTAAATTTCTACTATCAATTTACGTGTCTTAGTAAGAAAAATATGTAAATTCAATCCTGCCTATATTCTATTCCTAATATAAAGATGAATTTCTTCTCCTAATAGCTTGCATATAGCCATAGTTCTAAAAAAAACAAAAGAAAATTGGTAAACAGATAAACTACTCTTGGATTTGAATGTCATTTGACCTAAACTTGAAAAAGCTGAAATTAAGAAAGAGCTAAAGGGAGTTATGCTTATTAGAAGTTAGAAAATGGATCGAGATACATCTAAATGGATACATGAAAAATAAAATGGAAAGAAGAATCACATTTAAGAACATGCCCTAAAAAATGGGATTGAAGCCAGGGAAATGGTAGTGAGTCATAGATTAAAATAGTAAACTAGGATGTCTTGTTAGATTTCAAGCTTTGCTGTAGCCTTTGCCTTTTTCATTACATTTCCAAGATTACTAGTTGTCTGTGACATCCTCTCATTTGCAGCCTCACACTTAGGCTTGGCCTGACAAGACACATTTTTTTTTGTTGAGATATAAACTTCCTTAACATCCTGCATAGCTAGATCAAAAGTGTGATTTGAATTTTTTCGAGGGGGTTCAAAGAGAACATGAACTAGATTAAGTGAGTATCTATACACAATTCAAGCACATCATATTTTAATATAAAACCTTAAAATAATGAATTATGAATTTTTTATTATATATAACTCATTCTAAGTTTATATCTCTTTTTGTTGTGAGAGGATTCATTTGTGGCAACCACAATAATTTCCCCCTTCACAAGTGAACTTATCTACCCACATTGTTTCTCCTCAATCTACAATCAATTAGAAGTCACTGGATCCTTATTAGGAGCATGACACTGATACAAATTTTTCCATCTTTGCCCTAACTCAACTAACTTTGGCTCTGATGCTACTTATTGTGTGGATTTTTATAAGCGAGTTCGGGTAGAACTTTGACTAGATAAAGTAAGCATCTATATACAATTCAAAGACACAATATTTTAACCTAAAACTTTAAGGAAATGGATTATGAGTCTTCTATTGTATACAACTTATTCTAATTTTATGTCTTTTTTTGATGTGAGACAATTTACTTATGACAATCATAATAAAAAACTTCCTATGCATCTTCTCCTCCACAACCAATTACATTTGACATTTTATCTTTGGCATCTTCAACTTTTTTTGAGACCATGTTCAATGCCATGTTATTTTTCCATTGAGCTTCATTATAGCTAGGAAAAGGTTTCTCTCTGCTATAATCCATTGCTCCTGTTGTTACCCCTTAAGCATAATTTACAGTCGTTAATGCCATGTTATTTGGCATGCCTTGCTTAATCTTTTCCATATTTTATTGCTCCTTCCATTCGATTTTTAGCCTAATAGGCCATATTTGAAGCTGTATTCATCATTTTATATTTGGCTTCACTAAGAACATTGGCATTTTTATTTTTT
>JAOXYD010000004.1:1740610-1764259 GCA_028565735.1 Pinacopodium congolense | reverse complement strand
AGAAGATGCTGTTTGTAATTATAATAATACCCTTATAACTTAACATTGGGGTTTTTAAGTAGTTGTGCTATAGGAAGAAGGGCTATAAGGGGGGCCGAGTAGTCATTCCCTTTGAATTTATGCATAGCTAGAGTTCCGAAATTGGGAATTTTGAATTTATTAGTCATTTTTTTAGTAATTGTTCAAAATTGAATGTGTTTTTAAGTAACTATAAGCATAATTAAGGTATTAGAACTTCCAATTTCATTTATCTATGCCATATTTGATTTTTTTCCAAATTTAGGCTTGATGAATTGGGATTTTTTTATTCTAATTAATTTAAAGTTCTTTTCATGAAATTGATCATATAAAAATGCAATTAGATGTTAGATTTAGGTTTTGATCATTCAATTGTATCTATTTTTGTCAAATCATATTTTCCCTAATTTTGATCATTAAAAATTAGATCATTTTCAAATTCTTGATAAATTAGATCTTATTTCGTAAATTTGATCTTTGAAAAGTGTAATTAGGAGTTAATTTGAGGTATTTGGACTTTTAATTGAATTTAAAATTTTCAAATGTCACTTTTCCTATACTTCAAGTTTTAAAATTGAATATATTTCAAATTTTTGATTAATTAGGATTTATTTCATACAATTGATTTTATATAAATGAAATTAGATATCGGTTAAGGATGTCTGATCTTTCAATCGTATTTGATCTTATCAATTTTTTTTCTCACTAATTTGGGTCTAAAATGTGAGATTTTTCAAAGCTTTGTCTAATTAGAAGGAGTTTGACAAAATTGGCTCAATTAGCATTAAAATTTATCACTTCATGGTTTTAAATTTTTTAAGTTGCATATATTTCAACCATGCATTCATATAGGAGCATATAGTTACTTAGAGTATAGTTGAACATTTGATCATAGATATATTCTCCTATTCTTTTATGCAGATTATGATAATTGGTTATAAACAATGTTTGATACCCTTGCAATTTCTCACTCTTAGAGTTCTCATAGGGTGTTTACTTCTTAAAGCTTATCACTATTTTTATTCGAATTCTATCATTGTTTTCAATCATGATTAGAACTCAAGGTTGTAGTTTCTCTAAAAGTGGGAGATTTCCAGCTTCTCGAGGGGACGAGTTCTTTGACACTGACTCTCCTCAAGTTTAAGATTATCCTTTTGGAGAATTTCACAACAAATTGACTCATTTATCCTCTTCTTTGTTCTTTTTCAAATAATATGGTCTAGTCCAATACTTTATTAATCAAAGGTGGGAACACCTTCTTAATCTTTCATCTATAATTAGTCCTACGAATGTTCATCTATTCTTTTGTAACCTTGGAGAACTTCATGTAGGAAATGACTATTTTGAAGTTTCCAAGGTTTAAGGTATCTCAATTATCTAGAAACATCATTAAAGAAATTCTAAGTTTAACTAAGAATAACTTTTACGACTACCATACCAAACATAGGGGCTCCCCTCACTCTATGCCTACTAAAGCTCAAACCATTTTTACCCAGTATGGAAGGAATAACACAAAGACCTAGTGATGTTTAAGATCTCAATGTTATCCTTCATTTTCATCACTTGTTTATTAAATTTAATTTTCTTTCCTCACCATTTTTAAGTTCCTTCCACGGGAGATGAACATGAGCTTAACACTTTTTTTTCGATCAATCTACTCTTAGTCATATGGGATATCAAGTTGTCAATAATCAAATGACAAAACCATTTTAACAACGACGATGACCTATTCGTCCTCCAGTCCTTCTTAATTGTGATGAGGAATTGTCTCTAAGTCATTCTATTGATGATGAGGCTATATCTTCTTAGCCTCCTCCTCCTTTTACAGTCTTATTCGATGCCCAATCTAAGATTGCTTTACCACATAGAGATATCGATGGACTATGAGACATTATGATGTGTTAGTATAAGGAGATTACTATATTACAAGACCTTGTGACACGTTAGCATGAGAAGACTTCCACATTACTTCACGAACTTATCTCTCAGTTTCCTCTTGTATCATCAATGGATCATGACTAGAGAGATTTTTTACTTTGAGATTTTAGAATGTTCTTATTTTGATGATGTATTTTGGTTATAATTTCATACCCTTGGTGTGTGACTTTTTTATTATTTATGTCATTGACTCCTCTTTTTCATAGAAATTTATATTTATGATGTTTCACCTCTTTTTTCTCTTATAAATGGATTAAAAGTTTATAACATTTATAATTATTTTATGTTCTAATCATATTATATATTGTTTATTTATGATTTTGCTAGATTGCATGTTTATTTTTATGGTTCCAAAAAGAAGGAGAGGTAGATCTGATATTATGATCCATTTAGTGAGAGTAGAAAATTTTTTGAAAACTTTGAATTTTTATTATAATGTATAAATTTAAGGGGAGTTATGAGTAAATTATTAAAACTTTTTATTTGTGTCAAATTTGAAATTGTGAAAATAGTTACATGATTATGATAATTTTAAGGGGAGTTGATCATATTTGAGAATTTTGATGCTTATTATGATTTTTTACAAAATGTTAAGTTTTGGAATGATTTTGGAGTTATATTTATGATATTAATTTTAAAATGGTTTAGATATGTTATTTATTATTTCATGAGTAGGACAATATATTGAAATGATTTATATATGTTATTTATGATTTCATGAATGGACTATATTTTTTAATGATGATTATATGATATTAAGTGAATTTGAAGGGTTTTTAATGATATGGATTTATTTATATTTTTATGGCTTATGACATAACATAGTTTTGTCACTATAAAAAAGATAAAGATAGTTAAACTAAGGGAAGCTCCATTTTTTTTATGGTGACCAAAAAATGTTTAGACTAATGTGTTCGTTGTCTTTAAGTGATTGAAAAAAAATAGTATATGGATAAAGTATTAAAGAATTTGTTTATGAGGTCTTGGAAGCAATGTGGAGTTCTAGAAATTAATATGATGAAGACTCGAGTTTTGAAAGACCAAGATAGAGTTTACATAGGTTTATGTTTTTTATGTTTAATGTATTTTTAGCTTCATTCATTTTTTTGTGTTAATGACTCACTCATGCATAATTACATTCCTCATTTAATATACGCATGTAGATTGCATAATCAAGAGGCAATTGTATGGGGAAGGTTTAAAATAATTCTCTTGCAAGTTAAAATGTTTGGGGATGGTTTAAATTTTAAAATGTTTTATGTGTTTTAAACATTGGAAAACTAGTATAAAACTAGACTAATTAACTATTTAATATCACTAATCGACTAGTGACTGGTCAATCAATGCATGTACAGGTTGACTAAATAAAGCGATTCATGTCCAACAGAAAAATTTACAACAGTAATTTGAAATAAAGGGAATTAAATGTTAAGAGATGTTGGTCAATGATAAGTACACCTTGAAAAAACTATGGATAAGTGTTTTTTGTGAGTGTTTTTTATCATATACGTGTGTAAGAAACAATCTTTCAAATGTCTTAAGTCTTGAAAGTTTAGTTTTGTGAGTTTTGATGAAGTTTCAGTTGAGTTTGTTTTAGTTTGTGAAGTGTTTTGTAAGCATTTTTATACATACATTTTTAAAAGTTAGTGGACCTCTTTATACACCATTATGAGTTTAAGTAAAATATTTTATAAGTGTATTTTTGAGAGATTAAAAGGAAGTGAGAAAAGGAATTGTGAAAGCTATATTTGAACCATGAAAAAGGAATTTTATTTTTAAACTTTATATTTGTGATTTTTATAGTGAAAATTCTCAATAAGATTATTAGGAAATAGACATAGGAGAAAGTGAATATCTCCAAACTATTATAAATTGGTTTACCTTTTTATTTCCTTATACTTTTACACTTAAACATTGATTTACAAGTTGATTATATAATTATTTACTTTATTAATTAATTAACTTCCATTTAAGTGTTTAGTAAATTTTGGTGAAATTAGAATCATTAACTTAGAATTTTTAAATTTCCTAATTTACCCTCTTCTTAAGTGCTAAATAGGACCAATAAAGTGGTTACTACCCTTTCTCACTACAATCATATATGAAATATATTTCAATTAGTGGATCCTCCTATTGCAACTTATCTTTTTCTAACCAAATTAGGAAGTTAGAACTCTTGAAAAGTTTTTGGCTAGTTTATCTTTGAAACTAGTAGTCTTTTAAGTTTTTTTTTTCTAGGGAAATACTTTCCCTCTATGTTCTCTCATGATCTTGTATCTTCTTCCCTTTTCATTATATTAATTAAATTTTATTTTTTAAAAAATAAACATAGAGCAAAGAAAATAATCATATTTACTCCATATAATAGAGGAATATAAATAATCCATCTCATCAAACATTGTCAAATTATAAGGTAACATGCCATGCAATTAAAGTAATAACAAATGTAGTTGAACGTGAATAATAATTGGAATTTCTTGCCAAATGGAATAATCAACACCAAAGAGCATCTAAAGCTGTTAGTGCTTGTAACACCCTAAAACTCAACCCATTATTGAGCCATTATTAATCCCAGCCCATTTAAAGTAATTTTTTATTAAAAATAAGAAGTGTGGAGATTTTTCCAATTTTGTCTAGAATGGTGATGGCTCTATTTTTTTTATAAAAAAAAAAGAGGAAGTGTGGAGATTTTTCCAAATTTGTCTAAAATGGTTATGGATCTATCTTCCTTATTCTTTTTCTATGATTTTCGGGCAATATCCTCTTGTTTCCATCTAGGCTTAACTCTTTTAAGTTTCTTTGTGAAAGCAACATCTCATTTGCTTAATCTTCCCTTCCTTTGCCAAAAACTCTTTATCTTTCATTTTCAATGGAATTTAGCAACCTCAATGGGATTGACAAGCCAAGTGGCGGTGAGGTAGTAGCTAGCATCTCTACAGATTATTATTGTCAGTAATTTCATCCTTTATTGCTGGTTATTTTCCTCTCTCACAATGTTTATCCCCTTTCACATTGTCTCTATTTCCATGCTAACTAATTGATTGTGAGGTAATCGAGTTAGTTACTAACAACTGAAGTGAAAATATCGCACTTTTGTCTTGCCATTAGCAGATCTGATTAGTAACCTTACCCTCTTTCTGCTTTGTTGATTAATCTAGTTAAATTGAGATTTAAAGCTCCAAGTTCATATAGTTTGGTTTAAGAATATTGTTATTGTGAATTATTAGTCATTGAAGATTGATTGTTAATAAAGATATCACTAGTGGATGGTGAAAGTGATGTTGGCTATGTGTGTGAGAGAGAGAGAGAGTGAGTGGAGAGAAGAAGGGAGGAAAAAGTGGAAATTATTAATGAAAATAGTTAATAAAATTATATTTTAGCAATAAAATAGTATTAGTGTTTAAATGGTTGTTGAGAGTAATAATTTAGGAAAAAGAAAGGAATAAGGAAAAGGGAAAAGAAAGAATAAGAAATAGGAGATCAATAATAATAAATGGAATCAAATAAATAGTAATTAATTACTTAGCTCATTTAGTTTAAAATAAACATGATAATAGTTTTATAATAGTATGTCCTCGTGACAAAGGAGGGGGGTTATCAGTTCAGACTTAATTTTGGAATTCAATTATTTAAGGAGATCAAATAAGTAGTTAACTAGAGTATATTCATATTGTGTAATTTTTGTTTTTTGTATGATTAAATGTGAATATTGTGTATGCGATTAATTAGTATGTGATTCTATTATGGGTCTTGAGTATAATTAATTGTGCGATAGATAAGTGAAGAGATGAAATGTGGTGATAAGTAACAAATTTGAATTAATTTAGAGAATTCCATGAAATTTATTCAATATGTGTTTTTGAATACCAAATGCACTTATTTATGTTAATAAATAAAATACGATTATATTATGAACCTAACAACGATTTATTAATACGTTAGATATGTGATGATATGGTATATTATGTGAAATTGGTGAGTATGAAACATATGAGTATCAATTATAATTATGATATGAATATTGGAATTGTGAGAATTATGATTATGAATATTGTGATGTGGCATAATCAGATGGAAATGTGATTTATTAAATAACAAAATGAGATAATGAGATAATAATTTGCCTAGAACAAGCTATGTTCAATTGTCATACTGTAATATTTATTATGATGTGAGTGTGATTGAGGTTAAGTATTTGTCTGTGGAGAATAATTGAGATGATGAGTTAAATCGGCAGGCCATTAAATATAATACTATTAGATTAAACATGAATCTAATAAGAATAATACTAAATGGTAATTTAACTTGGTAAAAAAAATAAGAGTTCTCATAAAACTGTAACATATTCAATGCGCATGATCTGCTTAGTTTTATGATGTTTATGTGCTTGCATGATAAAATAAAAGTTGGCAGCATATCTATTTAATGAGAATATGTGTTGTTAAAAGTTATATGATGATAATACATGTTAGAATACTTCACTTATTTCTTAACATGTGTTGTATGAAAAGTTACATTCTAATTATTACTGAGTTAATAAATCACCCTTTACCCCCTAAATTTTCAAGAGATAGTACTAGTTTTGTTTATTATATTGTATAGACTGTTGAGAGATTATCTTTTATGTGAAATTCAAGATTGATTTTCACATATTTAGATTTTAGTTGGTTTGTTGGATATTTCTTATGGAATTAATGGATTTTGAAATTTGGTTTTATCGAATATGTGAATGGTGAGTTTTAAATTTGAGGGGTGTTACATTGTTAGCCCTCATTGGATGTTTATGATCTTCATGTTTCAGCCACCCTCATTGCATGTTGATAATTCCTTCCAACTCCGATGCGAGCTTTCTTCATGCTTCAGCCACGTTTATGGCCAATATAGGGTAAACTCCTTGATGTGATGCAAAATTTTCCTCTACCTCCAAAGCTCCGAACTATGGAACGTCAATCTAATAAGACATGATAGATTGAATCAAGAAAAATATAATGAAACTCGAAATATGATTTAATATGCGAACACAGTACCGTTTGGATTCTATGGCATTTAAACCCACGTTAGTGACAGGTTTTGATGAACGGGGCCTAGACCCAGGAAAGCTGCATGAGTGAATCATATCGGTCTTGTGGTTGACTGAAGACCTGCCACTTACATAAGAATCAAACAAATGAGTTAAGACAATATAGTTCTCTTTGGAGTTTGGGATTAGAAAGTCAACAGGTGTTCGAAACGTAGACAAACAAGGGATCTGCGTTGATCGCTACATATAAGCACCTCATTTTTGTTCATGCCTTTTGGACATTCTGAAGAACACTGGAATGTTTGTTTATAGTAACTTTTGAGAATGTCCTTGGGCCTGATAGGCTTTCTGAACACAAATTCGACTTACCATCCTTCTCACGACGTGAATTTTATTTTCTCAGGCCATGGAAGAGGTAAGCAGAATTCTGCCCAAGATAACACTTTTCACTGGTGATCACAATCCACGTTTCAATTTATTCAGCATATCAGTATAATTCCATTAAGGGAATGCCAATTTTCTTTCTTCCGGTTTCATATTCTTCCTTGTTAGAAGGTTAACAAACATAGCAGACTAGTTTCAGTTGAGAAAGAATACGCAAAAGTTATATTTCTTCCTTTCCTGTTATGCGAAGGCATGGTACACCTGATGGATCCTGAGAAGGTGAATGAAGATCTTATGAAATTAATATACATAAAAGGTAATGAATCTGATTCTATGTTCTCCTCTCTTAATAATCTTGTTCTCTGGGCTTCAAAATGATAACATGAGCTTATGCTCTCATGCAAAATTATTCTTGCCCTTTAAACATTAACTTGCTCTAATCAACAAGCCTTGCTCTTTATGTGCATGAACAGAAGAATATTGGTGAGGCTATGTTATCATTCTTGATCATATTGTAAGTTGGATTTTCATATAGGTATAGTGGCTCCTAAGAACTTTTTTAGAAATGTTTGGATGTTACTCCAATGATTTTTGTCTTTTTTACAAGAAAACAAAAGTTTCCCTAGCCAAAGGCCTAAGCTGTCTATAGCTTAAGTCATTTCTTTCTCCAAAAGGTTTGATAGAGTTCAATTTTCAAATATTGATGTGATTAACTGGATTTTAATAGTAACGATTAGTTAAACATGCTATTATATGAATTACTTTATAAAATAATTCCTATTAGGATGGTATTTTTCTTTTTCCCCCTAATAATTGCCTCTTTGAAAAGGAAGCATGATAACAATCTTGGTTTATATGTTATGGAAGATGTTATTTGCATTAATATCCACAATAGCTTTTCTATTTTGCAAAATGAAAAATTGGAAACATAAAATCAATTGAATTAGTAAAAAATGATTGATATAATATTATTATGTGTAACACACTGAATTATTGAAATTTACTAATAGAAACACATAACAAATTGCCTTGGATTCGTATAGTCTAGAACCCTAATATTATAATTGCACATCCCTTCACCCTATGGCTAGCTATAAAGAGGAAACTAGCTACAAATGATGTTTTAAAATTCAACATACAAAATAGAGAGTATGAGTTAAACAAAAATGCAATTAGGGATCAAAATCATATATTCTTTAGGTGTCCCTACTCTTAGATGTTATGTGATGTGAACTTTACTAAAATTAGTAAGACCCAATAGCCAAATTTGATACTTTGTCTAAGGAACATCTAAGAAATTAGATTTATTAAGGGGAACTTATACCTGTTTATGTAATTAAGCAAGAACCTAAGTTATAAGAAAGGTTATAGACTCTACACTCAAAGAATAAGATGGAAATGTGAGTGATAAGCCTGAATTATGAACGCTATAAGTTAAAAACTTGATAAGTTCAAAGATTTCAATAAAGAACCAAGAAAGAGAATGTTCTCTAAAATATTATTTATGATAAAATCTTCCCTTTACAAGCATAAGAGGTGCCTTCTCATAGAGGAAGGCATAAAATCCTAAAACTAATCTTGAATCCTATTATAATTTGGATTTGGAAATATTCAGCTTATTTAAAATAAAAAGAATTCCATAATAAGCTTAATTTTCTAGTTTGTAGCTATAGAATAGGAAAATAAATCTAAAAATATACAAAATAATAAAGGAAATTAGATACAATTCGGAATTAGTAAGTAATCCCTTCTAAAATAGGAAAAACAAGTCAATCAATCAAAGTTGCTACATCATTCCTGAGCAGTTACAAATCTATAAATGATGTGATTCTTGATTCATTAGAAAGATAAAGTGCCCTCTGCAACTTTGTACTTTTGGTAAACTTGAAATTTTGCCATCTTCTTTCAAAGTAAAATATTTTACTATTTCATTTGCTGAATTAAGTTAACTAGTCTTGAATTTGAAGGTTGACTAAATTATTCATAGGAACTTATAGTTTTGACTCATATGCCTTCAATTAACCCATTTAAAACTTATTTAATGTTCTTAATTCTTACGCTTGTGATTGGACTTTCATTTATGCTCAACAAATCAGAATTCAATATTGTACTTTTAATGCCTTTTATATTCTCATCATTATAGAACCAACTCATTGGATGTGCAGATTACAATGATAGCATATGGATCGGAATGGCATAATAAAATGGATGCAGCAAATTCAATTCCAAATGAAAGGTGACCAAGATTTCTTTGGATTGATATGTGGAGAAATGGTAGACAGAATTTGGCAAGAAAGAAATGAAAGGCTATATGGAAAGGAGGGGAAAGATGAACATAGCATAGCATAGAACATAATTTCCAGAATTAAAGAAGCAACAATTACAAAAGAACTAGCAAAGAAGATGAGCACATATTTAGTATTAACATGGCAAATATAATGAATACTCACTGAGCTACAAGGATTAGAGGAAGACACGTGAAGTGCACTAATGGTTGGATTGTTCGGAAATCAACATCCCTTCAATCAATGGAACAAAAAGATACAAGGTCAATTATAAGCAGAAGAAAAAGAAGCTCGAAACTGAAAGAGTACTCACTTGGCTACAAGGGATTGGAGGAAGGCATAATAATATCATTGGAGGATGGCTTGATTGGCAGTGGCAACCCCTTCTCACTAGTCAGAACAATGTAATACACAATTATATAGAAGCATGCAATGAAGGAGAACTAAATTTTCGTAGAGGAAGAATGCATTAAGGCATGAACAGAGAATTAGGTTTAGGAATTTGGTTAAAATTACAGCTTGTTTAGTTTAAAGGCTAGAATAGATAAGGAACAGAATAGTTATTCTTAGGAATATAAAAGATTAGGAATATAATGGAATTGATATTACTTTATTTGGTTTATTATGAAAGAATTTCTATGCCAGTATTTGGTTTGAAAATATAAACTTGGAATAACAAAAGAATAACAAACAAAAAGACCAAAATATTCTTATCCTTATCCTTATTATTATTATTATTATTATTATTATTACTATTATTAATTTTCTTCTTCTTCTTCTTCTTCTTCTTCCTAATTTTAATATTATTAATATTATTGTTATTATAAATTTCTTATTATTATAAATTTTCTTTTTATCATATGATTTTCTAACAAGCACAACCCAATAAGCACTTTCCCTAAACAATATTTGGCACACATAAATTCAAAAATTTTGGATCACAGACTTAATCCTTCTTTCTAAGCAATTTACAAGAAATTCATAAATGTCATACCAACCTTGATAGCATCTATATTTTTTGCTTTGTATCAGCAAGAGAATGTAAGTAAACTTTGCTAAGGAAGTCAACTTTCATTTTAATCTCATTTCATGTAATCTGTTCAAATAATGATCACATGAACTCCTCAGGTAAATCTTTTACATCATCAATTCCACGATTGTTTCTAATGAAATCATCAACTGACATCTACATTTATTCAGACGAAGAAAGAGTTTAGGACTGTTTTCAACTGGATCAAATTTGGTGGCTGTTTTGAAATCAATGGGAGATTGGATGAACAAATGGAAGCCATGATAAAAGGACTACCATGAGTCGTAAGGACACCCAACTAGACCACAATTCATATGGACATACGGGAAAAGTTTTTCAAATGCCTGTAATGCGAGAATATAACAATTAAGATTCCTTAAATTAACAATAAATGTAATTGTTAAAGCTACTAATATTTAATTCAAGCAAATATTTTACTACCTCATGGAAACTGGATTACAACCGAACAACTACATTTCAAAGAAAGTGTGAGCACAATCTTCTCTCAAAATGAGTTTAGAAACACATAGTAACAAATTTAACTCGTTGTCAAAGCAAGATTTCTTTCGCCAATCGGCACAAATTGCTCAATACAAGTGTAAATTAAGCAAGCATTCAAAGTGTTAAACGTAGAAAACTATTAAAATCTCACAGTTGTTTATTTCTCCTCATCATCATTTTGCAAGTATCTATAATAAATTTATTGCTAAATCAATAACTAAGAAACAAACTTCCAAAAATTAAATCAATAAAAAAGTGCACGAATAAATACCTATCACTAGTTCTAAACATTGCTCTAGCATTCTCTAATAAAATCTTCAACAACTCCAAAGCCATAATCTTCCCTTTCATCAACTGGGGATCAATTGAGGCCTCTTAGGAGGTTTTTTCATCGACAACTTGCACAGAGCTCTAAACACCAAAAATGCATCCCTCCTCAACTTATTCCCAATCTGAACCTCCAAATCATCATCTCTCTCTACTTCCCCATCAGCCAGCTCCCCTTTCCTCCCCTCCAAAGCCATCTTGTACATACTAATCTCCTAATATTTCGCATCCAACATATCCTTATTAATCGAATTCAATAAATTAGTCGGATTCGTGGTCTCAACAGCTGTAGTCTCAAAAACCCCATCATGTGCTCTAACTAAAGCTTTACTCGGCAAGCCCAAATTCAAAACACCGTCAATATCTTGCATCACTCTAGTTATAAATCCCTGCATAAAACCATCATCGACCCGTCAACATCCGATTTCTCAATCGACTCCATCAATTCAGCTACTACAGTTGGTTGAATAGGGATCGTTGATGAGTTTGCCTCCATTCTCCTAAACACAATCACCAGTATTTAAATCAATGACGTTTTTGTCGTCGTCTGATTCACCACATTTTTTCCTCCCAAATAAATATCATAACAAGTCCTCACTATCTGCAAGAGACAATCTCTATGTAACATCAACGAAATTGAGGTAATCGCCGATAAAAGCTTCTTCAAAATCGAAAGTTCCATTGCATCGTCACCAACATATTAAACTAACAATGAGATTCAAGAACATAAACAGTACGAAAATGGTGAAACAATAATAGAGGGACAAAACTTATTGGGAAAGAACATTATTAACTTATCCAGAAGAGAGAGACAACAATTGTGAATCTAGAGAAGAGAATTTTTTGAAGGTTGGGAGATGGACGACCCTTTTTCGCAGTAGAAAAGGATAAATTTGTCCTCAAGTCATGAAATATATTCCCAACATGATCAGAATAAATAAAAACGAGTGAGGGACTACTTTAGGCATTTTACAAATTAAAGTAATACGTAAATCGAAAAAATATCTATTATGTATCTTTTTTTTAACTAAACAAAGTAACAAGTTATTACTAGAAATAGAGGAGGAATAAAATACTTATTCCCCTCAATTAAACATCCCGTAAAATCTTAAGTGATGTGGAAGCAATGTGCAAGGCCCATTATGAAAAATGGTTTGTTTACCTTATGTTAGTAAATTAAATTTATTTATTTATCTTCCGGACAAATTTTTAAATTTGAATTAATTAAAAATATTACTTTCATAGGCCTATTTAGGGTTACTGTCAGTTATGGGCCCAATACGGTGAGTTTTGATGATCAGAAAAGCACCGTCGGTGGTGGCGGCAGGTGTTACAGGCACATGGAGTTATTGACACCTCTTGTGACAATTAACAGATTCAGTGTGGCAAAAGTTGGGTAGAGCGTCAAGTCAAGAAGCTTGCATGGACATGCATGTTTCACTCCATAATTACATGCCACGTGTACTTATGGAGACTTTTGAAAGGCTGTAATCAACTCAAATGCCCATTTCATTCTAACCGTTCGCGCCTGCGCTTCATATTCATTTTCTACACACGAGTTTTAGCATCAAGACCGTCTATCTGACGGACTTGTCTGAATGTTTTATGATTAAGGTAAGCCTTGTCTGTAATTTGATGGTGAGCTAGTGATTCCTCTATCAAAATCTCAATCATTTGATGTGTGGGACCCTATAAATGCCGACCCCTGAAATTATTAAGTGGAAAAGAATTAGAGAAGCAGAGCTATAGGTTGTAGATAACGGAATTACGGAGCTAGGGACCCAACCATGGTTTATTTGAATTATTTGTGTTCCTTTATTTATTTCAGGGATTTTTTTAATAGTATGATCTCTTATCTCACCTCACGAGTTTCCTTAACAGATTTGTCCTTGACAAGTTGTGGAACAAAATAATAGTTTGAATAAGGAAAAATTTTGATCTTAAATCCTAAATGACCATGATGGGATCACGTGAAACATTTTTCAAATATACACAAAAGTCTAGATGAAAATGACATTACAACCTTGAGGTGATATTTTTGTCTGTCAATCATATATCTCAATCACTCATATTATTTAGCATATATGATATAGAAGCATGTAAACTCAGAGCTCAATTGGTCCGTAGAAATTGATATACCATGCTTACCTGCTAAATAACCATAATTAAACAAATCAATTAAGTTGCAAATTTTGACACTCTCCAAATGCTCAAGTTGTGGACTCGTCAACAATGGTCAATCTCTACCGCGTTAGCTAAATTTAAATCATAAAGTTATTTCGAAACTACATTTATTCTTACCCTTGGCTACAATTTTTGTGGCCTTTTATAATAAATGTATTATTCCTTATGCAATCATATGGTAATTATATCAATAGATCAACTTTTTACATTTTTTTGGCTTTTTTTTTGTTGGAACAATTATTCCATCTCATACTTGAAACTTTATGCTATGAAATCATTAAAAAATATGTAGCTTTGTGCTGGAGAATTGCCACTATAATCCTAACAATTGACGTATATAAGAGTGGAGCAATCATCCATATTTATATATGCAACGCTTCCCCTTAAAGGGAAGAAAAAGGTAGGAATAGTTGTCTTTTGGTCTAAATGATAACACCACAAAGTTGAATTGACAGCTTTGTTTTGTATTTTTAAGTGGCATCTTTTTCATTTAGAATTAAACGATGAGATTTTACGTGGGAAGTACGAGTTCAATTATAGACCTTTTTAAATGAATAATCATAGAAACCATGCCAATACAATTTAATTAGAGATCATAATCAAATGTTTGTAATTTATTTACAGGACAAGAAAAAAAAGATTACTTTCAAATAAAATCAGTTATAAACTTCAAGGATATTTAATATTAAGAATCGTAATTAAAATTTTGATTCTTTAACTAACAACTTATGTTTTAATTTCTTAATTTTATTATATAAAAATTATTTAATTTTATAAAAAAAAATATTATCTATCTTTAAATGATTGACTGTGAAACAAAATCCCATAAAAGCACCCATTTTAATTTAAGAGCTTGAATTAAGTGCATACAAGATCCCACTGAAGAGTTGCACTTTGCAAATCCTATTTACTAGCGTGTTCAAAGGGAATGTTGAGATAGATGAATCAATGATAAAGACATTAACCTTTAGTATGGACAACTGGCATGGAAGAAGTTATCTTTTCTCCATCTACAAATACTTTAGCTATATAGCCTTCACGTGGCCATATAAAAGATTATCGAAAGAAGACCTAATTAGCCTTTAGAAACTTGCTCGCGAGGCATTATTTTCCCCTACCTAACACCAAATGTACTCCTAAAAGTAGCCGACTTTTGTTTCATTCCATTGATCAAAATTTTGAATTATAGAAAGCTCTTCCTCGTATAATATGACCAATTTCATGACCATTTCAATCTTTTTCCATGAACCAACATTATGGTTAACCTTTTAGAATATGAAGAGGATCTATATGCACTATAGCACCGAATCAATGAATCATCACGGTTCGAAACTCGAAAGTCCCGAGCAGTGTTATATAGAGAAAATGCCACGTGTTGTGTTCTATCTAGCACCTAAAAAAGTTTGAGACCCTGAAATTATAGTGGCTGCTCGGCTTTGATTTCGATTTTTTTTCTTTTTTATTTTTTAAACACGAAATCAATGAAAAACCCACATAAAAGTTAATAAAAAAATACAAATAATCAATAAAATAAAAATAAAAAATCAATAAAAAAGCATAAAAATCAATAAAAACATATACAAACCAATGAAATAACCTGCATTAAAATAGAAACAAAAAACAGAATTACAAAGTTAAACCAAATGGGACTTGCCGTGTTTAAATTTTCATTAGCTCATCAACATATAGTGTATTAATTTTGGCTGGTAAACAAAATTCTATGTTTTTTAATTTGAATTTCTTGTAAAAGCTTAATTTCTCTACCTCAGATATATATATATATATATATATATGTGAAATCACGTTTATCAGAATTAGACATGTAACAGATTATAATGAAACTAACTCTAATTTTAAGAAATATTTATTAAATTATTTAACATTAATTTTAAGATAATAAATATTCATCTATAAAATCCAAATCAGTTCACAAATATAGAAAAGTTCTTAATTATTAATAAACTTTAATTTTTTAAAGTATGATTATGCATTAATTATCTATAGTATTTAATTTATTTATTTAGTTGACATATATCAAAATATTCTTAATTATTAACTTATTTTAACCATTTAAAAAAATTTTGTACATTAATTATCAAATAATAAATTTCTATTTACAAAATCAAAACCAATTCATAAATACCAAATATGGTTAATTATTACAAAATTTTAATTATTTTGAAATATGTGTACATTAAATATGTAAAATACTAAAATTATACATTTAATAATTCTAAGTATTTAAATAAAATATCATGTAAATTTAATGTGTATGCATATGTATTAAATAAGACATAAGTTAACTGATATCAAAACATTATTTATTTTTAATGTACTATTATTTAAATAAAAATTAGTTCTTTAATTCACAACCTTATGCAAATTCTTAAAGCTAGTTTGGACTTCATTGTTTAGCAGTTTAACATTTTAACTTTTACTTTTTATTTTATCAAGTATGGTACAATATTAGTCCTTGTTAGTGACCATCATTAATCACGTTAGTTTAACAGACCACTAAATCACTTTCCTTTCTTACTATTTTATTTGTCTTTCTCTTTAATCAAATTAAATATAATATTTGAAACCTTAGCCCCTCCACCACCATAGTTACCATCCCTACTTATGACTTAAATAATAGATTCTCAAATACCATCAATAGCTTAACTAGAACCACCTAACCTATTGATTTAACTAGGTTCAATCAAAACCGCTAGTTTACCAATTTGGTTCTATATAAAAACAGGTGAATTTGAACATTGATAGTTAATTGGCCAGTTTAATTGGGTATCAATTATCCGATCAGACTTCAAAAGCTGGTTACTGTTTTACTTCACTACTCACTGTCAGATTCTGTAGAAGTGCAAATAGAAAGTGCAAGCTTTAGAAGGAAATGCTTTGAAGAGACTTAGGACTTAAATTAGTAAAAAGAGCATTTTGAGAGGCGGTGAGAAGATTTGGATAAAAAAAGCATTGAGAACGAGAAAGAGTTTAAGAATATTAGTGAACACAAGAAGAGTTTACTAGGGAGAAGAAAGAGAGTATACTGTACTTGGAGAGAAAGCATTCAAAGTAAAGGTTGGAGAAATCAGTAACAAAGTTGGAGAAGAAATAGACGAGTCTTGATGTGCTAGTTTCTTAACAATAGGGATTTCCAGTGGATTTATTAGGGGATTACTTCGTTTCTAAATAAATTACAGGCTAAGTGTTAGACCCTCAAGTTCAAGTTGCGAGATCATGCAAGTTTTGACGAGCCTTAACCAATGCTTGGTACAAAAGTTGGCATAAGGAAGGCATGTTGATAAAGGAATGAAGTAAAGTCTTTTAAGTAAGTGAGTAAAGCTCGAGAAACATGCGAGTAAAGGAGTGATGCGGGATGTATCGGTAAAGATATTAAAATAGGTGATATTCGAAAGTAGTGGGCGATCATAGGCATACATTTGTATAAAATTTTCGACGAAATGTAAGATTTAGATGTGAGGTTGATCAAAGTTGGCGAACAAAGTTAGGCGAGACCCGAGGAAGTGTGAGAGTACACGAAGGCCGGCGAGATTCAAGGATGTGTGAGAGTGCATGTAGGCATTTAACTTTAGCTAGAAAGGTCGAAGTTATGTAAATTCTACAAGGTTTTACACTAACTTGAATTGCGGCTTGTATTTAGTCATTGGGAGATGAGATTGCACCATGAGTGAACATGATGATGGATAATGGACTTCTCTATAGACATGCATTGATAGATTTATGTGTGGATAAGCCTTGGTGACTTGGAAAACACATTAACAATGATGTGGAATTGCAAATAATGTAGCACATAATAATGTGGTGAGATCAAGTGGATATCACATTGGATAAATATTAATCTAAAAGATAAAAACCATGTGGGAGAATCATTTGAAAATAAGAAAGATCTTCAAGGATAAGGATGCAATCTTCCAAGTTGGCATGTAATCTCGATCTTGTTAGATATGATGTAATGTAGCCAATTAGAAGAGTCCTATAAAGACAAGAATGTCTTCCTATTGGTTAGGGCAATGTGTTCTTAGTTATCTTGTACTTGCTTTCCAAGTAAGAGTGCGCATAAATAGCTCATTAGAGCCTTGCTCTTCTCATTTAGTCATTCAATCAGAATTTAGAGGAATTTAAGAGGAGAGATAAGTTAGATAGTTGAGAGCTTTTGCATAAGTTCTTTAGTAGGGGCTTTAAGTAAGGATGTAAAGTACTTCGAGAAGGAGAAACTTGATCCTTTTATTGTCATTTTGTGGAGGGTTAATGAAAGGTTGGTTTTGAACATATGTCCTCTCTTATTGATTTCTTTATCCTTACTCTTGTTATACATTTATATGATTTGGTATATGTAAGTGAAATACTTAACTACTAATGCATGCATGAGGTCTTCGAGGACAAGCAAGCTTGTTCGACCACATTTACGTGTAAGAAAGGTTGGATCTTGTTTAAGCGGATTTAAGTGAGATTTTCGTGCAAAGGTAAGTGCAACTTGCGTTAAAGTTCAATTACCTAAAAGGACTTTATAACAATTGGTATCAGAGCCTAGAGCAATGACTGGCAGAAGTAATATGACGGATATGGTTACTAGAATAGAGGTAATTCTTGAACCTCTAACTCCTACGAATGGGGGTGTAGTTCCTTTATTGGAATGTATTGAAATCTTAAAGAGCTTCAAGTAATAATAAGAGCACTTTAGGAATAGTTGAAGGCTCGAGAGGAGATGAGTTACACTCTCCTAATGCTCATGCGTGCATTGACAAGATATGAGATGAGTTTCCAAGTGGAAGTATTATGGTAACGGTGCGAAAGCCATAAGTTTTTTATGGCAACCAGAGTGCCAAGAAACTTCAGAACTTTTTTGGATATATAGCAGTACTTTAGAACAGCTAAAGTGGTAGACTTAGAGAAGGCATCAATCGTAAACTATGTACATAATAGGTGATGCTAAACTGTGGTGGAGAACACAAACCTTCAGCAACCTCAGTACGAGCATACCTTCCATAGATACATGGGAGAAACTAAAGAAGGAGCTAATCGACCAGTTCACCCCTAGCAATACTTCATGGCTTATAAGAGAAGCTTTTAAGGGTTTGAAGTTAGAAGGCTCAATATAGGATCACGTGAGGAAATTCACATATGTGATGTTGGATATGTAGAACATGATGGAGGAGGATAAGTCGTTTAACTTTATAAGTGACTTGCAAGGTTAGACATAAATGGAGCTTCGGAGGCAGAACATGAAGGACTTTCTGAGCGCAATAGTGGCAACAGATGCCTTGATGAATCTCCAATTACCACCACCTAACTCGACCTAGTGGAAAGAAGAAAGATAAATAGAAGGTGGGAGAATCTTCTCAATATAAGACAAAGAAGTAATTGAAGGAGAAGGCTATATGCTTCATATGCTAGGGGTCATATTATCCTTGAGAATGCCTGAAGTTGAAGAAGGGTAAGGAGCATATCAATTCCATGTTCTTGAATGATCAATGTGATGAAGATGACTTGGCGGAAGGGGGCATTTATAGCATCACTATGTTGGGTGTAATGAGCATTGTGAAGGGTCGTCTATGCAAACTCGACGAAATAAGGACTTGATACATGGAAAATGTGCCTATGGATAAAAAGGCTCCAATATATAAGAGTTAATAAAGGAGTATTCAATGGAACCACTCTTGAAGGAGTGCCCACATATTAATTCGATGATGGCATTGAATTCTTATAGTGGGGGTGGTTTGTTAAAACCCCAAGTCCAAGTTGCGGGATTATATGAGTGTTAGCAAGTCTTGACCAATGCTTGGCACATGAGTCGACACAAAGAAAGCATGCTTACAAGAGAACGAAGCAACCTTTTATGAGTAGGTGAGCAAAACTCAAAAAACTTGCAAGTAGGTGAGTGATGTAGGATGTATCAACGAAGATCTTAAGTGTTGGCAAGATTTGATATGAGTGGGTAAGCGTAGCCATGCCTTTATAGAAAATCTTCGACGAGATATGAGTTCAGATGTGAGGCTATACATAGTTAGTGAACTAAGTCATCTAGAAACCAAGAATACATGAGAATACTCAAAAGCATAAGAGACCATAAGAGTGCACTAGGCACTTAACTTAAACAAGAAATATTGAAGGTATATAAATTCTGCGAGGTTTTACATTAATTCGAAATTACGACTTATACTTAGTAATGAAGTGACTAGACTACACCGTGAGTAAGCTTGACTATGAAACAGGGACTTATCTACAGACATGCATTGATAGAATTATATATGGATAGGTCTTGGTGACTTAGAAAATACATCAGCAATGACATAACAACTATGGATGATGTGGCACATGATGATGTGGAAAGATCAAGTGAAGATCACATAGGATAAATATCAATTTTAAACGATAAAGACCATGTAAGAGAATCATCTACAGATAACATAGATCTTCAAAGATAAGAATGTAGTCTTCTAAGTTAGCATGTAATCTCTATCTTGTTAGATATGATGTAATGTAGCTAATTAGAAGAGTCCTATAAGGAAGGAGATGTTTTCCTATTGGCCAGATGGTGTGTTGATGTTTTCCTATTGGTCAGATGATATGCTCTTAGATGTTGGAATAAATTAGAATCTAAGGGTCTTATTTATATTGTACTTGCTTTCCAAGTAAGAGTACCTATAATTAGCTCATTAGTCTCTCACTCTTCTCATTCAGTCATTCACTCATAATTTAAAGGAATTAAGGAGAAGAGACAACTTAGAGAGTTAAGAGCTTTTAAGGGAGTTCTCTTGTAAGGGCTTTAAGTAAGGAATTCTTGTAAAGAGCTTTAAAAAGAAGGTACTTGTTTCTTTTATTGACAGTTTGTGGAGAGTTAATGAAAGGTTAGTTTTGACCATATATTCTCTCCTATTTTCTTTATCTCTACTCTTATTATACACTTGTGTGATTCGGTGTGTGTGTGTGAGGGTAATACTTAAATCTAAATGCATGCGTAAGGTGTTTGAAGACAAATGGACTTGTTCCACGACATTCACGTATAAGAAAGGCTGAGTCTTGTTTAAGCGAATTTAAACGAGATTACTATGAAAAGGTAGGCATAACTTTCATTAAAGTTCAACGGCTTAGAAAACCTTTGTAACACTAGGCATCATCTCCAAGAAAATAGAAAGAGTTTTTAGCCTTAATTCATACTTCATTGCATGTGCACCACTTATCTACATGTCTTATTGAAATTTAAACTTTTATTAGACCTCTACTATAGTTTTAGTAGTAAATTCATTCATTTTTTTATCTTACAAATTTTCTAGTTTTTTAGCAAGAAAAATAAATTGTAAAAGCTCATGTGTGAAAGAAGTTTTTTTGAAAACTTAAATTAATATAATTCCTTACCAAAGATTAATAACAAAGCTCATTGGCAAAACAAATATCTGTAAGTCAATATACTAATCCCATAAAAAGTGAAACAAAGATAAAGTTTATGCATAGCTTATGTATGAAAGTTACTTTTAAATTAAATATAGCCATGTCTATTCAAAGATATTCGGATCTACTTCTCCAACTATTCTTCCATAGCATTTTATAATTTAGATATTTAGATATTTAAAAATTAAAAATATAATATATTATTTTAAAAATAATTTCATTTATTAATAGTTTATAGTTAAGTTTAATACATTAGAAAATGTCAATATGAGTATTTTAGATGAAAAGAATTGGAAATTTTAAATTTTTTTACAATGATGAAACATAATTTACTTTAAAGTTTAATTTTAATTATTAATAATATTATTATCATTTAAAATTTTTATATTAATTTAATTTAATTTAAATTATCATTAATTGATTACACATTAAAAGTTATTAGTGTTTTATTTTCATTTTAGTGTATTCCCTTATGTTTATAATTTTTACTTTTTATTACTTTATACTAGTTTTATATTAGTTTTTTTAACAGTATAGCACTAATTGAACTTATAACTTTTGAATCTCTTGTTTTTACTAGTTCAATGTCTGGTCTAGTTTTTAATGCATTGATTGGAACCACTGTAGGAATCACCAGTGTAACCACTTGACAATAAGAAGGCTATAAAAGTTATGGTGAAAGAAAAAGCACTTTGCCATATCACTTGTAGCAATTATAGAGAAAGAAAGATCATTGCCATCAACTTTGTAGGGAAGAGCAGATGAAAGGAAAATCTAGAAAAGTTGTTGTATTTGTTGAGACTAGTGTAAAAGATGTTAAGAAGAAGAAGGTTCCTCAAACGTTGTTTTCTTTTTCTAAGGAAAATTGTAACAAGTATTTGATCTCTTTGATTTTGAGAGAAAAATCTTTGGAAGAACTCAAGCACTTGGTTTAAGAAGCTCTTAAGACTTATTAGTTTAATACTTCATCACAAGAAGGAAAGAAATAAAAAAGTGTAGACAATGTCTCTCAAATTGCACTACCAAAATAAAATGAATATTTAAAAATGTGCCAAAGCTAGAATCTTTACCAGATGAGGTATCAATATGGATAGATTTCCTTTCAAGGATAATAAAACTGATATCATTTTATGGAAGTTCTTAAGAGCAAAGGACTTTAAAGTGAAACGTGCATTTATAATGTTTAATACCATAACTTAACAAGGGATGTGATTCTATTAAAGATTCGAAAAAAGTTATATTTATGCATTGTTATGAAAAGGATGCCTTGTGTGTTACAATGTTTATGGCGAGTTTCAGAAAGAAAAAAAAAGAATTGTATATCAAGACATTTTTATGAGAATAAATGAAAAAAAAATTGAAATGGAAGATTGAATTGTAATATCCCTTGCTTGCTTATATATATACACAAACCTCTCTCTCTCTCTCTCTCTCTCTCTCTCTCTCTCTCTCTTCCTTCCCCCATCTTTCTTATTTTTCCATTTTATTCCCCAAAAGATCACTATTTATATTTTTATCCTCTTCCTCCATTATTCATCACTAGTGACTCTAACCGATCAAACTTATATCCCAGTCTCTTTCTCTCATCTAGTCCATCACAATCATATCAAATTTATCCTTTAACATTGTTGGAATCATCATGAAAATCAAAGGGAAAAAAAATCCAAATCTTCAATTCATTGTCTTTAATGAGTGTTACTGAACACTCACCACCACACACCATTAGACTTCCCTTGATGTTAGAAGTAAAAGCCTTATAGTTTCATCACAGATCATAACTCTAATCATCAGATTAACGAGAATAAAGATTAAGGCTCCAAAATGAATTTTCTTTAATTTTTTTGACATTAGTTGAAAATATGAGTTACTGGTAGTTATAAAAGTTATTTTACTCATTAATAGCTTTTATTTGATATAAAAATTATTGAATTTTGAATCTAAAAATTTTTTAGGTGGCCGAAGAAATATTATGGTAACTAGAGGATTATCTTGGTCTTTTGAGACATTATTCAGGCAACGTTTTTAGAAAATGTTTGAAATTTTTTAATAAATTATGTTGTTAATTTTTCCTTAATAACTATAATGAAATTTTTAGTAATTTGTGAATTAAAAAGCATGGAAAATTTAGGAGGGAATAGGATCAAGGGCTAAATTGGATAATTAGACTATTGTAGCAAATCCAATGAGTTTTAGGTTGTCAATTGAGTCTAATAACTCCTATATGACATTAATTAAGATACTTTTTTCCTATTTTATAGGTACTTCAGGAGGGAGATCCACATTGTAAGGTTTAAATAAACAAATATACCTATTAGGTAAGTTCATATATATCTATTGATACCAAACCTATATTAGCTATTGAATACGGTTTAATAGTGATATGAATGATGATGTGTTAAGTAAGGATAGATGCCTCTATCCCTATGTATGGGGGTATGATATGACACACACACACACACACACACACACACACACACACACACACACACACACATATTTATATAAATACATATATATATGTACATGAACATACATAATTATGTAGTCGTTATAGT
>JAOXYD010000004.1:1695298-1715040 GCA_028565735.1 Pinacopodium congolense | reverse complement strand
TCTTTGATATTTTTAAAAACACAGGGGGGGTATTTGATAATTGTCAAAAATTGAGGGGGTAAAAGTGATATTGACTCTTTAAAAAAATAAGAAATCAAATTTAAAAATTAAAACTCAACCAAATAAAACCTTAAAATTACTTGTTTTAAGGCCTTAAAATTAATGTTCATGGGTTGGGTTTTCAACAAAATTGCTTGAAATTCATTCTACGGTGTGAACTATTGAAAGTGTTGTTCATGTTGCTTGCCGGAGTTACCAAGCAAGTATGAGAAGCTCGAGAAATATTGAAAACTTCTATGATTTTTGACTTTTTGCAGTCGTTTCTTGTAATTTGGTAAAGAAAGACAATTTATTATTGTAATAACATCTTGAAAGGCCATTTAATAATACGAATCTATTAACTAGATTGCACACGTTTTTATATATTGAACCGAGGGTCCTACCCACGTGTTGAAGCTAATGTGGTGGTAAATATGGTGCACAAAAGTCTTAAATCAGCACATGGGTCTACGTAAATTTGCTTGCAAGGATCATCTTCTTCAACCATAGGATAAGAATCTCTAGAGTTAATAATAAAATCCCATAGCATCAAGATTAGGCTTGTTGGGCAGATTAGCACCAATAAGTAATGACCAAGCATTTTGCTTTAGTTAGGCAAATTGAGACTATATCTTATTGGCCTTGCTTACTTTACATAGATTATGGAGCAGATACAAAGTTGGATATAGTTTGAATGTGGATAGGATTAGTGACATCATCTATGAAAATGAGCTGATTTTTTATGCATATACATAGTTTGATGATGAAGATATGTAGACAAATTCTCGGAAGGTTTGTTAATTTAATCTTGCGAGAGAGTAGGTGAATGAGAATAACCCAATGAAAAATTAATTCTCGAGATTAGATAGATCAATAAAATATTATCGTAATCACACGTACGATTCTCAATTTTTAACTCTTTCATATCTAAATAAATAATCACAATTTCCAGAAATTCTAGCTTGATGGTTCCTTGAGTGTGTCTGGTTCTCAGGGTGATGAATTTTATCTTTTGAGGTACAGGTAGTGAATTTGCAGGCAGAGCTAGCATATGTTCAAGCTCGTGTGTCTACATTGCAGAGGCTCCCTTTACTTTTTCCAGTACCACAATTTCAATCTGCTCAGAGCCCATCTTCAGAAATGGTTTCCACTTCAGAACTGGCATCAAATTCGGTTGCTCCAATGCATTTTGAACAGCTGGAATTATCAACGGACCAGATATCAACTGAATTAGCCAACTACTACAACTCACTCCATCAGGAAGAACTTCAAGAAGGGGAGCTCCAAGCTCTGGCTCGTGAGGTCATGGCTAGATACTTTCCAGGAGTGAAATTCAAGCCTCCAAACTAGCAGTAAATGTCCCAGGGATTGTCTGGTTTGATTCGGCTTTGCTTTTGATCGCCTCTTGTAGTTGTTGTTTCTAAGTAGAAAGATATCGATCGTGCTTTCTTGATCTGATCGAGTCTTGCTCTCTTCTGCTTAGGCAGTTTCCTACCATTTGGAAGTTTCCTTTACTTATAGAACTTTTTGTTGCCGGTACTGGATCAGCATTATTGTAATGGTAACGGTAACCTTTCGAATGGAATTATTATAAACTAGATAATCTTATGAAAATTTTATTTTTAATATATGCATGTAACATTTATAAAATGAACATTATAGTACTAACCTTAAGGACTATTGGATTCATTCAATAATCTCACTTGAGTTATTGATCTATTCACATGCGATTATTCTAAGTTATTGTTGAATCGACATTATAATAGTGTGATAAAAATTGATTAATTGAATTCAAGGAACTCTAATCCATTTGGTATTGTTGTTAATTGTAGTTTTTTATTATAATTTTTGTATTTTTATATTAATTTTTATATGTTTTTTTAATTTTTGTACTCTTTTTTTAATTTTTAATTGTATTATTGTATAATTTTTTTCGATTTTTTTACTATTTTTTGAATTTTTACATTTTAAAAAATAAGAAACTAAAACTCAAAACGAAAGGATAATTCGGTTCTTTTTTTTTGTTTTTTTAATATAAAAATCGAAAAAACAGTACAAAAACTCAAAACAATAACACATTAATACAATACAGAATACACAAAACTTAATACAAAAATATAAAAATCACAATCAAAAGCTGAATCAAACGACCCTTAAATTTATAATCTTTTGTTGTGAATAGATTTTCTATGCCAGATAATCATAACTTTCAATCAACTTCCTTTTTCTTTCTAAATATGAAAACTGAAAAAAAAAGTACAAAAATTAAAAAAAAAACAGTACAAAAACAAAAAAAAAAACAAAATTTAATATAAAATAACAAAAATCATAACAAAAAATTGAATCAAACAACCCCAAAGTTTTCTACTTTTCTGTTGTGATTAGATTTTCTATGAGAGAGAATCATAACTTTCAATCAATTTCCAACACCTTTAACAAATAATTTTTCCATTTATATTGTTTATACATGCTTCAAAATTGTGAAATCTAGTTAAAATTTCCTTCAACCAATGCATTCCAAAACCTGTTTTCTTCACAAGCAAAGTGTGCATAGAAAAACTCAGCTTACATTCCTATAATAGCACAAAATAGACAGGTGAAATGATAACCAAATCATTATGAAGTGTACTTAAGTAATGAAAGTCATATAGTGGAAATGAGCCATGAAACAATACCAAAAAGCCTACAAGACTTGATTCCCGCAGTCTATTTTCAAGAGGTCCTTGGCCTCCCATGATGCTCGGAGTTGTACGTTCGTTTGCCCCAAGCTTCTGGAATCCAAAGTTCTCAGAAGCAAACCATCACTGCACATTCCCGAGATTTCAACATAGATCATTTCCCTTCTCAGACATCTAGAAGCTACAGCATCTTAAAATTGCATTCGAACAGATGAAGTTAAAAAGCCCTGATGAATGAACCAGATGATCTGCTGAGATAACCGTTATCAGCTATTGTTACAAGGAAGTCGTTGGAATGTACAAGTTCATTTTGGTCCCCGATTTCACTGAGATTAGCCAAGTGTGACAAAGTCAAAAGAAACAGTTATAATTTTACAAAGTAACAACTAAAACACGTGCCAATCCTCGAGGCATGATAGTCCTTATGTCCAATCTTTTCAATGCAAGGAGACAGTACAATATTCTTGATCCACAACAAGAGAGAAATGAGTAAAACAGGAAAGGTTCCCAACTATACTGTCATCATCATAGCTGACAATTCAAGGGTCCAGTCATAGCTTGGGTCCAAGTATACCTTGTTTTCACTTTCAAGGTGAAGTAACTCAGGGAATCTGTTATATACAGCATATACTTTCTGCAGCCATCCAGAACGTTTTTCAGTAGCAAAATGTATTAAAAAAACTAACACAAATATGTGATGAGTTATGGATCAATAAAGCCTTGACTCATACGAATTTGTTAATAACTTGATAATTGTCATATAATGTATGCCAGCAGCAGAAGCTTAAATCAGTATTGAACCAGATGGATGCAGGTGAGGAAACCATGCATTTCTTCATCAATCTCAAGCAGGAAGCATCTAACAAAAAACCTACAAAACCTTATTGAGCCAATTCCAGCAGCTCGAACATGAAATTCTTACAGTGAACTAGTATCTACAATGATATGCATTGAATGACAAAACAAGTACAGAACTGTCTACAAAGTCCTCAGACTGAAGCGTGCACATACCCCCTTCCATTTTACCGAGGCATTGTTATAAGCCAAATGCATATGTTGCGGAAATGAGAAGAGCACATAAAACAACTAATCCACATATTGGGAATAAGTCTTTCTCATGTGAATTGAATTATCAAGAAATTCTTCCTAAGGTTGCATTAGGTCTTTTCAGTAAGCAGGCTTAAGATCAAGAACAAGAATAAGGAAAAAAATAAAATCTCCAGTCTTCCTCCACAGTAAGTCATGCATTTTTATGTGCTGAAACTCTACAATCTACAAAATAATGATGAAACACAGCATTAGCAGAACAGCCCATCAATTTCTCATGATTTTGGTTTGATGTTCCACAAAACATAGTATGCAGTACCCAGCACCCAGTACCTCCATAAAATCCATGAAGTTTTCAGTTTTCAATTCAAAGAGCTAATGTCTACTAATTGTGAGCACGTTTAGATATAGAAAAAAGTACAATAGTTGAACATGTAAAACTAATCAGAACCACATCATCAAGTACATCAGAATTAATGAACAATCTAACTGCTACCAAACAAAAACCCAGAACTAAATGTCTGAAACAGCGTAAAAAAGAGGAGTAGGACACAAGAAACACATAGAAGAATACTGATATTCATTACCAGTTGAATCAGATAGTTAAAAACAATGTATGTGGAGAGAAGCAAAATTTGACAATACTTTATAGACAACATACACTAAAGATAGAAAAACCATTTGAGAAGCTCAGGTCTTCAGTATATACAATTTACAACCTACGCCCATAAGGGAAAATGGATAAGCAGGCGTAATATAACCTCAGGAATTATGTTATGTGGGTTCACTTAAAATTGCAGGGGTCTAAACAATTTCCCCAGGCCTGAATCCACTGTCTACAAAATCTGCAGCAAAGTCCAACCCACAAGGAGAACCACACCACTTAGGATTATCACGAGAGAAACCATCAACCTGCATAAGACCAACATCTGTCTCGATAGCCTCATCATGTCTAATGAGCTTGGTTAGTTTAGTATCTTCACAGTCAAGAATACTCTTCTCGTCAAAATCAAAGCACTTCAACCACTTTTCTGGCTTACAGGTATCACTTATCAGATAATTTTCACTCCAATTCGTGTCCCAAGGAACAACATCCCCAAGTGTCTGCTCAAACCTATCTTCATCATCTTCAATCAATGCGTTCTCCTTGCCACTACCCTATATCCATTCATGAGGACGATCACTCCACTGTGCCAAATCATTCTCCACCACCAGTCTGTCAACCGAATGGAGCTTGTGGGAAAGCAATTTCATTGTCTTTGAAAAATCTTCCACCATACTTCCAACCGTATAAACACTATCAAAAAGATCCTAACACACAGTGCCCAACAATTCAGCAGGAGATATTCCTCACCGACCCTTCAAGCAGACCAAACTCAGCTCTCAGCTCTGGAACCTGCTACAGAACCGAATGCTGTAATTCCTTTTCATCTTTCCCTGCCAACCCAAACCCCTCAGTCTCCATATCCTCACCTACACCATAGCCCATATCTTGATCTAATACAAACCCACCTTTATGCCCAATAACTCGATGCATAATCATCACATTCCCATCCAGAGGACCAGGTTCATGCCCAGAATGCATAGCATACAGTTTAAGCACAGCCATCCCCTCTTCTTGATAAACAAATATCTTATACTTCTCATCATAAAATTCATAATCAGCACAGTAGCCCCAATCTTGAACCCACATCCACATATCTCCAATGCATAAGGCTCCCTCTTCAACATCCTCAACTTCTTTGCTGCAGGCTTACCAGCCCTATGACGTGCATAATCCATAACATCTGCCACGAAAGGCTTATACCTAGTATACTTCCGCCTAATACAAAAGTACAGCCTTATGTTTCACAGCCAATTGCTATAACCTATAAGGCACTTCTTTAGCAGGGACCTTAAAAGACAGGGTGTACTCCAAACGACGTTGTTTATTCCTCGAACCAAGACCCTTCGAGAAGGAGCAAATCGGGCACGCGGCCGCACAAACCCTATTTTAAGTCTCGGGAATTCCATAAAATTTAGCCCCGAAAGTCCAAACTTGTTTAATTATCTCTATTGTCTCTCTAAGCCCTAAATGTTGCCATCGACGTCACCGTGAAAGCTCATAACAATATCTTCCCACTGTGGTTAATGTGAGAAACGAACTATTGAGAGTTGCTTTCGAAGCAAAGACATTCGTTACCAGAGGTGGAGTCCACGTGAGCCGTGAGCTCCTCTTGCATTCGCTTCCATCCCGTGACGCACACTCTGTCCTCGTTGCGGTCCTTTCAGACAGCGCGCCAAGACTTAATTACTCCGCGCAGCGTAGGCGGCGCCAGATCTCTTTAGCCGTCGCAAGGCATTGCTCCAGGCTGCAGCGAATCAGGAGAGAGTAAGACTCGGCGTTGAAGCCTGAAGGTATAGAGTTGCGACGATACGTGCAGCGGTTCCGAGCTGATGTAAGCTGGCGCAAGGTGAATCTCCGCGGAGATGGTTAGTTCGGAATGGTGTTTCGGGAGTTATGGCAACTCGGGTCAATAGCAGCGTCGTCGTCATCGGAAAAGGATCGACTCGGAGAATTATCCATGAGAAAGGGACCCCGATCGGGAATCGGGTCTGCGTGGGGCTCACACGGATCTTATGTGGGTCCACTTAAATTCAGAAGTTATCGATCTTAAAATACTAATGTTGATCTTCTTAGTGAATTAAATTTATAATTTAAACCATATTTTATAAAATTTAAAATATTTAATTTAAAAATCCAAAAATTAATGATTTTAATCATAAATTTTTAAATTTTAAATTTAAAACTCAAAATAACAGAATTTAGAATCGTGAAATCATTTTCAAAATCCTTCCTTTTCACTTCTCCAAGTCTCCTAAAACACATTTAATCTCTTTCCTTTAAGGGTAAAGTGAAACTACAGTCATATAACTATAAAGTTTAAAGTTATCCTTCATTGTCACCTTTAATCTTCCTAAACTTAAAGATCTATGTCTTAAAATTATAACCTACATCTTGACTCATCCTAAAACTAGAAATTACATCCTAAAGTCTTCATAAAGCCAACTTAAATGTCTCCTTTAAGGTATTTGATGCTTTAATAACTATATAGTCCAAATCCTTACACCCTTCTTCTATTATCGTTTTTTTTCCCCCTTTTTCACCTAAAGATTGATGTCATAAATCTTATAACCCACGACCTTAACCTTCTTAAAGCCATGACCCATGTCATTAACCTTCCCTAAAGCCAATCTCAAGACTTCTCTTTTGAATATTTGATGTTTTGATACTTAAGTGTTCACTTCTTTCACAAAACATATCTTTAAATCACCTTTGTTGTATTATGGTTATATGAGGAAGTAAAGTGAGTGATCTTTGCTTTCTCTTTTCATTTTGGTATTTTATTATCTTAATATTTGATATTTAAAGCTTACCAAACTGGTTATACTGCCTTGAGCAATTTGTTTTATTTTCCTACTTATTTATCTAATCGACGGCAGGCTCTGCCACCCATACTTAACTAACTTGTTGATTGCTAACTTTACTTTTATGTTATTTACTTTCATGTTATTTATATTTTTGCTCTTTAAGTTTACTTTCACGCTTTTAATTTAATATTTGCTCCTCTTCGTGGTATTTTATTATGTTTCTAAAATCATTATCAAAGATTCAAGTGACAAACATAAATAAAAAATATAAGAAAACTAAAGATCATAAAATAACATTAATGTGAGTATTACATGATTACTATAATAATAAACTTGTATTAAATCAACAAGAAATCAAAGATATAGAACTACAACTAGATCTGAATCTCTAGTTAATCAAACATTATAAAGTATTAACAAATTATTATAATCAATAATTAGAAATCTTGTCTCATCCTTAGTGACAAATGTTAGTTTTCCTTGTCCTCTTTAGTATTTGCCCTCTTAGTAAAGATTAGGCTTGGGAGAAAGCATCCTTTAAGAGTATCTGTCTTAGAGGTCAATATCTATAACTAAAAAAAAAGTTAAACTTTAAATCTTTTAGTTAACCTACTATCTTATGAACTATAGTGAATTCATCCCTACTGTTGGAAAGATTTTCTCTAAAGTGTCCTCTTTCGAGTTCCATCTTCCCTCTATCCTATTGGCTTGCATCCATGCCCACTGCTCCCATATTGATATCAAAGCCAAGAAATTTCCTAGAGAGGATAAAGATTGAGCATTAGTCGTCTATCACTTAAGGTACTCAGTTAATCCAACTTACTTCGGGTGAGATCATGGCAATAAAACCCAAAAGAGGTATTGAGTTCGTTGGTTTAACTCATTCATAATTAGAGTGAGATAAAAGTACCTTGATAGATTGATTTCTTCGCGAGATCTAAGTTTATATTTAGCACATATAGTTTTAGTTCGAGCATAGACAGCGATAGGATTGTCCACAACGTGGAGATAATTATAGAGAACTTCGAGAGATCTATCAACAACTTGGAGATTCCTAAAGTTCAAAAAGATCAGGTTTAATAGTAGTCAAAGCTTAAATTATTTCACAAGTTGGATTATATCATAAAGACATAAGAGAGGGATATCATTACATCCAAGCCTATCGAAACCATCCATTTGTTTATCTCCATAAAGTATAAAGAAATATAAAGAAAAAGCCTATAACTACATCCACATAAGATTAGTCCAAATAGGTATAAAGCCTCTCACTAAGAAGGCCTGAACATGTCCATACTAGTATATCTAAGAGACGTTAGGTTTTATGACTTTTAAGATTCTCTTTTGAATGCTATAGAGTCTAGTTTGTGTAAAGGTCTAATCATCATATAAAGTTACCCCAACTTAACTGTTTCTCTCAAGGATAAAATGTCTTGGATTATTTATTTTAGCAAATAAAGACACACAATTATAAGATGGGCATAGGGTCAACCCCTATAGCCATTATTTACAAAATTCACTATCGTGGTCACCACCTTTTTTAGTAAAATCTTAACCCTAAAAAGCCAAAAAGGCAAAACACTCTATTTACCAACAGATCCGTCAAAATCCAATATAGTCGTCCCTAAAATTATAAATTAGAAAGGCATCAATTTACCTAATGACTGTATCCTTGAAGGTACTATAGAACATACTCTGCCTAATCCTTTGAGTCCAGGCACCTGAATCCAAGAGGTAAAACAATTCTATGATGGTAAAGAAAATTTGTCCTTTGATAGAAAGTCCGCGGGTTAAAGGATGAATGATAATGCCTCAACCTCCATCATAGATCTAGGTAGAGTCTTTATAATCCCTTTTATAATAGAGATCCCAAAGAGGTATTTTATGTCTAATATACAGAACCTTATCTACTAAGGTGTATATTATAGCAAAAACATTCTACAGACTGTGTATAGACCTCAACAGGGTAAAAATGACCAAAGTACTTTTGCTTCCCCAAGCTAATCCTCATTTACTAAAAATGTAAATAAACAATTATACGTCTTAGAAAGAGAGTTTAAAATGAATAAAGATTATTTGTGTAAAGATTTTATTCTTCAAACATGAGAAAAAGAGAACTCGATTTTTTAAAATCTTCTCAAAACAAAAGATAGAGATTTAGGAAGAGTATTATAGGTAGATTAATCTCCATGAAGTTCATATAATTTTCTTTACCTGATTTAAGTCTTATTGTGAAGACAATAACATAGATTTTCCTTTTAAAGAAGATAAAGTTTATCTTGTTAAAAGAATCATTAAAGAACTCAACGCTCATAGTAGGATAAATAAGTAGGAAACTATAATAGGAGGAGACGTAAAGTATGAGCACCCACCATTCTATGAGATAAAGGTCTCTGACAAACAAACAACTATCGTAATGTCACTATTAAAGGTTAAATTTGAGCATCAAGAGGTCACTCTTAATTATATAAAGAATATTATATGTCAGAATAACTATACCAACATTTTTCTACACAATATAAGTAAAAAATTAATAAGAATTAAAATGCCACTTGAAAACCTTTCATTTATCACAGAGCTTACTTTTATAATTAAATCTCCTATATTTAAACTCCACGAGGTATCCAATAATAGTAATAGTCAATTCAAAAAGAAAGATGATGAGTTTCTTAAAGCCATTCTGAAACAGATAAATAGAATAAATGAAAATACTTCCATCGGCACCCCAAGTACTTCTAACTCCCAAACCTAGGTTATAGCTCTATAAAGAGAAACCATTTAAACTAGAGCTCGGTCCAAAGTAAAGCCCAGTACATCTCATGATCTTAATGTTCAAAGCCTAAGTATGCTATAACAAGGTAGGAGTATAGGAGAAATCGAACATTCTAACCCGTTTGAATTATCTTATTCATCTGCCATTATGGTAAACAAACTTTATTAGAAATCTTTGGCCTAATTGTATAAACTAATAGCTCCTTATATAAATATAGACGTCAAACCTAAAATATTGCAACCTTCTAAGTATAGTGTCATTTCAGTGTATGAATGAAACATAGATGGCGTGTCTGAGTCTAATATCCTAAATATCGTCCAACAAATAACAATAGCTTCTAATGCCTATAGAACTTAATTAAGAATATTTGATCATGCCATAGTAAATTTACTTATAGTCGAATTTTCTAGACAATATAAAGTTTGGTAGGATTTATACCTTACTAATATTAGATGAGAATAGTAAGCTAATCTATGATGTAGTTTCAACTATAATATTAGCTATTTTATTATATTTTATAAGAGATCCGTCCCATTTGAAAGATAAAAATGCAGAATTTCTATCAAATCTCTTGTGCAAGAAGCTATTAGAATTTAAATGGTATAAAGACACCTTTCTTACTAAGGTAATGCTTAGAGAAGACTCCAATCAACCTTTTTAGAAATAGATGTTCTTAACATGAAATCCTTTTCTCTTAGGTGAATAAGGAAGGAATAAAATCCAAGAAAATCACAATGATGAGATTCATTATAATAGGTTGACTCATGGAGAGCTTATTAGTTATACCCATAAAGAAGAATTAAAGTCGTGTTAAAACACGAAACTTGAAAGACAAATAAATGAAGAAGGAAGGGTTTTGAGAATAATTTCATGGCTAGAGAGTGATGGAGAGAGAAGGAAGTGTAGGAATGAATAGCTTGATCAAGGATGATAAGGCTTTAGGTATATATAGAAAGAAGCGTTAGTATTTTTGTAATTTTGGAAGGATGACTTTATGTTTAGTTAAAGTCTTTAATCTAAAATGGAATCTTTCATATGTATGCAGGGTTTTATGTCTTGATGATGTGGGATGAAATTTTTTCTCTTTTTCTTTTTTTTAGGGCTTACATTTACCACATTAGGCTTACAATAATGAAAAATACGTAATGATGAATCTTTACCCATAGTATGGGCCTTCAAGTATCCATTTACCCATTTACGGCCTTTAGATGTCTATTAAGGGATCAATACTAAGACAGTCATCTTCATAGTCTTAGGTCAACTAAACCTCTTCTTCATTTGATTCAAAAGTTGAGCTAGTTTTTGACTTTAGCAATTGTTGTATAACAGTAAAATATTCTTCCTCTATTTTCACAATAGTGAGCAGTGTATTTGTTTTTTATTTTTGTTGCAAAAAGAATACCTACTCGGGATTGATGGTCTTTAACAAAAAAGAGTAATTTTTGCTAAACCACTCTTTTATTATTGTGATTAAGGCAAGATGTGATTTTGAGAATTTATCCCCCCATTTAGTTCTAAATCTTCTAATAAGTACTTTGATCTTTATGTCTCTATTTTCTTTATATTCATACCTCCATGTGTATAAATTGGAATATAGAAATTCGAAACAAATAGTAGAGACATTGGAAATAATTCTTCATAATCTATCGGTTCATATTTGTTTTTAAAAATTTTAAAACCTTCATATACCATAAGTGGTAAATTTTCTAAGCTGGTGCCATACCACTTCCACTAACCAACAAACTGACAAGAAAATTTGTTTTTTACTTTAGTCTAGAGGAAAAATAGTCATGAATGGCTACTAGTGTTGGTTTTTAGGATGAAAGCATTAAACCATATTTGTTTGTAATCATAATAGTTAAATCTGTGACTGTGTTAGGTTCTTCTTAAACTGGGCTTCGAACTTTTTAGGTCTTCGTAGTTCCTATCCCTATTCCAATGGGTGAATGATTTTTAGGATTTGACACATTAAATAGGTCAGAGCCTTATTATCCCATGTGTAGTGATGCTTTATGGTAACAAAGCCTATTTCTTCAAATATTTTCATATAATATAATTGGAGCTTTAATAAATCAAATGGTTTATAATGTCGATCCTCAAAGAAAACATTTTTAACAAATTAATTATGATTAGCATTATAAAATCCATTTTCAGTGGTCAAAAGATATTGAAAATATTCTTTGTCAAAATAAGAATTTTAATAAGGTGTATTAGAAAATTTAGAAATTTGAAAACTTGGATACACCTTTTTAAATTTACGTTGCTTTTAAAAGTTTGCAAAGCTTTTTTACCTTTCAGAAAAAAACAATTTTCTTTTATGGATTTACAGATACCATTATGGAAGAAATAATTTTTTTTTAGGTTTCTATTTCTGAGTCCTTTAAAGCAATAGCAAAAATTTGAGAATTCAATTGTTTTAGCCATTCTTTGTAGGTCAATTATTTGTGATGAAGATGATTCCTCACCAAAGTTTTTAGATGATCGAAGTATTTACAGAATGATCCTAATTCCTTCTTTGTCTTTATCATTTCTTCCTTATTTGTTTTTGAAGTTTCATGTTTTAACACAACTTTAATCCTTATTGTTGGGTATACCTAATGAGCTTTTTATAAGTCAACTTATTATAAAGAATCTAATCTTTGTGGTTTTCTCATATTTTATTCCTGACTTTTTCACCTAGGAGAGGAATAAGGTCAATGAACTATAGGATTCGAAAAGTCGAATAGGATGGAGCCATGTTGTCTTATGTGTAGTGATGCTTTGTAGCAATAGAATTAATTTCTTTAAAAATTTTCATATAATATGCCTAGGGCTTTAACAATTCAAATTTTTTATAATTTCAATCCTAAAGGAAAACGTTTTTAACATATTATTCATGATTATCATCATAAATCCATTTTCAATGGTTTAAAGTTATTGAAAATATTCCTTTTCAAAAGAGGTACTTTGTTACAGTGCGTTAGAAAATTTAGACATTTGAAGATTTGATTACACCTTTTAAATTTCCTATTACTTTGGAAAATTTTGCAAAATTTTTTTGCCTTTCAGAAAAATAATTTTCTTTTTGGGAGTTTCAAATACAATTACGAAGAAATGTTTTTTCTTTGGGGAAAACATTTGGGTTTTGTAAAATGATTTTCTTCTAAGTTGCCTTAGAAATCATTTAAGATAAAACCTCCCTTTCTCTTGGGCCTTAATAATAGTCTTGTAGAGCCATTGTTAGCCTTATTCTTCTAAACTTATGTTTAGGATGTGGATGATTTCATATATGGGCTTTTTAATGGTTTTAAAGGAAATGAAAGGTTTTCTTCAAGGGTTTCTTTCCAAGGCTTTATATTTTGGTTAGATAATGAGCGTTCTTTTATTAGGTCTTGAGGTTGTAAATAAGGCTTTGGGTTTTAGGATTATGATATGGATTGCAAAAATTTTCTTGTAAAAAATCAGGAATAGATTTTGTCTCACCTTTAATAAATTCAATGCCAAAATCAAATATATTCAAAATAGCTTGTCATATAGCAAAAATTTATTTTGAGGCGATATTTTGAACATATTTTCGTAAAACTTCTTTAGTAGATTTACAATCAATGCAAAGTAAAAACTTTTAGTTTAACAAATCACTTTGAAACTTTATGATACATAGCACTATAAAGAGAAACTCTTTTTTAATTGTAGAATAATTGATTGAGTAGGATTCCAGTGTTTAGATATATATTGAGTTATTTTTTCTTTATTACCAATATGCTGCTTTAAGATTCCTCTATATCCCATCTTTGATGCATCTGTTTTTACAATTTTAAATATATTAGGATTAGGTAAATAAAGTATCTGAATATTAATCACTTTAGCTTTTATTTACTTTACCAAATTGGCATGTTGTTTTGTTCAATGGATGAGATTCTTATTCAGCCGATTATTTAAAGGTTTTCACAACCAATTTAAATCTGGATAAAAATCCATGGCATAATTTAGGCTTCATAAGAGCCTTTGAAATTGCTTTTTGTCTAGGATTTGATCAGGAAATTTGTTAGCAAATTCTAATGTTCTTTTAATCAAAGTTATTGCTCCTCTCTCTATTTAGTGTCTTAAGAATCTTATCTTTGTTTGAAGAAAACTTAGTTTTGACTTTGACATGGCTAATCTATTTTTCTTTATGACAAAGATCAAGTTTCTACTGTGTTCAAAATATTGTTCTAATGAGGAGGAGAATATTAGGACATCATCTATATAACTATGCAAAACTCTGAATAATTATTGAAAATATCATTCATGATTTTTTGGAATTATGAAGGAGCATTTTTTAGCCTAAATGGCATCTTATTCCACTCCTACTATCCAAAAGGAATAGTAAAATCAGTTATGACCTATCTTTAGGATCTATTTCGACTTGTCAAAATCTAGATTTCATGTCAAATTTTGAAAAAATACGAGCATTATGGCGTCTCTGAATCAAATCTCTCTTATTTGGAATAGCATACCTAACCCATTTAAAAGCTTTATTTAAAGACTTCTAATTTATTACTATCCTTGGGACACCTCTCTCTTTCTCTGAATTCTCATTGACATAAAAAGTTACACAAATTCAAGGGGAACTTGAAGGAACTTGAGTTTCTTTACCAACAATTAATTTATTTCCTTCTTATGATGATTCTTTGAGTCTTTATTTATTTGAATTGGCCTAGCTTTAATTGGAATATTCTTTTCAATGAAATCTATTTCGTAAGGCAAATCTACTAGATATTGTTTTTTATTCTAAAAAGCATTAGGCAACTGGACACATACTTTAGACTTTATTTGTTTTTTAATTTTTATGATTTGACATTGAATCTTCCTATTTTGCAATTGCCTTTCAATATTTTAACAATAAATCTATTTTTTCAAATAACTTAATTGCTTTTCTTTAGCACGAAGCATATTATTCAAATGACTTTCATAAATTGAATAAGCTTTAATAAGGCTAATGTTTCTAGTATTTGACTTTTTTATGAAGGGAAAACATAATTTTTTACCATTTATTTTGGTTAAAATTTCTTCATGATTTACCATATAGGAAGTTATTAGCTTTATGAAAGATGTTCCTAATATTTTTATATAATGTATACCTTAAACTATAACAAAGGAAGTTTTTATTACAAAATATTTTTCATAAATACAAGCATTAGTTTCGTAAGTTGTTTTTAATCTTCCATTGTTTGCTGCTTTTAAGTTTTTGTGGGATTATCATAGGTGTTTTATAGGTATTATTCTAATCCAACACTTATATCAAATAAAGCTATGGTTTCTATTGCAAAATCACCATTTACTTTTAAAGAAATCTTTATCAAATATTTTATTGAAGTCATCTCATTTATTATAAGTAAAAATTCTACTGGTATTTTTTTATTATTCTTTAGTTCAAGGCTTTGTTCAATTTCTTCTCCTTTTCTTTTTGAAATTACTTTCGATTAGTATAACATTTATGCAGTTTAACAGAATTTATATGGTTTCACCATCTTTTAGTTTTTGTTTCTTTAGAAATTCTATTTATTTATTTTTCATTAAATTGATTTAGTGTTGCAAGCTTTCTAGAGTAGCATGTGATTCTTTAACTTTTTTAGCTAAACATAATATGTTTGTGAGGTTATATGTGGACGATATGGACATAAAATATCCTTTAAGGGTTTCAAATGATTTTTGTAACTTGTCTAAATATTCTTTCTTTAACTGAGAGTCTTTGAGTTGATTTATTACCTGTAACAAAAACCTATGATCTTTAATTAGAACATTTATTTCGTAAGAATTTTCACTATCATATAGGCCATCATTACCAAAATTATCTTCTGTTAACACACAAGCTTTATTTTTAGATGATTAATCTCCTAAACTTTCACTTTCATATACTATTAAGGATTGGATTTTCTCTAAAACTTCATTGCCTAAATCTAATTTTTGTAACCTTTTATTTAAACCACAATATTTCTAAATATGACCCTTTTGGTGAAATTTATAACATGTTAAATTTTTATATTTTTCTTAAGATTGAAAATTTTGATTTTTTCTAAAAAACTTCTTTCTATACCCTAAGGGTTTTCTATACATTAAAGGTGGTTTCCTGTAGGCAGACAGTTTTCTACACTTTTCATTGCTATGATCTTTACAATATTTACTTTTATATTTATCGGGATTTTCGGAGATATTGAATTGTTTACATAACGATTCTAACTCCTTCTTTAATACCATTTCTTCCTTTATTTTATTTTTTTAGTTTCATGTTTTGACACAACTTTAATCCCTTTTCTAGGTATAGCTAATGAGCTCTTCATAAGTCAAGCTAGTATAAGAAACCTACTCAGTTTGATTTTCTTGGATTTTATTCCTTACTTTTTCACCTAAGAAAGAAGTCCTGCCGAGAACTCTTTCTAAAAAGGTTGATTGAAGTCTTCTTGAATCTTTGCCTTAGTGAGGAAGGTATTCTTATACCATTTAAAGTCAGATAGCTTTTTGCACCTAAAATTCAATAGTAATTTTGCATTTTTATCTTTCTAATAGGACGAATCTCCTATAAAATATAATGAGATGGCTAATGTAACACCTTCAAATTTTCATATAAAAAAAGTCCACATACATATGCTTTGATACCACTTAATGTAATATTCCCACGAATTTAATCCATAAAACAAATATGACAATTCCAATCACAATTTCTATAAAATCCATATAGTAAATTCCATAACATAATTGCAGTCTATAAAACTTAAAGTGATACTTCAACTGTCCAAATAACAATATTTAAAAGTCTCAATAGATAGAATGAAATAAAAAAATCAACTCACTGCTGACCCACTTAATCTTAGTAAAAAAACTCAAACGAATTGGATCATCAAACCATAATCAATTTCCTGAAAATAGTCCACGGGCAAGGGGTGAATTATCAACTCAGTAAGAACTTTATATTTTTACCCTTAATACACATCTCACACATATAGATAATTTATAATAATTATTTAAGAACATACACGTCAATTTATCAATATTTCTTAACATTTTTCATTACGGAACAAAATATAAATACATGACATGCAAGTGTATGCGATGCACAAATGTTATTCTAATTTGTCAATTCTAGCTAATCTCTATTTTTTAATTTATTTAGAACCCTGCTTAACCTAATAGGCTATATTCGATGGTCGCTCAAATCATCATCTCATCCATGTGCATAAATAAAATATTGCATGCGTATATGTATATATATATATATATATGTATGTATGTATGTATATCCAACAGTTGGTATTTCTCAACCATCTCACTTCTGATACCCTAATATTAGTCTAATGCCTAGCCACGATATAAGGTCTCCTTAAAATTCAAGATCCCTCAATACCAATCCGGTACCTAATCTTAAACACGACATCTCTGGGACTCAGGATGCCATGGTACTGTTCACATGCAGATGCCTAACCCGTAATCAATCATCTAAATCTCAATTTCAATACATGTTAATGTAAGACTATTGAATATACCTGACCTATGTAAGCTATTTCTTATTGCTTAATCTTAGTCCACTAATCATTCTGATTTTCATTTCGATTCTTTCGATATAGTATTGCTAATCACAATCAATTTCGTATCATAATGTTCAATTTCTCTAATCCAGTCCTATATGCTCATAATGCAATAATTTGCAATGGAATAACCATAGATTCACATTTAATACAATTGATTAACATAATTCAATAATTCACAATTGTATGTAAAATCGTAGTGAAATATACTAATTTACTAATAAAGGAAAATACTTGATCACAACATTAAACAAATAATCATATAATGTCCTAACCACATTTAGTCATCAATGAATTTGATTTCATATGTTAGAAAAATATTATATCATAATAAAATTTACTAATTAATTAATATTGTAGAAACTATTAAGAAAATTTCCATCATTCAAATAATCTCATCACATACTATCAATATCTTACATGCAACCACATTTAATTCAAACAATTAACTCAATTACATATTTCCATGAAAATACACTATTATGACAAAATTACTATTCTAATTATACAAAGAATTATTTAGAAGAATTTTCAAATTCAACGCATTTCATATAATCAATTAAATCATATACTTTGCACATAATTATATTGGGGATAATAGTCAATTATGTTATCAAACTTTTCACATTTTTTTAGTTAAGTGATTAAGCCTTTAAAATTTTCAATTGAGTGATTAACGTTTTAAAAATTAACCAAACAAGTTGAAAAGATTGATGTCGTTAGTTGACTCGACCTGATAACTCTGATTCGACCTAGTCCATATCAGCCATTTACCTTTTTCAATTAATTTTTTAAACGTTAATTATTCAATTGAAAAAATTTTTAAAGCCTAGTTACTTAACTAAAAAAAGTGAAAATGTTAAATTAATAACCTATTTTAAAAATTTTAATATAAATTTATCTCATAAATGAATGTTTTTACATAATATTTAAAATTACAATTAAAGTATTTGATTATTATTAAGTAAAAATAATATTAATAAATTTAAAAATGTATTCTTATAATAATGCATGTAAAATAACAAGTATAATTTATAATAGAAGATCAAGAAAATAATTACTAGGAAAATTATTTTAAGTGACTTTTAGAATTTATTTAAGATAGATTTTTACTGAATTTTTATATAATTTAATTTCAATTTTTATATTTTTAAACTTACTTTTAAAATTAAATTTTATTTATAAATTTATCTTTAAATCTCTAATCTTATAGTTTTTGAATTGACTCACATAAAAAAATAAATTTGAGTTAATTTAAGTAAAAAAAACCTATATCATCAATGACAGGACCTTTAAATTTTCTCAAATTTATTTTTTTATATGAGTAAGTTCAAAAATTAAAGAGTTAGAGATTTAAAGATAAATTTATAAATAAATTTCAATTTTAAAAGTAAGTTTAGAATATAAAAATTCAACTTAAATTATATAAAAATTCAGTAAAAATCTATCTTAAAAATATTCTAAAAGTCACTAAAAATAATTTTACTAATAATTATTTTCTTGATCTTCTATTATTAATTGTACTTGTTATTTTACATGCATTATTATAAGAATACATTTTTAAATTTATTAATATTTTTACATAATAGTAATCAAATACTTTAATTGCAATTTTAAATATTATGTAACAACATTCATTTATGAGATGAATCTATATTAAAAATTTTAAACTAGGTTATTAATCTAACATTTTCACATTTTTTTAGTTAAATGATTAAACTTTGAAAACATTTTCAATTGAGTGATTAACGTTTGAAAAATTAATCGAAAAAGGTAAAATGTTGAAGTGGACTGGGTCGAATCAGGGTTATTAGGTCGGGACGGGTTGGGTCGGGTCGGATCGGATCAGGTTAACTAATGGTGTCAACCTTTTCAACTTATCTAGTTAACTTTTAAAATATTAATAACTCAATTAAAAACTTTAAAAGTTTAATCACTTAACTGAAAAAATATGAAAAGATTGATCGCCTAATTAGGGATGTCAAAAATCGACCCGATCCGATAACCCGACCTGCCTGACCTGGACCATACCTGACCTAACCAAAAAAGTCAACGACCCGAACCCGACTTGCACCCGACCTGAACCCAACCCGAACCCGATTTCATATGAACCCGAGATGCACCCGACTTGAATAGACTCGAACCCGAATGCACCCGAACCCGAATACACCCGAACCCTAATACACCCGATGTATTAACCCGAATTGACCCGACTTTAATACAATTATACAAATACTGCACTTTAAAAACATAAAA
>JAOXYD010000004.1:1678366-1695198 GCA_028565735.1 Pinacopodium congolense | reverse complement strand
TCTTAAAAATATTATAAAAGTCACCTAAAATAATTTTAGTAATAATTATTGTATTGATCTTCTATTATAAATTATACATATTATTTTACACGTATTATTATAAGAATATATTTTTAAATTTATTAATATTATTTTTATTTACTAATAATTAAATAATTGAATTATATTTATAAATATCATGTAAAAATATTTATTTATGAGATGAACATATATTAAAAAAATTTAAATAGATTATTAATCTAATATTTTCACATTTTCAGTTAAGTGACTAAATTTTGAAAATTTGTCATTTAAGTGATTAACATTTAAAAATTAATAAAAAATGTAAAAATGTTGTTGTGGACTTATTCGAATCTGAGTTGCTGGGTCGGGTTACTGTCGGCAGTAGTTTTTTCATTCAATTGATTAACTTTTAGAATGTTAATCACTCAATTGAAAATTTTAAAAGATTTATCACTTAAGTGAAAAAAATGTAAAAATGTTGACTATTAACCCTTTAAAAAAATGTAATTTAACATTCTTCTTTTTTTTTCAAATAAAATCATTTATTGACAAAAACGTAAACCAATTTAGAGGTTCCAAATTTATCTAACATACCCGGTTTCCTAAAAAATAACTTAAATATGCTTATAAATAATTTAAGAGTTAAAATTACCGAAGATCCATATAATATGTTATTAGTATGTATATATTGTCACCTAAATCCGCTTCTTTGGTACGAACTTGCACTAGTTATTTGCCATTAGTATCCAATCATAGTTTAATGATATAATTAATAAAACTTTAATTAAAAAATAAATTTTATGTCAAGTTAAAGCAGAAATTTATCATAAAATTAATATATTTTTAATCATCAAGTTCTAAATCAAGTACGTAAATAATGGGCCCACCCAATCTCGCCAGTGGAAAATAAATGATAAAAAATGTATTCCATACGCTCCCTATATTGCCACGTAGACAGGACATCACTGTGCAATGATGAGTCAAGATCAAGCAAACTCCTCTTTTTCCCAACATAACAGCTCTTCCCGCTCCATTCCCATCATTGATTCCTTTTTGTCTATCGTTTCATTTTCCCTCCCAAAATCACTCAAAATTCAAAGCTGTAAAGCAAAAATCAATTCTCTTAAATCGAATTCTGCATTACATCGAATTTTACGTTACAGAATCAATTTTGTTATTTGATTTCTCAAGGGTTTGTTTTTATGCACAATCACTTGTAGATTTTTTTTTGAATTTTTTCGATTTTATGTAGGTTTTCTTACAGATAATCATGTCTTTCTGATGTTGCAGTCTATCGTCCATCATGAGTAATTACCCTGTCGAGAGTATAGAAACAACATGCGGGTTATTGTTATTGGAATTGCAGGTTCTGTCCACTTCTGTATTATTCATTTTTCTAGTCTTTTACGAAGAATTATCTGTTTAGTTTTCCGTGAATTTTGGTACGATGTTAATTGTTGTTGGAATCAGAAAATATGGGACGAAGTAGGAGAGATGGTTGATCAAAGGGATAAGATGCTGTTTGAAATCGAACAAGAGTGTCTGGAGATTTATAGGACGAAAGTTGATGATGCGAGGAGGTGTAAATCTGAATTAGAACAGTCCATTGCATTTGCTAAAGCAGAAATTGAGGGAATTAACAGTGCTTTAGGGGAGAAAACATCGAATGTAAGTCACTGTCAATGAAGATTGTGAACTGCATACTTCCATTTGTGTGTTGGCTATCCTTACTGTTGTTGTGTTTAAAGGATGTTGAACATGTTAGCCGGAGCTTGAAAGAAGAATTTCGGAGAATCACTCCACGACTAGAGGAAATGCGGAAGAGGAAAGCAGAGAGAAGAAAGCAATTTGTTGAAGTTGCAGAGAGGTTAGAGAGTATTTGGATTGAGATTGTTGGATCTGCAATAGATAGTCCATATAAGATGATTGTGGATGAGAGTGACTTGTCCAGTAAGAAACTGGAAGAATTGCACAAGAATTTGGAGGAGCTTCAGCAGGAAAAGGTTTGCTTTCGCCTTCTTCATCGCATTACTTTTTTATCAAGAAAGTGCAAAATGGTTAATTTGGCATTGTATGGTTGTGATATATATTTGGTTAGTTTTTTTTAATTTGTAATATTTGTGGACCAATTTTGTTGTGAACTGCCAATAGAACAATCGCTTGAAGGAGGTAATGGGGCACTTGGATACTATCAAATCATTGTGTGTGCTGCTTGGCATGGATTTTAAACATACAATTCGCAAGATCCATCCGTCGTTGGATGATTCTGGGATTAAAGATATAAGTGATGATACAATGAAGATATTGATGGTGGTAATACAGAGACTCAAAGAGGTTAAGATACAGAGAATGCACAAGGTCAGTATTCAAGTCATAGAAAATCTTCATGTATTTTGTCCAAAACAAAAATCATTTTTATCTGGTTGGCACTTCTAATTACATGATCTCAACCAGCTTCAAGATCTTTTAGCTGTACTAATGGAGCTTTGGAAGTTGATGGGTACTTCCATAGAGGAACAACAGAGCTTTCAGAGTGTTGTCAGTTATATTGCTGCTTCAGAGCCTGAGATTATTGAGCCTAATATTCTTTCAACAGACTTAATTAAGAAAGTAAGTTTAACCACAAGAAATCTTATACATCTAATTTTATGCGATATCAATTACTTAACACAGAGAATTGACAAATGATTCTTTGAAGTCCTATCCAATATTTTTCTCAGGTTGAGGAGGAAGTGGCAAGGCTTGAGCAGCTAAAGTCCAGCAAAGTGAAAGAGCTTATCCTGAAGAAGAGGGTGGAACTAGAGGATTTGTGCAGGAAAACACATATGGCCACGGAAGCACTTATCAGAGCCAAATATTCGATTGAACAAATAGAATTCGGTAAATGTTTTCACTGCAAATGGTTAAAGATATTCTAATCCTGAATTATTTAATACGCAATCTGTTTTGAGGGCGCCTGTGTACTAGTTCTCTTTTTGTACCAAAACAGTATCAACCAGCAATATTTACTCGTGTTAAATGCGTACGATTACTTATAATGCCATGCAGATTGCACTTATGTACAATTCATCAATCTCTTGTTTTTTTCGATTTTTCAGGACCTTTGGATCCGATGCTAATGTTGAAACAGATTGAAGTTGAGATTGCAGAAGTTAAACATGAAGTTTCGTCCAGGAAGGAAGTTCTGGAGAAGGTGGAGAAATGGTTGGCTGCCTGCGAAGAAGAGCGTTGGCTCGAGGAGTACAATAGGGTACAGAAATTTTGCTGCTGTTGTAGTTCCATTTGTACTTCACTCTTCGAGTGAATCTCGTTACATGTGATCCTTGTAGGATGAAAATCGTTATAATGCTGGAAGGGGTGCACATCTGATCTTGAAACGTGCTGAGAAAGCCCGTGCAGTGGTTACCAAAATTCCTGGTAAGATGTAGGATGCTCTTAATCACCGTGCAGATTCCCAGAAATCTTTTGCCGAGTGCGGAAAAATGAAATTAGAAGACGGGGCAAAGTTATTGGTAGAGAATGGCACATAGAAAGGCCATTTTATCTCCAGGAAGATGCTTTAGGAAAGCACTAATCCTTAGTCTTCCAACTTTGTTGGAAAGGCTCCACCTTTTTTAACTTGTATTACCCAGTTCAATTTAGTCACGTTTGAGGGTTTTCCAATAAACTCAAGACAAAGTTTCTTTCAGCTTTCTCTTCTTTGATCTACTTGAGTAAACCTAGTCATAATAGATATGCCCTTTCACATAGTTATTGTCATTGGCAAGTACGAAAGTAGTTGATATTAATTTCTTCAATTCCTTGGTTGTGTCTGTTGGTGGAGCAGCAATGGTGGAAGCATTGTCGTCAAAAATAACAGCCTCGGAGAAAGAAAGAGGAAATCCTTTCCTGTATGATGGGGTAAGTGCTTGCTTTGTGATGCTGCCATTTTGAAGCTTTCTTCTAATTGCCAGTCTCATGATTTCTCATTGCACAGGAGCGACTCCTGGTTAGACTCGAAGAGTACAGCAAAATAAGGCAAGCAAAAGAGCGCACAAGACTAAAGCAAAGGGTATGAGCATTACGATAATTGCGTCCGTAATTTCAGAGAGGAGTGAGTTCGTAGGGCGTGATTTTCTGACCTCTTCCTCAATTGTTTCCTTATTTTAGGATCAGAAGAGACTACAGGTACAAATGATAGCAGAGCAGGAAACACTCTTTGGATCAAAACCAAGTCCGTCAATGAGTGGGAATAAGATTTCCAGAATTTCAACAGGAGTTGCAAATGATAGAAAGTTCTCCCTTGGTGGAGCAATGCTTCGGAAGATGAAAACTGAAAAATCATCTCCGCAGGTTAAGTTGAACAAAAGGGGTGATTTTCCGAACAATAATCAGCTTCATGGTGGCTTCGGATCTCAATCCTCTGGTACAAATATATGCGTTTAATTTGAACCAATGAACAAAACTTCAATCTTGGTTCCTGAAACTTTGTTTACCTCATCGTTATAATTTCAGTTCTTGGTTAAACTTTTGTTAGGTAGAAGAAACTCTGAAACTGCTGATCATTCAGCAAAGAAGAAGTTTTCTACTGCTGCGAAGGCGCTCAAGAAGGAATCACATCCGATACGGAAGCCCCTATCTCCTGTTCCTTTTGCAGTCTCCTCCAAGGCCAACATAGCAAATTATCCAGAAGATCAAAACAGTACCCTCATTGGGAAATCAAATACGCCGGTTTCATGCAACAAGTCCGTACCTAGGACACCTGAGAGATCCATTACTGTGGGAGAAGAAGAAAACAAAATTCCTAAGATCCTTCCATTTCCGGTACCAAAAACCCCTCTAACAGTTTCGGCTCCTATGTTTATGGCCACCACACCAGCTACTCCATTTGTCTCTTCCGGTGCCAAAATAGTGAAAAACATCATGGAACAAGTGGAATACTCATTCGAAGAGCTGAGAGCTGGTTTTGTCTGTGCCAGGTGAGTACATGCATCAGGAATGAACTTTTGATCTGCCCTTTTGAGATTACTATTTACTACAGGGTCAATTGAGATTAACTTATCAAAATATCTGAAATAAGCTAGTACAACTTTATTTTCCAAGCCCAAACCCTGAGGAGTGCCTTGGTTGGTAGTTTGCAAAAGCAGATAATGTGTTTTTTTTGTTGTTGTCAATTTAAGCCCTCTGGTTTTGTCCGTGCCAGCTGAGTACATGCATCAGGAATGAACTTTTGATCTGCCCTTTTGGGATTTTGTTAACTACAGAGTCAATTGAGATTGGCTTGCCAGATTCTCTGAAATAAGCGACTCCTACATTAGTATCCAAGCCCAAATCCTGAGGAGCGGCTTGGTTGGTAGTTTGCAAAAGCAGATAGCGTGGTTTTTCTGTCAATTTATGCCCCCTTGTAATTACTTATTAGCGCCGTATAAGGCCAACCGTGGTTTTCGTGTGGTTTTGGGATATAAAGGTTCAGATTGTGATGGAATTGTTTTGGTCCTGTGGCTTCCACTGTCTTTGTAAGTAGAGAGGATTTTCCTATCAATCACACGTCACATGGTCAAAGAAGCCAGCTTTTTTAAGGGTTGATAGGATTGCTGGGTTTTGATTTTTGTCTTGAATTTTTATTTTTATTTCTTAAACTATAAAAATTAATAAAAATTTGAAAACTGATAAAAATAACATGAAAATTAATAAAAATAATTAAGAATAGAAAAATGAAAATAAAAAATCAAATCAAATGAATTTAAACAAATAGAAAATAAAAAAAAGATACAATATTTCTAGGTTAAATTATAACTTTATCCTCAACCCCTTTTAGAATTTTCAATAATAAACTTTAAATTTTAATCCCTTAATTAGTTTATCATTTCAATAAAGAATATAATTGATAATTCGAAGTTTTAAATTATCTTTATCCTACAATTTAGTCATAGAACTAGATTCTTGGGTATCACTTTGGGCATCGTCCCCTTATGGAGGATGTATAAAGGGACCTTGATCCATAGGTGTTAAGATACAGAGTCCTTAAGTGAAAACTTTCAATTGAGTCTCATTTGTAGTTGGAGAGGGCATTCTTTTTCCTTCCCGTCGCGACTCTTCTTTTTTCTACTTCTTATCTTTAAAGAGACTACTATTCAAGACCAATTAATATCCTTGAAAGGGGACTAAGATTCTATTTCAATTTCTATGTGCACACATAAGTGTCAACCAAGAAAACGAATGAGATGTTTAGTTGGGTTGTGTATTGTGATTTTGTGTTGTGATTATTGTATTTTTGTATTGATAATTATGTTTTTTTTATCGATTTCTGTGATGTATTAATGTGTTATTTAATTAATTTTTGTGTTTAGAAAAACAGAAAACTAAAATCAAACACAAAAATCAAATTAAACAAGGCCGAAACCTATATTAATTAGGATGAACACGCAATCACAACAGGGAAGCAGCAGGAATTAACGGATTAATATTCGATCATTGGGCTTCGGAAAGACCCATATTTTAAAATATTAAAATATTACAATTTTAAATTTGAATAAATAGAAAATGAAAAAAAGAAAGGATGAGGCTCTTCTAGGCTAAATTATAACTCTATACTCAATCCTTTTTAAAATTTTTATCATAAACTTTAAATTTTAATATTTTAAAATTTTTCAATTTTAAATTTTAAAACTTAAATCATAATTTTAAAACTGAAAATAATATAATACAAAATAGAATAGCAATTCTTAAAGTATAACTTTTTTATTCTTGGGGAACCAGGGGGTTAGTGGGATCCTCTAATTATTTTGAAAAAGAAATTATCTTTTTTTGTAGGATATAGAGTAAACTATTTAATAAACATAATAATTTTAAAATGATATATTTTGAATAAATTATTTAAAAATTTAAAAATTAAAATTCAATTATGAATTTAGCATATTTCCATTTTTCAATTATATTATATGCAGAGTAACTTATTTCTACATATCAAGAACTTTGAATGAGCTGTCATAATTATCAGGTGTGAAAATATCGTAAAATTCAATTTTAGTTTATCTCTATTTTCCACTTTATTCTATATGTCAAGGACTTTCTATAAATTTGTCGGCCATTTATCATGTCTGACTTAAATAATCACGCAATTAAAGGTCAAATGTCATAATGTAAGTGGTTTAGGCTAAATGCGTGGGCCTACCAAATAATTTCTCATATCTAAGCCACAAGAAAAGGCATGAAAGCGATCTACCGTGAAATGGCCCTTCCTCGCGGGATCGATACTCGGAGTTTTTAATATACTCCACTTTATTACTTGATTCGACCGGTACACCTGCCGAATGTTGGTCTCAAATTAAATTGTTAAATTGTGCATAAAAGATAGATTAATTTGAGCTAATTTTGTATGTGGCCAACCGCAATCATCCAGCAGAAGTGCCTTCATCACCGAGATGCTTAGAAGTTGGATGAGTTGAAGCCGGAGTAGACACATCGTCAACAGTATGAGGAACAGGAGTAGCAGAATGCTGTCTCTAATAAGGTCTAGTTATATGATGTCAAAAAACTTAAAAACCCATATACTTAATGGAATTTTGATTAAAGAATGATAAGGGCTCAAAATCATCTTGCATAGGAGGAAAGTGAAAATAGTGGAAGATGAGACCAAGAATCAAAGGATAAAGAAGCTGTTGACCCCTTTTCTTAGCTTAAACAAAGTGAATCATATTATGCAAGATGTTGAACCAAGGAAGGTTCCACCTTATTTTGATAATGAAAAAACACCCCTTTTACTAATATTTTTGTTTAAGTGTGTTTAAAGATATGAAAGATGAAAAGAAGATAGTTACGTGATGAAGGACATAAATGCGAATGCTACAGACCGAAAGTACGTCGACTGAATACTGTTCGGTCCACCGAACACTGATCTAAAGGAAGCATCAGCCAATCGAAAAAACGTCTTGAGAAGATCAGCTGACTGAAGGGGTCAAAACTTGGAGATCGGCCAACCGAAGGAAGATCAGTCAACAGAACATTTGCTATCAGTCGATTGAATGAACAAGTTTAGAAGATTATTCCATTAGCATGGCCTATCGGTCGACCAAACAGAGTGCAATGGTCACATTACATAACGGATAGAAGATTGCTCAACGGAGAGAAAATATATAAATGGACACATCTATTATACAACGGTCAGAAGAAATGATAAATGCTCCAACGTCTATTTGAGGTGTATTTTTTTGAATCAACAGCCAAGGAAGTAAGTGACATATACAAGTGATGAAGTTTAATGAGTTTGTGAAAAGTCTGATAAATTTTAAAGTGTATATGTTTTTAAGACTAGTTTGATTATCAAGTTATTGAGAGATTTGAGTTCTTTCTATTAGTGAGAACTTTCTTTGTCATTGTAAGGTTATTCTTAAGCTTTTAAAAAGAAGAGTTGGTTATCCTTGAGCCAAAAAGGTTATCCTTAAGTTGTTACAATTTTTAAGTTTGTATTTCTCACTTTATTTTGAATAATCACAAGTACTCTTCATATTATTTGTTTCAATGTTGTGTACTTAATTTTCGCAAATTATTATTTCTTTGTTTTGTATATTTGCTCTAAAAGTTTAAGAACCTAATTCACCCCCTCTTAGGTGTTATTTGGGAACAACATTTGGTATCAGATCATAGGTCTCACTTTAAGTTTAAATTATATAGAATTTGTGGGGAAAGACCAAATGGCACACTTCATGGACACTATAGGTTCTTCACATAATTTAAATGGCCATAATCCACATAGAACACCTTACTTCAATAGTAATAATTACATTATTAAAAAAATAGTATGAGATGCTACCTTACGGGAGAAAATATAGATTTATGGATAATGGTAACTCAACCTTATACAATGCCTACAAAACTCATAGGAAATGATTTAGTTTTAAAGAAAGAAAATGAGTGGAACTTAGATGAAAGGAGGTCAATATCCTTGAATAATAAAGCTATGCATATTTTATACTGTGCCTTAAATTTGGAAGAATGCAATAGGATTGCCATGTGTGAAACTGCATATGATATATAGCACACTCATAAAATTACTCATGAAGGTACAAATCGTGTGAAGGAGATCAAAATAGGTATACTTACTCATGATTATGAACTTTTTCGTATGATGCATGATAAGACTTTTTCTTCATTGTATACTCATTTCAACAATATTATTAGTGTGCTAAAATGTCTAGGTAAGACCTACTATAGTGTTTCATTGTGTAGGAAAATCCTAATGTCCTTACCAAAGACATGGGAAAAAAGTGACGATGATACACAAAGCAAAGGACCTCAACGCAATCCCTCTCGATGAGCTCATCGGATCACTTTTAATTTACGAGATAAGGATGAAAAACATTCAAAAGGAACAAGAGGTGTCAAGGAAGAAAAATGTGGCATCAAAAGTAAAAAAAATGAGGAGAGCAACAATGAAGAATCATCGGTTGGAAGTGATAACTATAAGCTCGCATTCATTATGGGAAGACTAAAGAAGTTCATGCAAAATGCCTCAATGCACTAGAAAGCTACATCTCACTCAAAATATAAATTTTATAACACAATATACTTTTAGTATGGTGAAAAGGGACATCTAAGATCACAATTCCCCCACCTACAAGAAGAAGAAAGTAAAGCTGAGAAAAAGGAAAGGAAGGAGTGGAGGAAAGAGAAGAAGGACTTCAAGAAAAAAAAAAGCATTGAAAGTCTCATGGTCCAAATTGAGCAATTCTGAAGAAGAAGTGGCCAACATGTGCTTTATGTCACACAATGAGGTATGCCCTTCTCTTAGTGAAGATGAATGTAGTTATACATATGATGAAGTTTTAGAACATATAGAAGAGTTAACTAAAAATAACAAGGAATTGCATGATAAGCATAAGAAAGCCTTAAAGGAATTAGATGCATGTAAATCAGAAAACAATGATCTTATAAAGATATGACTCTAATTAACAAAGATAATGATGAGTTAGTAAATGAAACTACGTCTCTAAAGACAGATATTGAATCCCTTAAGAAATCACTAGAAAAATTCAATAAGGGAAAAGAAAAAGTAGATACTTTATTAAGTGTTCAAAAGTTTTGAAATTATAAACATGGTTTAAGGTATAGTAATGAAAAAGTGGCATCTACTAATAAGACTGCTTTTGTGAAAACAAAGAACTTAGAAGATGCATATACTCCTAGGAATGTTCTAAATGCACATAGTAGACCGCAATCTAAGCATCATGCATTGAAATCCACCTTAAAACCTAAAAAATTCTCCCAACATCGATTTTATGGCAAAAAACCTTCATTCATCCTAGACAAAAATTTCAACAAAATTTGCATAAAGATCTTAAATACAAAATTTTCAATAAAATTTGTATATAGATCTTAGTTATATAAATGAGTATAGAAATGCATAAATAACTTACACTCCATTGTTTTGCATATATTATGGCTATCATGGACATGTTTCTTGTTTCTATTATGACTGACAAAACAATTTTTCAAATGGTTACAAAAATAAGAATATTTCTAAGACAAAACCTATATAGATTCCGAAAACTAGATAATTGTTCTTATCTCTAATTTTCAATTGTTTATGGTTTAAACTTTACTATTTACATCCCTATTATTTCACCGTCCTCAAAGGATCCATCGATCGAACTTCCAACATCGATCGACCAAAGGTTGTTCTATCGATCGATAGAACAAAACTTAAGTGTTCGGTCGACCGATGCTATTGTTCGATTGACCGACAGGTTGAAAAATAAAGGTCTTATTCTGATGTTCATAAATTATCTTATTAAAACCTTAATTTTATCATATTTCTCTTAATTTTTAAGCTTATAATTATTTTTTTTAAGGTATGAGTTAGGTATACTAACATTTAAGAACCCTAGATAATATGCGTACCTAAAATTGTTTTCATTGGTCTTATAGGAGAAGACAAGAAACAAATTGTACGAAGATAGTGGATGTTCACAGCATATGACTAAGGATCCTTCATAATTTATCACCTTCAAGAGCAAGGATGGAGGATCGGTCACATTTAGGGATAATGCTAAGGGCAAGGAAATTGACTTTGGCAAAGTAGGTAAATTTAAATGTCTATTAATCGATAAGGTTTTAATTGTTGAAGGTCTAAAACATAACTTGCTAAGTGTAAGTCAATTATGCGATAGGAATTACAAAGCTAGTTTCATAGAAGATGAATGTGTTGTCACTAAGATAGATAACGATAGTGTCGTATTCTTAGGAAAACGGGAAGGAAATATTTACATCGTTAATCTATATTGTGTTACTAACCTTGAAGATAAGTGTTTAATTTTCTTGAGTGAATGTACTTTAGACTTGGCATCAATGACTTGGACATGCAAATATTGATCTCTTCTCAAAGCACAACTTAAAACAACTTATCAAAGGACTTCCAACAATAAAGTACGAGAAAGATAAAAATCATATGCATTTTTTATTGTGGATGATTTCAATCATTTTAAAGTATGCGAAAACATGAAAGAAGTTCATTTCAAAGAAATAAATCGTTAACATCTTCTAGACCCATTGAATTACTCCCTATGGATTTGTTAAGTCCTACTAGAGTCACCAATTTAGGAGGAAAATCATATGCATTTTTTATTGTGGATGATTTCAGTTGCTTTACTTGGGTTTTATTTTTAGGCTCAAAATATGAATGTTTTAAATCCTTTGTTTGTTTTACAAGGAAAATAAAAAATGAAAAATCCTTATATATTTCATCTATTGGAAGTGATCATCGAAGAGAAATTGAAAATGATATGTTTGAATGTTTTTGTGACGATCATAGCATTCCATATATTTTTTCTGCACCTAGAACACCTAAAAGAAATGATATAGTAGAAAGGAAAAATAGATCTTTATAAGAAATGGCACGAACTATGATAAATAACTATGATTTGCCAAATTATTTTTCTACCAAAGTCGTTACATGTGCATGTCATGTCATCATTAAGGTAAATATTAGACATAAGCTAGATAAAACTCCTTATGAACTTTTGAATGACAAGAAGTCAAAAATTAGTCATTTTAAAATTTTTTGTTGCAAATGCTATATTTTGAACATTAGAGATAGTTTGGAAATTTTTTATTATGAAAAAAATGAAGACATTTTCTTAGGATATTCTTTATCATGTAAAGCATATACAGTTTATAACAAGAACTCCCCTGTTGTTGAAAAATCTATGCATTTTTTCTTTGACAAAACTAATCCTTTCGAAAGCAAGAAAGTGGTTGAGTTGATGATGTAGATGTATCCAAGGGATTACAACATCTTTCACTTGAAGACAAAGGACAAACATCACAAATTGCTGAACCAATTAGAGAAGGAGGATATGGAGAGCTACCAAGAGTTGGAAGTACAAGAAGGATCATCCCACCGAAAACATTATAGGTGATGTTGATCAAGGGGTAACCATTAGATCAAATTTTAATTTATTCCATATTTCCTTTTGTTCAAAGACTAAACCAAGAATATAGAAGAGGCTTTAAATGATGAGAATTGGATCTTAGCTACGAATGAGGGGTTAGAACAATTTGAGTAAAACAAGGTTTGGACTTTAGTACCTAGACCTTTCGCTCATCCTATCATTGGTACAAACTGAGATTTTAAGAATAAATCAGATGAACAAGGTAACATTGTGAGAAACAAAGCTAGATTTTTGGCTAAACGGTATAACCAAGAAGAGAGAATAAATTATGATGAAACGATGTAAAAAGTGCATTTTTAAATGGTTTTATTCAAGAAGAAGTGTATGTTGAAAAACATCCTGGTTTTGAAAAACATAATGCACCCGATCACATTTTTAAATTATCCAAAGCATTATATGGTTTAAAACAAGAACCTAGAACATGGTACAATAGATTAAGTGCATTTTTACTTGCAAATGGTTTTGAAAAGGGGAAAGTAGATACTAAATTGTTTATTAAGAAGGATCAAAATGATTTGTTGATTGTTCAAAAATGTGTAGATAATATTATTTTTTGTGCTACTAATGAACGTTTATGTGAGGATTTTGCTAAGTGTATAAGTAGGGAGTTCGAAATAAGGATGATGGGAGAATTAAACGTCTTCCTCAGACTCCAAATTAAGAAAATGAAGGATGGTATCATCATAAGTCAATAAAAGTATCATGAGAGTTTCTAAATAGGTTTGGCATGGATCAATCAAAGACCTTAGGTACTCCGATGGTGACATCTACCAAGTTACATAAAGATGAAGATGGAAAAGAGGTAGATGTAAAGCTCTTTCAAGGTATGATTGGAAATTTACTATATTTAACTGCTAGTCATCTAGATATCGTGTTTAGTGTCTGTTTATGTGCAAGTTTTCAATCTCTACTAAGGAATTTCATCTGTTAGCCGTCAAATGCATTTTATGATTTTTGTGTGGTACTTTGAATTATCACTATGGTATCCTAAAAATGCATGTTTAGACTTGGATGAATATTCTGATGCCGACTATGTGAGTAATTTTTTGGATAGAAAAAGTACATCTGGTGCATATCATTTTTTAGGAAATGCATTAGTTTCATTGTTGTAAAGAAAACAAAATTTTGATGCATTGTCTACAATGGAAGCTAAATATGTAGCCGTCAGTAGTTGTTGCACTCAATTATTGGGGCTTAGACAATAACTTAGGGATTATGGTTTGTATCTTATTCAAATTCCTATTCGATGTGACAATACAAGTACAATTTTTTTGACTAAAAATCCCATGCTGCACTCTAGGACTAAGCATATAGAAATTTGATATCATTTTATTTAACATCATGTGCAAAATGTCAATATTGAATTTTAATTTGTTGACATGTTACATTAATTAGCAGATATATTTACTAAACCATTGTGTGAAGATCACTTTTTTACTATTAGATAAGAAAATGGTATGATCGATGGTCTCTCTATTTAATTATTCTTCTTACACCTTTTATATTGATTCCAAAAACGGGGAGAAGTATGCATGTCTTTAAGGAGAGCTATTCTTGAATTTTTGTTTAATTCAGGGGGAGCTACATATGCATTAAGTAAGGGGGAGTTAGTGAGATTAGAATCTTAAAATTTGATCATGTCGAACTGATTGTATTGTTAAAATCGTTTCATTTTATCTTGAGCAAAAAGGGAGAGATTGTTAAACCAAGGAAGGTTCCACCCAATTTTAATGATGACAAAACATCCCTTCTACTAATATTTTTTTTAAGTGTGTTTAAAGATAGGTAAGATGAAAAGAAAATAGTTACGAGATGAAGGATGTTGATGTTAATAGTACAAACCGAAGGTCAATCAACCAAATATTGTTCTGTCGATAGAACACAGCATTAAATGAAGCATCATTCGACTGAAGGAAGATCGATCAATCGAACAATCATCTTGAGAAGATTGGCTTACCGAATGAATTAGGACTTGGAGATCGGCCAATCGAAAGAAAACTGTTCGACCAAACAGAGGCTACCAGTTGACGTAATGAACAAATTTAAAAGATCAGTTGACCAAACATAACCTATCAGTCTACCGAATAGAGCGCAACGATCACATTGCAGAATGAATAGAAGATTTGTTCAACGGATAGAAAATATATAAAACAGACACATCTATTAGACAATGGTTAAAAGAAATGATAAAAACTCCAATGGTTATTTGAGTCCCATTTTCTGTATAAATAGGCAAGGAAGTAATGACCATATATAAGTGATGAGTTTAATGAGTTTATGGAAAGTCTAATCAAGTTTAAAATGTATATATGTTTAATAGTGGTTTGCTTATCAATTTCTTGTGAGATTTGAGTTCTCTCTATTAGCGAGAAATTTCTTTGTCCTTATAAGGTTATTGTTGATCCTTTAAAAAAGGAGTATTTCGAGATTATTCTTAAGCTTATAAAAATAACATGTCTAAAGGTTATTCTTGAGCCTTAAAAAAGAAGAGATGGTCATCCTTGAGCCAAAAAGGATTTCTAAGTTGTTATAATTTTTAAGTTTGTATTTCTGACTTTATTTTAAATAATTACAAGTACTCTTCATATTATTTGTTTCATTGTTGTGTAGTTAATTTTTTAAAATTATTATTTCTTCATTTTGTATATTTCTTTTATAAGTTTAAAAACCTAATTCAGCCCCCCCCTCTTAGATGTCATTTAGTCCCAACACAAGATGACATAACCTAAATGGATTTTCTCACCAAGCATTAGAGTAGACTAAAATGACAAATCATTACCTAGGTAATTTTAATGACATATAGAATAAAGAAAGTTGTAATTGATAAATCAGTATTGGAATTTAGGTATGGCACTCATATACCTCACATGTTTTGGTTTCTCATAATGGCTTCCTCATTATATAACTCAAATTTTTTTTTTACTCTTTTTACTAAGGAATGGTTTCCTCATTATCAAAATTTGACATACAATCATTGTGAGAGAACTCAGGAGGAATAGGAATATTAAGGAAGTTGTTTATAATGTCTCTAGAAAAATGGGTAAGGACCTTCTCTAATTTAGATAGGATGATGTACTCATCATTCTCCTTTATCTAGATAAGGTCATTTTCTTTGAAGAAGTCTAGATGTACAGGAGCAATAAAGCAATTTTTTGAGAGTTTCCTACAAGCATAGTGTTGGAATTGATCATAATCAATATCCAGGTAGTCAATATCTCTACTAGCTTGAGATCTCCTACTCCTAGAGGTACTACCACCTGGAGTCATAACCATAGTGACAAACTAAGGGAGTGGTGATAAAAACATTGGTATATCTAGAAGAATGAGAATAAAAATCTAGAAGGGCTCTAAGAACGGATAAGGCGCAATAGTAATAACAATTGTTAGAGTTAATAACACAACTTATAGATATGAAAGATCATGAATGACAAAGAGAGTGAATGATTTCAAAACCTAACCCATTTCTTATATGCATGTTATGCACATGTGAGATCTTTATAAAAGATATTTAAAAACTTCTAAACATCCTAAAAAGCTTACTAAAACATAATTTTAAAAGATGAAGACTATTTTCTTAAAATATAGAGAGCATTAAATGAAAATTAATTTCAAACAATATAATTGATGCATTTTAAGAACAAATTTTCTAATTGACTAGAGAATTAACAAAACAAAAGAAACCTTTAGAACGAAGAGATGACTTAAGAGAGAATTTTTTTATTAAACAAAACCTTGTAATTGGAGCAAGAGTTCATTAATTTTGAGAAAGTCAATTAATTGGCCCCTACAAGCCCATCCTCATCACCTGGCCCGCCAGCCAGCTTCCTCTCCTAGGCCGTGCCTCACCAGTCGCTCCACCCTCTTCTAGACCCAGCCTCCTCCAGATCAGACCCTTTGGTCCAGCAACTCTCTAGGCTCTAGATCTAGGCCAAGCAAAAGCCCTCCAGCCCTCTCCAATAGAAGATAGCAGCAAACCTAATTGATTTAGACAGAAAAATTAGACAAAGCGGACAGCAGAAGACGAAGCAGTTTCAGGAGCATAAGGAGACAACAGCGGCATATGAAGGGGAGGAGAGCACAGAAACGCAGCAAAGGAAATAGAGAAAGAGAAGAGATAGCCAAGAAGAGCAAACAAAGGGAAACACACATACAAGCTTAAAACTTCAAGTTCATCAAGTTTTATATTTTAATTTTTGCAAATTTATTTTCATTTTATTTTTGATTTTATTTTATTATGTTTTTCATTTTCAAGAAAATAGACTTGGTGGAATTTATTTTTACTATTATTTGCGGTTAAAATATTTTTAGGATTTCTTGTTTGAATTATTTGGGACCCTTTGGTTATTAATTTAATTTTTATAAATATTTGTGTTGTTTATTGAGCTTAAACCCTACAACAAA
>JAOXYD010000004.1:1645993-1671237 GCA_028565735.1 Pinacopodium congolense | reverse complement strand
GTAGAAAGTTTTTCTTGGTTTGTGCATCCTCACCACTTCCCTCATATAAGTGATGATAAAATCAGCCAACGATATCCCTAGAATAGTTCCTAACCCATGAAGCATCTTGTAAAGAAGGTAGGCATCACTAAGCCTAACTTTATTCAGCCCACTTTCCCTAAGAACTATATTGGAACTCAAAATAGCAATAATAATACGCTCCCTAACTCCTAACAGTGTGACAAAATAACCACGTTTATTCTCCTTAACTAATCCTAGGGCAGCAACATCATTAACAACTGAGAAATTGAGATCCGAACCAATTGAATCTCCATGAAATGAATCTCATGCCTTCACATATATGTTTCCATCATCAAGCACATTCAAATATGCAAAAAGAAAGGCATGAGTCAAATGAATAGGAATACCTCTCGCATTACTATGGATTTTTATCGTATACGCCACATCCTTTTCTTCAATGTTCGTATAAAACTTGCAAACAAGATCTTGATAAATTGACCCTACAAAGGTGATAACCGGATCCCAGCCCAGCACACTGAAAGCACTTAAAACATCAAATTGAGCCTCCAAGTCTGGATGAATAGAGCGCTCATAAATAAATTTATTGTTGCAAAAGGAGGAAAGCCAATCTGAATTTTCTTGTGTCATAAACCGATATTGATTAAAAGACGATCTTTTCCTTGAAGATTGTCCACAAGCAATCCTAGACAGCATTTTGATCAAAAATTGTTATATAAAGGCACCAAAATAAGTCAAATGACATCAAGAAATTTAGAAAATTCTGTCAACGAATTTTCGACAAATATTTAATTCATCAAAAAATGTTTGAAAATTTGACTTTAACAAAATGCAATAAATTTGGTATCAATGAAAAGCTTATGGAATTTAGAACACAATGATATCAAAATCTAATGGAATGGAGGCCTAAAACATAAGAAAATGGTAGAAATCAAACTTGGCATAAATAGTAATTCGAGACTGTGTTCTGGAGATTTGATGCAATTTTTGGACAATTTTAAGTGATTTGAGGCTATAATCAGATAGATGATGGAATTTTCGACAAATAGACACTAAAATCACTCAATTTGGTTAAAAAATGAAGGAGAAAATGGATTTGAAGAGAAGAGGGTAAACGATGCTTTAAAAGAAAAGAGAAGGGTTATGGAGTTCTGCAAAAAACTTAGCACTTTATCACTGAATTTTGAAGGAATATGGCGGGTTGGGGACCAGTACGGTGGTCTGAGCCCTCCATATTAAACATGCTATATTTCTCCTATAGCAGGGTACTAATACAGGAGTTAACAGATCAATACGGGGGATAACATAGACCTACTTATTGGGTTTATTAACTCATATTCTCTTGATTTTGAACCCTTAATTACATTAAAACTCTTCATAAACCTTATTCCAACAAAATTTAATGGATTGTTCAATAAATTGCCTCAGAATTAAAATTAAAAACACTCTAAAATCAAAGAAAAATGAAACTAAACTAAGGGAATACTAAGAAAAGCACACTTAGCCTTATTCAAACACACTTAAAAGGGCTTCAATACATTAACAAAAGGTCCTAACACACAAAGTAAAAGAAAATCACACACAATTACCTACCTAACATGGATAATTCCTAGTTCAATGAAGATTAAATTGTGAAAGAGTTTCAGAAGACTCATCATTTCAACTAGGTCATACAACTTTGCTCTTTTCCCATTTACCTTGAAAGTTAAGTTACCATTCGTGACTTCAATTTTTCCAAATGGATAAACCTTGATCACTTCATATTGGCCTGACTTGGAAATAACTTCAACCTTGAATTATAAACTAAGACCTTATCACCAACTTTAAACTCTCATTGAATGATATGCTTATCAGGCCATCTTTTGACTCCTTCCTTATATAATTTTAAGTTTTCATAAGCATCAAGATGAAACCCATCCAACTCATTCAATTTAAAAGCCTTTCTTCTTTAACCTATCTTAAGTTAAAATTAAGAAAATTAATGGCCCAATAGACACAATATTCTAACTCAATGGGAAAATGACAAGCCCTTCCATATACTAACTTATACAGAGACATTCTCATGGGAGTTTTATATGCAGTTCGATATCCCCACAATGTATCATCCAACTTAAGTGTCCAATCCTTTCTTGAAGAGCTAACGATTTTTTCTAGAATTCTTTTGATTTCTCAATTTGAAATTTTGACTTGATTGTTAGTCTGAGGATGGTAAGGTGTAGCAATCTTATGGGTAACATCATATTTTGAAAGGAGGGAATCAAACTACTTATTACAGAAATATGTTCCCCCCCTCACTTATGATTAAACTTGGTGTCCCAAATCTAGGGAAAATGTTCTTCTTACGAAAACAAGTTAAACCTTTTGCATCATTCATTGGAAGAGCAACTGCCTCAACCCATTTGCTCATATAATCAACAACTACTAAGATGTATTGGTTGGAATATGATGATGGTAATGGTCCCATGAAATCAATACCCCAAATATAAAAAATTTCACATACCAAAATGTTGTTTAATGGCATTTCATGTTTCCAAAGATATTTTCGACCCTTTGGCAATTGTCACAAGACTTAACAAAATGAAATGCATCATTAAATAATGTAGGCCAATAGAAACTACACTCCAACATCTTACATACAGTTCTAATAGGGCCAAAGTGTCCTCCAGTTTTTCTTGAATGACAAGGACTTAGAATTGAAGGTACTTCTTCAGTAGGAATACATCTCTTAATGTTTCCATCAACATATATCTTATAAAGGAAAGGGTCGTACCAAAGGTATTTCTTCATTTTAGAAAAGAATTTCTTCTTCTATTGATATGAGAAGTCAGGAGGTGTATTATTACCTGAAAAATAAATAATTATGTCCACATACTAAGGTAAGGTAATCATGGTTAGCAAATACTCTTTAGGAAAAACCTTATTTATGTCTTGATCTTCTTCTTTTTCCATCATTATTTCATCCAAATAAGATAAATGATCTGTCATAAAAGTTTCTTTTTCTTTCTTATTTTTGATTTCGATGTCAAACTCTTATAAGAGAATAACTCATTGAATCAAACGTGGTTTAGCATCCAACTTATTCATCAAGTATTTCAAAGCAGAATGGTTCATGTAAACTATAACCTTTGAAAGCACTAAGCAGGACCGAAACTTGGCGAAAGCGAACACCATTGCTAACATTTCCTTCTCTGCAGTACATTTCCTTCTCTGCAGTGGTATAATTCCTTTGAGCATCATTCAAAGTGTAACTTGCATAATAAGTTAGATGGAAAAATTTTTCATGCCTTTGTCCTAAATGCTGCATTAACTATAAAGTCACTTGCATTACACGTCAATGCGAAAAGAAGAAACCAATAAGTTGATACCAAAATAGTTTCACTAGTGAACTTCTTCTTTAATAACTGAAAAGAATGCATACACTTCTCATCAAAGTTAAATATTATATCGTTAATCAAAAGTTTATCAAGGGGCTTTACTACCTTAGAAAATCCTTGATAAAGCACCTATAGAATTCAACATGTCTACAAAAATTGTGAATTACTCTAACTGAATTAGGCGTTGGAAGTTGAAAAATTACTTTAAATTTTGTTGGATCTACTTCAATTTTCTTATTCAAAATCTTATGACCCAAAATTATGCACTCTTACACCATAAAATGACATTTTTTCCAATTTAAGATTAAATTAGTCTCTTTACATCTTCTCAAAACTTTATGCAAATTTTCCAAAAATTCATTGAACGATGTACCAAATATTGAAAAGTTATCTATAAACACTTTGATGCAGGTTTCAATCATGTCTGTAAAAATTGCTAACTTACAACGTTAAAAAGTGGCAAGAGCATTACACAAGCTAAAAGGCATGCATCTATATGCAAAGGTTCCATAAAGACAAGTGAATGTTGTCTTTTCTTAGTCCTCAAGGGCAAAAAGAATTTTCAAGTATCCATTATATCTGCCTAAAGAAAAATGAAAACTATGCGTAGCCAATCTTTCAATGACTTAATCTATGAAGGGTAAAGGAAAGTGGTCTTTTCGTATGACATCATTCAACTTGCGATAGTCAATGCACATACGCCATTTAGTTACTTTCCTTATGGCAATAAGTTCATCTTGGTCATTCTTTATTACAATAGTTCCTCCTTTCTTTGGTAATACCTGAACTGGTCTAATCCATGTAAAATCAGATATAAGAAAGATAATACCAGCATCTAGGAGTTTAGCTACTTTATTCTTAACCACTTCCTTTATATTTAGTTTAAGTCTATGTTGTGGTTGGACTAAAGGTTTATTTTCTTATTCTATAAAGATTATATGAGTACAAATAGAAGGACTTAATCATTTATTGTCAACTAAGGTCTCTGATGCTCTTTAAGCACTCTTAACAATCTTTCCTCCATCTTATAAATCAATAACGATGATAAGATCATGGGTAATTGCGATGGAGGTTGTAAAATGGCATATTTCAAATGAAAAGGAAAAGGTTTCAAATTAAGAGTTGGAGGCTTCTCAATTGATGGCCTTAGAAGGGATTGAATTAACTTATCTATAGTTCAACCTTCTAGATTGAATCCAATAGGAGGTTTCCTTTCCCACTTCTAATTCCTCCATTGCTTCTTTAACTTTCTCTTCCTCTACTTCCAAAGAACTTGAATAAATTAAAGCCTTTTGTAATAAATCTGAGTAAAGATACTCGAATGGATCAATTATAGTGTAATGAAGTCTAATAAAGTTACATAAATCTATAGTGGAGGGATGCTTCATCGATCTAAAAACATTAAACTCAATCTCTTCATCTTGACGTCTGAGAATGAGCTTTCCTCCATAAACATCTATCAGTACCCCGGAAGTAGCCATAAATGGCCTTCCCAAAATGATAGGTAATGTGCTATCTTCTTCCATATCCAAGATAAGGAAATAAATAGAAAAGATAAATTTATCGAATTTTACCAGAACATCATCAATAACCCCTTTTGGATAGATTACAGATCGATCAACTAATTGCAATGAGACTGTTGTTAGTTTAGGTTCTTCTAATCCTAATTTCTTGAAAATAGTTAAGGACATTTGATTAATACTTTCTCCAAGATCCATCAAAGTCCTATCAATTTGTAAGCTACCAATTGTATAAGGAATGGTGAAACTACTAGGGTCCTTAAGTTTTGGAGGTAATTTCTTTAACAGGAATAGTATAACATTCTTCATTTAGCTTTATAGTATCATACTCCTCCAATCTTCTCTTCTTGGATATGATTTCCTTTAAAAATTTTGCATATGAAGGCATTTAGGCAATTGCCTCAGTAAATGGGATATTAATATGAATTTTTTAAAACATTTCTAAGAATTTCCCAAATTGTTTATCAAGGTGTGCGTTCTTTAACAATTGAGGCTATAGTATCCTAGGCTTTTATGGTTGTACATTGGAATCAGCAAACAACCTATGTGGCTTCTCCGAACTCTCCCCCTCATGTTCCTTTTCTTTCTTCTTCTGTTCTTCTTTAACTCTCTCTCTTCTGTCATGTCCTTCTTCCTTTCTAGCTTCTTTAGACATTTCCTCTCTTCTTTCTTCTGTCATGTCTTCTTTTGTTCTCTTTTTCTTCACTCTCCACCATCAATTGCTTTCGTTTCTCTTCAATCTTCTTTTGCTCTCTTTTTCTTCACTCTCCACCATAAACTGCTTTCCTTTCTCTTCAATCTTCTTCCTTTCATTCTTAACCTCTTTTTCACTTCTTAAAATAATCTCCTTAATATGCTCTTTGAGATTAGTTTTAGTAGTACTTGGAAGCTTACTAGGTAGCCTTTCCTGTAAGAATTATGTAATTTGTCTAACTTGAGTCTCCAAATTCTTAATCAACACCTCATGATTTTGCATCCTAGACTCATTAGATTGGATATACTTCAAAACTAGGTAACTCTCTTTGAGATTGGTTGGCTCTAAAACCAGTTAGAGGTTCTCTTTGAACATTAGCTTGAATTTGTTGTGGTTAGTTGGTTTAAAACCAGATTGGAAGTGCTCTTTGAGGTTGGTGACTCTCTTTATGTTATTGCTTTATGAAAAGTCTGGATAGTTCCTCTAACCAGGATTACAAGTTTTTGAAAAAGGGTTTCCTTTTGGCCTATTAAAATTTCCAACATATTAAGCTTATTTTGGTTCTTGAATAAAAAGACTACCTTCTTGACATTCCATTGATGTATGAGAGGTATTACCACAGTTTTCACATTCAACTTTATGAGAACTACTACCAGCTCCACTAATTAAACTATTCAACTTCTTATTCAGTACTTCCATTTGAACTGCAAGAGCTGCTGTGTCATTAATCGCATGAATACCATGTTCCTTCCTTAGATGGTGTTCAGAATTGTATTGAAAACTATTTGTAGCCATTTCATCAATGAGATTATAAGTTTCAGTTACAGTCTTGCGTATGAAATTACCTCCAGTTGCAGTATTAATGTAGCTATGAGTCGAAGGTATCAATCAAGTGTAGAAGATATTTACTTACTGCCACGTATTGAATCTATGATTGTGATATTTGGAAAGAATCTCACTAAACGTTTCCCATGCTTCATATAGACTTTCATTTTTGTATTGCACAAACAAGCTGATCTCAACCTTTATCTTTGTTATCTTAGTATGTGGGAAAATTTTAATTAGGAACAACTCCATTAACTCATCACATGTAGTAATGGAACTAGATTGAAGTGTTGATAATCAGGCTTTTTCTTTATTTCTAAGAGAAAAGGGGAAAAGCCCCAGTCTAATTGCATCATCAGAAACTCCATTACTTTTAAAAAGATCGCCAGTATCAATAAAATTTTGTAAATTTTCATTAGGATCTTCTAAAGTTGAGCCTCCAAATTGTGAGGACCTAACCATATAGATAACACTATATAAGATTTCAAAATTATTTGTAGTGTCTTTAGATCGAACAATGCAAGCTACAAGTTTACCTCTGTTTCTCAATGCTAACTCCATCATGGTTTGTTCTCTATTTTCTACCTGAGGTCTAATAACTACACGTTCTTCAGGATTCATTTCTACGGGTTCTGATTCTGTGTCACTAGATGTTCCTACTTCTAAAAGATTAGACATAGTCACTTGAGATTCTTTCTTTTTCCTTCTCAATGTGGGCTCAAAATCTAGATTGAAGCCTATTGGCTCGGGATCGCGTCCTCGAATATACATACATAATTAAAGAAAATACTAAACAAAAGCAAATAAATAAATAAGACAGATAAGATAATCAAAAAGTAACTAAAGCACACAAACTAAAGCAACTAGTAAATAAATATACAAAAATTCAGAAAAATTAGGAAAATAATTTTTACAAGTTCTAGAGTAATTGACACTAATTTTCCTAATATTAAGGCCGTATTTCCTGGAAATGGCGTCAAAAACTTGTTGTGCGTTAATTAAGTAATTATGAAAATTAGAATGCTTTTAAACAATTTTACTTTAAAAACCAATGTGATAAGGCAAGTGTACATATCGAATAAGTAATAAAAAAGAGTATTTAAAATTCTAAATATCAATTCCATAGAGAAAACGATTAATTAGTAGGTTAATTAGATCACAATTATCTACGAAAATCCAAATAATTTGATTAGAAGCTTAAAAAATGCTAAACTAGTCTAACTTGGTTTAAACACCTTAAAAATTATTTTTAATTACTTTCAAAAATTTTTGAAAATATCCAAACGTGAAAACTAGCTAAGGATTAGGTGATTAATGATTTAATTAAGCATTAAACAATTTTAAGGTATGATTAGAGCTCCTTCACAAAATCAAAACAAAGCTATGATTAGCATTTGGTTTATCTCTATTAAACTTAGTTTAAAGTTTGGTTATGCTTTAAATTTAGTCCATGGGCTTTAATTTTAAGAAAGTGACTTCTGGATTTTTGAACTCAGAACTCTAACTCTCACAAAAATCAAAATTTGGTCATTCATTGATTAATTTGTGTTGCTTATTGATTTTTCCAACAAACTAAATTGATTTTTCAAACTTAGATTATCTTTAACATTAATCTTAAGTAGCCAGATCAAAATCATTACTTTGAAACCTTAAATAAACAAACATCAGACCCTATAACATGTATTTAAGCTCTTTAAAATCATAAATGCATAAATCCTTAACAATAAAAATGATTTAGCCACACATCTTGATTAAAACATACAAAACATACAACTTAAACATCATGTCTTGATAAATTAAAAAATATAAGCTATAAAATAAAGTTCAGGAGTTACAAAACAACCAAGAGAAGCTTTTAGGAGGTTCAAAATCTCCTTAACTTGATCTTGACTTCACCACAGTTCTAAATTAACACAAATTAGCAGAAAAATCAAAGAACAGTTGAATATATAAGTATAAATGTGAGAACTTTGATAAATATGAAAAATATAGCAAATGAAGTAATTATCTGAGTTAAGAAACCCCTTTGATGATTTTTAAACTCAGATATGAGTCTTAATAATAAGTTCCAATATCCAGAAACTTAGAAAACAACATAGAATTTGAGAACAAAGTGTTTGAAGCTTATATGCTACTTAGAACAATTGAAGAGACAAGGAAGAGCTTCTCTATCAACTTTCATATATGATTTCTTATGAATGGATTCGAGTTTTTGAGTTGTTTTTCTATTTTACAACTGCAGCAGCCTCCCACTTGCACTTGTAGACAAGGAAAATTAATGAAGAACAAGTCACAATAGCAATATTTGAGATTTGGAGAGGATATGTTGTCTGACTACTAATACGGCAAGTTGACTTGAGACAATATGATGCCTTGAGCCAGTCATATTGGTCTTGTGCAGTCACATGACTATAGGGGTCTTGGAGACTAATACGGGAGCTTGTCTAAACCTACGTATTGGTCTTGGACAACCCTATTTTTGCTATCTTTTTGCTTCTTTCTTGCTCCAATGTTTATCATTTATCAAAATAGATCCAATTCCTACAAATTAAACAGTTCAAATCATAAATTAAACATATAATCATGAATTTAGGGGGTCAAAACATCACAATTATTCATGAAAAACACGTGCAAATTAACCCCTAATAGTTGTGCTATCATTATTGACATGAGTTTTAAATGGATTCCTATGGTGATGCTCAGAAGTATAATGAAAGCTATTAGATGCTATATCCTCAATCAAACTATGTGCTTTACTTGGGATTTTTCTCATTGAGGTACCACCAGTCATAGCATGTATAAAACTATGAATGGATGGTGTGAATCCTAGATAAAAGACATGCACTTGTTCACAGATACTAAAATTATGCATAGGACATTCAATAAGTAGCTCTCTAAATTGTTCTTAAGACTCATATAAACTTTCGCTCTATATTGCACAAATGATGAAATCAGATTTTTCAGTGTAGCTATCTTAGTTAGGGGAAGAATTTAGCTAAAAATTGATGGACAAGATTATCTCAAGTAGTGATGGAATCATGTTGGAAAGTGTTTAACCAAATGCAAGCTCTATCTTTCTGAGAAAATGTAAAAAGCTTAAGCTTAAGTGTATCATCTTAAATCCCATGATTTTTATAGAGATCTTAAATATTTATGAAATTTCTTAAATGATCGTTTGAGTTTTCTAAGGATGAGCCACTAAATTGTGAAGACCTAATCATAGAAATAATACAATGAAGACTGCCAAAATCATTAGAGTCTATCTTAGGCCTTATAATGCTAGACTTAGGTCCATACCTATTTTACATAAGCAATTCTAACATGATTGGTTCTTTATGAGGTTGGACAATTAAGTGCTCATGATGCTTCATTTCGAAATTGAACTTGATCCTAACTAAATATGTATTAAAGGATTGCACAATCTTGGAATCAAGTCAGTGATAACAAAATGTAAACTAACCAAACAAACAAGAAAGCAAAGAAAACATAATATAAACAATATTTACAAACTCTAGAGTGATTGAAACCAATATATTCTTAATATCGAAGTTGCATCCCTTGCAACAATGTCAAAAATTGGATGTTAGTTAGTTTAGTTTAAATTATCAAAATTAGTTACCAAATTAAACAATTAAGCACACAATTTATTTAAGTACTTCTAAACTAACTATTATGGTAAGTGTATCGATCAACAAGTAAAATAGTGAAGTATTTTTAAGATTTTAGAATGTCGAACCCACAAGAAATTAATGTAAGTATTAGGTCATTTGGATTATAATTATCTAGAAAAGCTTATGATTGCTAAATTAAAAAGAGGTTTAAATTACTAAATTAACCTACAAACTTCCAACAATGTAAAGGATTCCTAATTGTCTTAAGAATGATCAAATTGATTAATTAGCTAAGGCTTAGGCTTAGGCTTTAAATGATTTAATTGAGTTATGAAAAGGTTGGAATGTTTAATATAAAGTCTTCACTAAATCAAGACAATGATATGATTAAGTCTATACCTTATCTCTAATTAACCTAAATTGAAGTTTGGTCATCAATCTTAGGCAATAGGTTTAAAGTTCAAGAAGATCTTAAAATTTCATATTTTAAGACTAACACCCTTATGATTAATAAAATTTTTGTCATTTATTAATTACAATCATGTTGTTTACTAATATTTTCAAATATTAAAGTAGACAACAATTGGATACTTAATCATTTAATAACTTTATCATAAGTGACTAATTTAAGATAAGCATTAAAAATTTAAAATAAACACAGATTAGCATCCAATCATATCTTAAGAACTCAATCAATCCATTTAATATCCTGAAGTTACCTCATATTTAGATTAAACATGCATATATATCATATAAAAAAACAAAGATTAAAGTTAAACATCATATTCTAGCTTAAACATGCATATATATCATAGAAAAATAAAGATTAAAGTTAAACATCATATTCTTGAAATATATGTAAAGAAAGAGTAGGAAACAAGTGATTAAAGGATTTAGATTGAACCAAATGATGCTCCCAAGTGTTAGACAACCTTCAATCACGTTAAAAAACCCTAGGAACCCTTAAAAACGACTTGAAATAATCAAATACAAAGATGGAAAATGAAACAGAAAAGAAAAACCTAACCTAGAGAAAGAAGAAGAAAATCTTAAGCTAGATATGATTTTGTTACCCTAAACTATGTTTTCCTTATGCAAAATTGATCTCTAAAGGTTCATATATATGTGTGCTACAGGTCGGAAGTAAGTAGAACAAGTTACAACTAATTGGAGAGAGAGCCAGCTGGAAACATCTCACAGGTACATAACTGACACTTGAAGAGGAGTTAAACGGTGTCGTTGCACCCCCATTATTTAACTTCGTAGACTAATTTCAATGAAAGTTACTCATCCTTAAACAGTGGTTCAGCTATACCACCATTTTACTTCTAATTTCATAATTTTCAGCTACCTTTTCTACATTTCTCACTTTTCATTCATTAAACTGCAAATTAAACATATGCAGAAGTCAATCAAACACTTGAATACCAAATTTTGGGCAAATGCACATAAAAAATCAATGGAAAACATTATGAACTATGCACCTAATACGTGAAAAGTAATATGGAAGCTAATTGGGTGTGTAAATGGGCATATGATGTAATAGGGGTAATTGTTTCAAAGTATGGAAAGTGATATAAAATTCAATCACACCATAGAGGGTGAGGTGTAATTTTACTCTATTTTCCTTTCTAAAATTTATAATTCATGTTTGTAATATTTATATTGAAAATAATTTAGGGATGAAATTTTCAAACCTTTAAAAAATCCTAATAGTTAAAAAAATATCATTTCATTAAGATAAAATTTAACATCATATAATAAATTTACAAATAGTTAATTAGTAGTCTTTTTTTAGTTATCTCTTAACTTTAATAAGCCCATTACATTATACTCAATCCATATATCTATAACTATTAATAATTTATTGTTTTTTTGGTATAAAATGTTATTATTCACACATCATAATTAAACAAGATTATATAATTACAATCAATCTAGAGTATGTTGTTAAAATTACCTGTAATGCGTCAATGATAAAAGGTTACTTGTAATAATCTTAAGCCCAAACCCAAAAAGAACCTTAGAATATGTGAGTTGAGATTCTTTAATAGGTATGATTAGTGGGAATAAGATCAACTGAAAGTAGAAATAATGGCAATTTATTGGACAATAAATGAAATGGGTTAAGGGAATGTAGGAATTTAGAAAAAAAATTCTCTGCCTTTTGTGGCCTAAAAAGGCTTAATGAAAAACAAAAAATTTGGACAAGCCTTGATTCAAATTGCATATAATTTCTTTTCTTTTTAAAGAGAGCTAAAATTTGAGATCTTAAGTAGATTAAAAAAATAAATAGGATGTTGGTGGACATAGAACTTAGAGTTGTGAGGTCTAAGTTTGATAGTAAGAAGCGAACAAATTAAGGTTTCAAAATAGGACTTCTAAACTTAGTGTAGCACAAATTAATTGTTTGTCAATTTATGAGTGATAGCCAAATAATAGTAGGTCACATTAACACTTTTTTTTCATTAATTTTTCACATAATTGTTTCTCCTATCAACATAAAATTTTTATGATAGAAATATCAATAAACATGATTACTAAAATTATTAAATTTATATAAAGTACAAATAATCAATAATCATGATCCTTTTGCCTTTAAACGATATCATTACATTGACCCACATTAAAATTTTAGCAATATAGTGAATTGCATTGAAATATACTCAATTTTTAATGATTTATCAAAAAATTGCTTATTAAGGTTTATAGATATATGGATTGAGTATAATATAAAATCGACCTACTAAAGTTATAAATAACAGAAAAAGATTACTAATTGACTATTTATAAATCTATATTTATAGTGAAATAGAAGTGTCAAAATTTATCTTAATGAAATAGTGTTTTTTAATTATTAAGATTTTTTAAAGTTATGAAAATTTCATCCCTAAATTGTTTTTAATATAATATCATAAATATAATGTCATGTCAAGCTCTCATTTATGCCAGTTGTCTCATCACTTGTTATTAGGTTAAACTACAACAGAGTGAGGTGTAATACAGAGTAAAAATGATATTTGGTCAAACTACAACGAAATGGGACGTAATTTACTTTAATAAAAACTTTGACAATTTTTAGTAAAATTCATTAACTTAAAAATTTCATAATAAAAGTTCAGCGTTACAAAAAAATGAAAAATATTTGTAAAAGAACTATAAGTACAATCATAATTGTAATTGTTTTTCATTCAAAATTATCAATTACAATCATATAAAAATTAATTATGTAAAAATGACATAATTTATTATTATTTTTATATCTAAATATTAAATTAAAAATAAAGAAAAACATGATAGTTAAAATGGAAAAAGAAGCATACTAAAATGAATAATATTTTTTTGAAAAATAAAAAATAATATTTACCCTCTTTTTTAATAAAAAATTTAATAGACATTTAGGGTTATAACAAATCAATTTCTTATCAAAATTGATCCCGTACCAAATTAAGGTTGGTTTTTTTGTTAAGGATGGAAGAAAGTCATCAAATATAAGAGTCGAACACAAGATTAAAATATTAAGAAATTTAAAAGGAAATTTTAATATGCATAAAAGAAAGAAAATACTTTATGAAAATTAAAAAATTTAAAATATCACATATTTAAAAAATGCATATATTAGTAAAATAATGTTAAATCCTTGACAGATAATGAAAGCAAAGTTTGAGACATAAAAGGAGAAAATAAGACTGAATTTATAAGAGTAAACTAAGATAATTTAGATATTATTAATACATTATATTAATTAATAAATTATTTTAAATCTAAAAATGTATATAATTTTAATTTGCCTAGTTAGAGAATATATAACAACTTTTTGGTTAATATATTAAATAGAAAATTTAAATTGATAAATAATTAATAAATTAAATAAGATAATTTAAGAGCTAATTACAATATACTTAAATAGCTGATTATATTGAAAAATTTTGCTTAAATTTAAATTTAAAATTTTAGGATTTCTTTCGACTCAAAATGGAAAATATCATTATGCTTTCATTTTGTTGTAGATAGGCAAGTGGTGGGCTTTAGAGTTTACTGGCAATGGATTGGACCCACATTGATACAAGTTATAATCCACCTCTGATGGGATTGGACTAAAAAAAATATGACTTTTCAATTTTTAAATTGAAAAAAATAAAAAATAAAAAATAAAAACAGAAAACAGAAATAAAAAATTTAATCAAATAACCTCTAAATTTTCTGTCAAAGTACAGTTTATATGCATCTTAATTATAGATTAAAATCATATTTTTTTATTTTATTTTAAAAGATATGCCGACACATTAAAATAATGTTCAAGAAAATTTGAATTATGTATTAATTCTTAACATGAACAAATAAATTCCGAAAATGTTAATGATATATCTGTTATTTTTTATTATTTTTTAAGAAAAAATGCTTTATGGAAACGTAATAGTTGTTGGAATATAATGAGAATGACTGTCAATTTTGTTAAAGGATACAGAAAAATGATGCCATTGGTCAAATTTGGGCCAAACAGTTGAGTAACACGAAGGAGACTAGATTTAGGTCAGGAAGTCAGTGTTGAACGGTGGAAATTAGATCTTTGATTTTGCTTGTTAGGGCAGAGAGCATAGTGTAGGAGGTGGAAGAAAAAACCAACAAAAAAAAAAAAAAAAAAAAGAAAAGAAAGCAAACCGTTGGGCTTTGGAGGAAGATAAGAGGCAGCCTAACCTGGTGTTAGCGTTTAAGGTAGGTACGTCCAGCACTATTTTTTAAAAAAATATTTGGAAAATATATATGCACATATATAATAAAATAATAAAGAAAGCAGGAATTTAGAGTCCTATCATAGAAATTAGTTTTATAATTGAAATAAATCAATATAAATATAAATAAAAATTAGTAATAAGATTAAGTTTTCTAATTAAAAGAAATTAATTAGTTTAGTTGAATAAAAATTTAAAATAAATTTATAATTAAAATAAAATCAGAATATATTTTTAAATAAAATAAACTATTTTTTAGTTTAATAAAAATTAGAAATATGTTTCTAATTAGAACAAAATTAGAGATAAATCTTCTAATTCAAAATAAAGTAATTTGTTTAGTTAAATAATAATTAGAAATGTGTTTCTAATTAAAATAATAATTAGAAATATGTTTTCTAATTAAATTGAGCTAATATGTTTAGTTAAATAAAAATTAGAAATAAGTTTATAATTAAAATAAACTAATATGTTTTGTTAAATAAAATTAGAAAAAGGGTTTCTAATTAAAATAAGATTAGACATATGTTTTCTAGTGAAGATAAATTAATTTGTTTTAGGTGAAAAAATTTAGAAATAAAATTTTAATTAAAATAAACTAATTTTTTATTTAAAAAATTAGAAATAAGTTTGCTAAATAGAATGAAATGAGAAAAAAATTTCTAATTAAAATAAACTAAAATTTTTAATTGAATAACATTAGAAATAAATTTCTAATTACAACTAAATTAGAAATGAGTTTTTTACTTGAAAGAAACTAATTTGTTTGGTTGAGATAGATTTAGAAATAAGTTTCCAATTAGAATTAAAAAATAGAAATAAGTTTTTTAATCAAAGATAAACTATTTTGTTTAGTTTAAAAAAATTAAGAATAAGTTCCTATTTCTTAAATTACATTTGAGTATGGTAATTGAAATTTAATTGTTATATAAATGATGATTGAGCACATATGTGATATTTTGATTTCATAAACAATTGAATTTTGATTATTCACTCAATATATAAATGACATGACATCAGCATGCATTTACTATAGAAACTTAATGTTTCAAACATGTCAATTAACTTAACAATGGTGAAACGTAAGTGGTGACAATGATATGGAACATGAAACTTCAATGTATACTGGAAGAATAAGAAGCTATAGAACTATTAAATATGAATATGGATGCTTTTGAGGACAGTAATATAGCCTAATCTAATAGGGATCGTGATGCATATGAAAATTGAAAATAAAAACTCAATAGCATATATTACGTTGTTGAGCAGTATGGACTATGATCTAATGTGAAAGTGAATATTGAAAATAAAAACTCATTACCTAGCACCACTAAGGCTAACCTAAAGGAATATGCAAAATGAATCTCATTAAGGAGCGGTAAAGAGCTTAAGGGAGTTAAGGAGAGTAAGAAGGATGAGAAAGCTAAGGAGAGTCAAGAAGGAGAGAGTCAAGAGATAAGCAAAGTGGAGGAGAAGGAACTAGTTCCAAAGGAGGATCATCCTAAGTTATTTCCAGATTTGATCACCAATCTAGTAAAATGTATATATAAGTGAAACACTCTTCGTTTAAGATTCTTCCACATTACCTCATTAATCTTTTATGTTGTGTTTTTTATAAGATATATGATTTTGTTTCTGCTTTTAATTTCATTTGCATTATTATTTCAGTTTGATGTTTTTACTTTTCTTTAGTTGTTTCTAGTTTCTTCCTTAGGTCGTGTAAGGATGGCTTTAATGAATGCATAAATGATTTGTTTTATGGGAGTTTCCTTATTGTTCCTTCCCTTTGAGCCTTAAATAAAGTTTAACCTGAATTAAGAGGTGACTAGACCCAATCCTCATGGGATCGATACTGTTATATTACAATTGTACAACTCGCATACTTACGATATAGCGTAAAGTTAGTGAGTAGGTTGTTAAGTGACTTAACAAGCTTTTTACGCTATTACTGGGGATTGGTAGATTAGCATCTTAATTAGTTTAAGTGATTTTAATTTAAAGAATTTTTATACTTTTTCCTTGTGTATTTGCATGTGCATAAATACAAGGAACACACAAAGGGTCAACAAGTTAAGTGAAGAAGAGCTTTCAAATATCACAAGGCATGAGAGAGAGTTAAGAAGAGCTAGATGCCAAGAAATGATTCAAACAAATATGGAAAAAGAAGAAGAACAAGGAGGAGGTTAAAGGACACTCATGGACTTTATGAGGTTGGGTTTTAATGCCAACTAAAAAGGGATCATAAGGCCTCTGGTTCAAGCGAACAACTTTGAGATTGTGCCAGCTTTGCTAAACATGCTCTAATTAAGTGTTTAGTTTTATGGGCTGGAAAATGAGGATCTCAATGCATATCTAGAAAATTTTTGGAGATTTGTGACACTTTTAGGTAAAATAAATTGTCAGAGAATATGGCTAAGATGAGGTTGTTTCACTTTGAAGAATAAAGCTAAGACGTGTTTGAATTCTCTTAACCCCGAGAACGTTACAACTTGGGAGCAACTTACACAAGCACTTTTAGCCAAGTACTTTCCATTGACGAAGACCACAACAATTATCAAAGAGATCAGAAACTTTCAATAATGTAATGGGGAGTCCTTATATGAGGTATAAAAGCATTTTAAAGAGTTACGAAGGAGTTCTCCACACCACAACCTTTTTAGAAAGTTCCTCTTACAAACTTTTTACAATGGGGTAACCCAAAGCACAAGAAGAACCATTGATGCAGTGGTTGGAGGTTCTCTTATGAGAAAAACAATTGATTCTTCCTATGATCTTTTGGAGCATATGGCGAATAATAATTGCCTATGGTCGAATGAGAGAGGTAAGAAATGATCCAAAAAGCAAAAAGGTCTGATTTGACTTAACTTGATGACAACCCTTCAAGTACAAAACTCGGATCTCACCACAAAATTGAGTAACAGGGGAGGAGCTTCCTCATTTTCAGTTAAAGTAATGCAACTCTGGTGTGAGTTATGTGGATAAGACAGTCATATCACTGTCTACTGTTTTGTGATGGAGATGAACGAAGATAAAAAAGTAAATTATATTGAAGGGAAGTAAAGAGGTAACAATCCCTATGCCAATACTTATAATCCAGAGTGGAAAAACTACTCAATTTTTTCTTAAAATACTAACAATGTAAGGAACAACTTGAAAGCTCAAGATCCACTGAGTTTTTAACAAGATAGTCAAGGATCCTTAAAAAGCAAGATGGACAATCTCATGGACATTTTGGGTTTAAAGTTTTTGAACTAAGAAGAATTCTAAAGAAGGTAAGAGAAGAGCCAAAAGCGGATGGAGAAAAAATTTAAGCAAATAGCCAAAAACCACGCTTCCTCCATCCACAACTTAGAAGTTTAAATAGGTCAGTTTGTCAATCCTTTATCTTCTAGAAGTGTGGAGAGCCTTTTGAGCAACACAGAGGCTAACCCAAAGGAATTATTGAAAGCCATGAAGGTTGTAACTACAAATAAGCTAGATGAGCCAAATGAGAAGGCTAGGGATAAAAGGGATAAAAACCAAGAGTGAGAAGAAGAGCAAAAAAAAAAGAGAATTCATATGTCTCGCCACCACCATATAAGCTAAAGATCCCTTACTCATAAAGCCTTCATCAAAACCCAATGAATACTCAATATGCCAAGTTCCGAGAGAACTTGAAGAAGTTACACATCCATTTGTCATTTGCGAAGGCATTAAACAAAATACCTAAGTACGCGAAGTTTTTAATGGATATCCTGACCATTAAGTGCACTTTGGAGGACAACTAAATGTGGGGCATTGACAAGAAGTTATAGCTCAATCATCACTAGCCACATGCCATCCAAATCACAAGATCCAAAGAGTTTTACTATACCCTATGTTGTTGGTAATTTGGAGTTTTCAAACTGTTTGTGTGATTTAGGAGCAAGTGTTAATTTAATGCCTTTATCTATTTTCAGGAAATTAGGACTAGATGAGTTAAATTTGACTTCCATGCTTATTTAATTGACGGATCAAACAATAAGGAAGTCATTTGGAATGGTGGAAGACTTATCGGTAAAGGTGGATAAATTTTTGTTAAACCAAGAGTTGATTCCACTTTTTTTTTAATGATGACAAAGTATTTTCTAGTAATGTATTTGTGGATTTTGTTATAGATAAGTTTGAAGAAAGTAATTATTGAAGAGTAGACTTGAAATGCATGATTATTAAACCTTAAAGTTGAAGAGCATATTTGAGAGTTTGTGTTAAAGAAAGATGAATTTTAAGACCATCTTGATGACAAGAGAAGCATTGGAGATGAACTTGAAGATTGAAAATAGAAGATCAAGTTCAAGAGAGAATTTGATAGGTTTTTGTATAAGTTTCTTTGTAAGTCTTCTCTTAGTCTTACCATGGTGTTGAAGGGTTCAATCATACATGTGTGTTCATATTTAGTATTTGCATGTAGGATGCATAATCAAGAGGTATTATAAGTACTTAATGTATGTGAAAATCCTCTTTATGTATGAATAAATACATTTTTAGTGATGCATGAGTATATGTGATGAATGGGTGAGTAAGTTGGTAATTGGTGAAATTGGTATAACTTATATAAGTCATGAAATAATGTTTTAGATAAAGCTTGTGTAAATTGAAGTCATATGAATTGATTAAGTAGTAGTCATATGAGATAAAGTGAATAAAATTGATTAAATTAAAGTATTAAGGAAATTTTGGTTAGATGATTAAATTTAGTTGTGTTGAATTATGAAACTTGTGCTGTGATATATTGGGTTAGTGTTGTTTTGATTTGAGTTTAAGTTCAGCTGGATTTGGAGTTACTTAGACCAAATTGTAATTATCGATTGTCTGAATTGTTAAAAGTTGAAAGTCGATCGAATAAATAATACTAAAGGTTGGTCGACCTAATGGTTATATCGGTCAATTGAATGCTACAAGTTAGCAAATGAACGTGGGATAATGGCTAGGTTTGCAATAATAATATTAGGCAACGACTATTTGGTATTGAAATAAGTATAAATAGATGTTGTTTATGTAGTTTTTGTATGAAAGAAAGATAGAAAGCTTTTATACATTGAGATTAAGTATTATTGAGTATTACTTGTAAGTTTATATATGAAGTTAAGTTTTTTAGAGTGTTTTATGTTGCAATTTCAAACATAAGCATTGTGTGAGCCTTTATAAACCTTGGTGAGTTAAGAGTGACTATTTTATGAAGTGTGGTTGTAAGAAGAGTAGAAATTGTGAGTAATCTCTTTAAAGGTTATTCTTAAGTCTTGAGAAAGAAGTATGTTGAGAGGTTATTCCTTAGTCTTAGAAAATGGAGTGATAGGTTATCCTTTAGCCTTGGAAGGGAGAGTGAAAGGTATCCTTGAGCTTTGAAAAAGGATTGTATTGCTAACATTGTATTTGTTTTGGTTATAATAATTTAAAATTTTCAATAGTGGTGTTGAGAATTAGACGTAAGAACAAGTAGATAGGTCCAAACTAGAATAAATTGTTATGTCCTTCTTCCTTACTCTTTTACTTTTATGTATTTATTTTTATTATTTAATTTATTATTGATATTCAATTCGATAAATTAGAATTTTTGTTTAGCTTCTGTATTTAAGTAAATTGGTAAAAGATTAAATTGTATAACCTAGAAGAATTTTTAACACCTAATTAACCCCCTCTCTCTTAAGTGCCATTTAGGGCTAACAATTCTTCATTCCAGTAGATTTTATGGTGTTAGATTTTGAAGAAGATAGGAACTACCCATTGATCCTTAATAGATTCTTCATGAGCACCGAAAAAGCATTGATTAATATCCATGATAGAAAGTTAATCCTTCGTATTAGTGATGAGAAAGTAGCATTTAGCATAAGTAAGAAGTTGAAATTTCGATGAAAAGAAATGCTTGCATGAAGGTAAATGTGATCGATAAGTGTGGAAAAGAGCAAGAGGTGAAACAGAAGGATAAGGTAGGTTTCAAAGATGATGAACAAAATAAGTTAGAGGAGGAGTTAGGTAAGAAGTTAAAATAAGAACTTTTAGGAAGATCAAATGTCCTTATTTCATTCTCTTTAGTGAACCCACCCATGCTTAAGTTATAATCCTTCCTTCCACACTTAGGATTCACTTTCTTTGGTGAGGGAAAAATGCTACCTATGTTTAGTTAGAGTAAATTGACTTTGAAACAAGAGAATAGGGTGGTTAAGGTAAGAAAGAAAAGGATTAGAGTAAGGTTGAAGTTGTTTCTTGTAAAATTAAGACTTGGTTAGTTAGTTTTTTGGTAGCTATCCAAAAGAGGAAACATCATCCACCTTAGGAATCATCAACAAACATCAACTTCGAAATTTTATAGCATTGAGGGAGTGAAGAGAAGAGTTCCAAGCTTCGTCTAGTTTTATTATTTTCTCTCTTTTTGTACTTTTTTTGTATTGAAAGCATGTTAATTAGTGGATTTATCATTGTCATGAGTAGCTGAACTCTTTGTACGAATTACTCTTGAACTATTTTGTGAAACTCTTGCTTATTTATTCATTGAATGAATGTTTGTGATGTTTATTAAGCCTATACTTTGCAATAGATTGAGAAATTAAACTAGTGAATTTGTGATGGGCTGTACAATGAGAGTTGGCACCCAATAGACCTATAAATATCAAATTTTTAAGTGGTTGAAGAGAGATCTTAAATATTTGATTTTTACATAGAATTGCTTCATATCTTGTTAAATATTTAGAAAAGGTTTTGCAGATTGAGATATTGTAAGACTAATCCTATCTTATTTCTATTAGGAAAACTAATTACACCTTGAGAGGGGATAACTAAACTTTAGAAAATCTTGGGTCAAGTATAATTGAATTAATAAGTTAAGGGGGAAACAAAATAGGGGATAGAAGTAATTTCTAATCTTAAACCTTGAAGTTCCAAATTCCTGCACTTTTTTCCTTTGATTATTCATTACTAATTTGTTTAACTTTAATTTATTTTTCAGTTATAGTTGTTTGAGATTGTGCCTTAAACAAAGTTTACCCTGAATTGAGTGGTGATTATACATAATCCTCGTGAGATCGATACCATTATATTACAATTATACAATTCTTATACTTATAATATAGTATAAAGTTAGTGAATAGGTTAGACTCGTATACTTGCAATATAGTATAAAGCTAGTGAGTAGATTATTAAGTCACTCAACAATTTTCACTCTCAGATTTAAAGCAATTTCATGGATTTCAAAGAAATATGCAATTATAGTTTTATTATCATCTAAGGCTAAGTATACTGTTGCAAAATTGTTAACATGTCAAATAGTATGGTTAAAAAGGTTGCTTGCTAAATTTGGTCAAAAACAAGTTAAGACAACATAGATATTTTGTGATAATAGAACTGCAATTGTAATGACCAGAAATCTAGTTCATCATAGGAGGATGAAGCACATAGAAATTCATCATCATTTCATCTATGACTTGGTGATCGATGGTGATGTTATTCTAAAGTGTTGCGACATCAACGAGCAGTAGATTGACATTAGAAGTTAATTTATTGTTTAACAGCACTTTCTACTTAAATCTTTTAGTGGGCCTTTAACACGTCTTTACTATCCTATTTTTTTAGAAATGATCAATTAGTGGTTTCTTAATAATTTTATGAGTTTTTTTTTCTTTATATGCTTATTTAATGGTACTTTCAAAACATAAATATGTGAGCAACTTCAATAAAATTTTTCCATCTTCATCGTATCTTCCTATACTCTTATTCTATTTTTTGTTTCGACAATCCTATTCAAGAGAAAGGGAAAGGCATTATTACACTAAAATCTAGCGATGGAAATGTCAAGTTTATGCACAGTAATACATTAAGAACATTTTAAAGATGGTGCTATCATATTAGAAAAGGCAAATAGAAATACACCTTCCTCATAAATTAAATCAACATTTGAGCCTTTGAAGAATGATACTACTAAGGTTCTATGTACTTGTAATGTTTGCTTTGAATAATTTAATCGACTTCCTAATTAAACAATTAAAATCTACACAACATTTGAAATAAATTTGTTCAATTAATTAGCAAAAAAAGATAATTATTAGGCAACGATTAAAAAAAATTAGGAAAGAGAAATTATATTTTCGAGTTCTGAAATAAGTTACCTCAAGTATCATTAGATTATTAGTTTCAGCGAAAACTCAAGGTTTTCCTTCTTTGTAAATAGGTTCAAGTTTTTGTAATGGCGTTTACCTTTTTCTTGTGAAATTTCTTTTCTTCAAACCCAAAATTGCAATAAAATATATCTTCTACCTTGATGAAACATCATGTCTCATTTGAAATCACGAATACATGTAATGTTGCCCCCTCCACATTCAATTAATCTGCCCCTTCCCAGTTGTAGTACAGAAATGAATAACATAATAAATTAAGCAAAAATCAAAACTTTGTACTTGTAAATCTCCCTCGGTAAGTTCTTTTTAAACTTTCTAGTACCTATGTGTGGTATAGCTTAATTTGGTAGAACATAGGTAAAATTATGATATACCTCGGAACCTGGTCGTTTAAGAAACTTATGGTATGTTTAGTTTTATTTTTATTTTTAAATTTTATTTCTTATTTTTTAAATACAAAATTTTTTTAAAAAATAAAAAATATTATAAAAATTCAAAAAATAGATTTATAATCTAAGACTAACATACAAAAAATTACAACATAAGATCACAACAAATAACTCGATTAAACTGACTTAAACAACGTGGACCTATCAACTCGCACGCAAAAGTTTTAGGGCCTATGCGAAACTATGTCATCAGCACGATGCCTTAAAACACCTGAAGCTAATAGGCCAACGCATGACTTGGACATAAAAGCTTTAGACAGTTCTTATTTTCTTTAGCTTTAGAGAGTTCTTATTTTCTTTAGCTTTTTCACGAGCCTATTTAAGCACGATTGATAGGAAGAGTAGGACATCACATTGCATCAGTAGACGCGACAGTAAACCATGAGTACTCATGAGCCTCGTTCAAGCTCTTCCTACGCCGCTTGCAAGTTCTTGAAGAGAAGATGTACTCCGAATTGCATACTCCCCCAATACTTTCGAGCCGATGTTCAAGCCCTAATTTTGTGATTCAGAGAGACTTGAGAGGATAAAACAAGAGTCAGGTCTTTATTTCTGACTTAACTTTTAATAATACACTGTCTAGTATCTGTAAATACAATCAGCAGAAACAATAACCACAGAAATAAAAACGGCGTCGTATTACTCTAACAAAACCGACGTCGTATCCTATTAATTACAGCAACAGTTAATACACTTGGTCAATATATTCTACATACATGACAAGTGCAAATACCATGTAGTATTCTGAATGCGTTTCTAAATCAGAATAAAAAAAGTGCCAAATTCTTATACATCTGCAGATACTAAATAGCTTCAATTATGATCAAAACTGCCGCATGCCATGCCTAATATATGCATTGTCCATCAGATTACCGAACCCGACAGTTGATTACCACCACTGCCGTCCCCATGGTGCCTCATCGATGAGTTATTCGTCACCGATATCACCAATTGATTAGGATCCACCATATGCATCTTAGTAATTCAGGAGAAGCTGCAATAAAGAGCCATCAAATTTTCCAAGGATTACTTGTCCTTTGTCATATAAAGAATGCATTCAGGTGAAGCTTCTAAGAAACTGAGTTGATTTCTTCCTTTTCAAGATTACCAATTCAAAAAGGTCAACTTGGTTCCCAGAAAGAAAAGAATTCAGATTGGCAAATATGAAGAAATTTAAGAACTCACAGAAGCAAACTTCGCGAGACTATAATCCCAGCCTCATTAATCCCCCACTTCTAAAACTGTCCAAAGCAACCTAACATACAAAGCGGGCAATTAGGCACCAGGAAGAATCACTTTAGAGAAAGGTCAACAATTCAATAGAACCAATGAAAGTAAACTCTTGAAATTACCAGAATACAGAGATGACTAAAAGAATGACAAGGTACCCAAGCTTAAAAAGCCTTCGCTGTTTTTCCTGATTAACCTGGTTGTAGAATTCAGTAACATCAACAAGGTGTTGTCTTTGTGTGTACCTGACCATTAATTCACAAAGCAACTTGATCATTATGATAAATAACAATGCAAGCACATCTTCTTTGGAGATTTTCAACCTTCCATTATCCTCTAGTTTCCTAGATTTCTAATTCCCTTCTATTCTCAAACATCAATGTAAGTATGAGAACTTCTCAAAAGTTAGACCAAACCCAAAAGAGAATCTCTTTCTGAAAATAATCATTAAAATAAAGATAAAAGGTATCATTTTAACTCTAATGTTTTCATTAATATTCAGATTAAATTTTAACATTTTAAAATGTTCAGGTCAAACTTTAATGTTTCAGAAATGTTTAAAAAGAACTCTAACGTTTTAAAAATATTTCAAAAAAACCATGTTGCAATTTCAGGTTGTTTTGAGGATTTAAGGGAGTTGGTAGACGTATAGGGAAGTTGTCTA
>JAOXYD010000004.1:1601809-1631570 GCA_028565735.1 Pinacopodium congolense | reverse complement strand
TATATAATAATTAATAATTAATTAATTTTAATAACATTATATATTAAATATTATAATTACATTAATAAAAATCTATAATAATTATAAAGATTACATAAATATAATATGAAAATTTACCAATAATTTTAATTTTTTCAAATTAATATAAGAATTTTGAAATATTATTTATACGTAACATTAAAAATAATTTCATTTATTAAATAATAGTTATAAAGATTTTACATTAACTAATTATACGTGCATTATAAATTACATTCAATTTTGTTACCACATATTAATCAACAAGCCATTATTTACATTAATAATTGTTTTTCATTAATGAAGTTAAACACATTACTCAATTAACATATGCATTAAGGGATAATAGTTTAATAAAGTTTTTTTGGAAAATTAAATGAAATAATTAATCAAAAGAGGCTTATACAAGGGCGATACCCAAAAGTCACACACACACTCCAAACATGCGACTCTCCTACACCAACCACGTATCACCCAGGCAAATAAATCAAAACACAAGAAACAATGTCTAATAATCGATTCCTAAAACCCCTTTCTTCCCTTTCCCTACAATCTCAGAAAAACAACCCTAATCTACCACGACATCATGCAACAAAACTTCCCTCCCCTTCCTCTACTTAGTTTTTTACAATATCAAACACTATTTTGGTTTTTGATCTTCTAAAAACTACAAGAATCAAACTGATTCTTTGAAAGTTCTTAAACATGTCCCCGGCTCGTCATTTCTACAGGTAATCGCTCATCTCTCCATCTAATTTCTTCTGGCCACCACCTTACTAATTTGTTTCCCTTTTATAGGTCATTCCAGCTACTAGTATGAACGCCTAGAAAGCACATACAAGGTACGTCTCCTTGACTTCCGATGTTGTTGTATTTGCCAACTTGTTAGATCTTCTTACTAATCTTTACTGGTAGATGGCATGATCATTTGCTATTGAGTAGCTTCATTAACTGATGATCTGAACTTAGGGTTTATGTGAACATTCGATTCCATAACTGTCGACACTTTATGATCCTGTATCCTAACTACAAACATTAATCTGATGTTAGGAATAGTGATTTAGACTCTTTCATAGTATATTGCAGTGAACAAGTGTTTGTCTTGAACATATCCCTGCTACCTTACTGTACATAAGTTATTCCCTAATCTAGTAAATTAGTTTGGCAGCCACTTGTTCCTTAGTATTCTCTAGTCCTTTGAATAATCTGTCATTTCTTTCTTTCCATAACAAATACATAGTAGAGCCAAAAGAAATAGTATAAACACCCTTATCCTCCGACCTGTGCTTAACAATCCAACTTAAAATATCATTGAATCTAGTAAATGGACATGTCCATCTACACAGATTTGTAATCTTAAACCAAATATCTTGATTGAACCTATAGTTAAAAAACAAGTGGTCTAAAGTCTCATCATGACATTTACACAAAGTGCATAGAAAGTATATTTAGATAAATCAATCTGTCCATAATGTTCAATCTTTTCTTTACCATCAGTCACATAAAGAATGTCACTTTAGGTAGTAAGAGCTTGTTCCAAACAACTTTACTCCACTCTATAACCTGATCCCTCTCCCTGTAGATCTCTTTGCAAGATTTGTTAGTGAAACTCCCTGATATATGATCTAGCCATCTATAGGAGTCTCCCTTATTTGAGTCAGGATTATAATTTGGCAATATATGCTTGACTACATAAGGGTAAGTGTGCCCAACTTCCATCCCTGATCTACTGGCTCACCTTGGCATTTAGAGGACTGTTGGAATTTACTTGTTGGAAATAATTAGAACCGAAAATAGGTCCAATGTTACTCCAATTGTCAAAAAATAGTGAAGCTGATTCTCCATTTCCAATTATACACTGAATTCTATCCTTTAACTTGCCTCTTATCATCAAGAGATGATTTTAGAAACAAGACCGATAACCTGTATTCCTCCCAATTTCCCAAAAACTCTTATTCCGCAAGTAGTAAGCATATATCTTTGTCCAAAGTGATTCTTTATTCACGAGCAGCCTCCAAAGTCTCTTACTAAAGAGTACTTTATTACTCAAGTCTATTGGTGTAATACCTAGACCCCCTTCATTTATCGGTTTACACAATTCCTTCCAACTTACCTTAACCCTGCATCTACTATCCCCTTTTCCAGACCATAGAAAACTCCTTAGCATTATCTCGATTTTCTTTATTAACCATTTAGCAATGAAGAAATGAGATGACCAATAAATGAGTAGAGAGCTCAATACTGATTTCACCAATTGTAATCTACTTGCAAAAGATAGTACCCTATGGGTCCAATTACTAATTCTTTTATGGACCTTCTCTAAGAGTAGAGAATTCTCAGTAATTCGTAATCTTCTAGTTGTGATAGGCAGTCCAAGATATATAAAAGGAGCAGAAGTAGTATTCAGCCCTGCTACATAGCTAGACAATTAGCATTATGGTGTGTCGATTTTGAACATATCATGAAACTCTTGTTTTGATTCAGTTTTAGCCCTGACAACCTTCTGAAAGAATCCAGTGAAGTTATCAAAATTCTGATAGAATTCTCGTCAGCTTTTGAAAATAGCATTAAGTCATCTGCAAAAGATAAACTGAAAAGACCCACCCTTTTACATTGCTATGAAATTGAAACTTTTCATCCTGAAAAATATTCTGCTGCATCAATCTGTATAATCCTTTCATACATAGTATAAATAGGTAAGGAGATAAAGGATTCCCTTGCCTTAATCCTTTACCACTATAGAAAAGAGAGGTCGGTTCTCAATTCATTAATACACTAAAGGAAGTGGTGGAGATGCATTACCATACCCATTCTCTAAATTTTCCTGGAAAGTCAAAAGCTTTCATTAACTGTATTACAAAGTCCCAACTAATAGAGTCATAGGCTTTGTGAAAGTCTTTTTTGATAGCACAACTCTTTGGGCCATTCTTCCTATTATATCCTCGCAATAATTCTTAGACTAAGAGTATATTATTCCCAATAGACCTATTCTGAATAAAAGCAGCTTAAGAGGTGTCTATTAGCTTTTCAAGAACATCCTTCATTCTCACAATTAGCATTTTAGATATGATTTTATATAATACATTACAACACGAGATTGGTCTAAAATCAGTCATGGAACTAGGGTTAGGAACTTTAGAAATTAGACTAATAAATGTCTTATATAGCCTTCAACATCCTTCCCTTCTCAAAAAATTCCAGAACGGCATTAGTAACTAGATCTTTGATTAGTGGCCAAGACTTCTGGAAAAATAAGCCATTCAATCCATCAGGACCTGAAGCCTTCTTTGGATTAATATCAAACACTGAATTCTCCATATCTATAGCATTAAAAGGTTTGATCAAGAATTGGACCTCCTGGTCACTTATTTGACTTTTAACAAATGATCTTATTATCATAATAGAAGAGGTACTATCTGACCTTGTACCCAAAGTGTTTCTAAAGTAAGAAAATGCTTCCTGTTTTATTTCATCCTGAGTCATTGTCATTCCTCCATCATGCTGACCCAAAGAAACTATAATATTGTGGTTCCTTCTTGCCTTGATTGCTTTATGAAAGAACTTAGTATTTTTGTCACCTTCTTGCAGCCAAAGCACCCTAGACCTTTGCATAAGAATGGAGTTGTGTCGTGTAACAGCTTAAGCATATAGAAGTAGAGCTTCCTTTTCCTTCTGAATTAAGCTGGCATCTGCTGGTGCTTGATAAAGTTCCTTTTAAACTCTTTCAAGACCACTTTTAGTATCCATTACAGCCTTGTGTGTATCTATTGTGATCAACCTATTAAGTGCCTTTAATTATTTTTTTATTAACTCAAACTTTCCAATACAAACATATTCTTTACACCCATTAATCTGAGTAGCTACACCCATACTTATAGCATCACTAAACCCATTCTCGTTAGCTAGATAATTGTTAAATTTGATGGGATACTTCCTCACTCTAAGGTTGAATAGATTGTAGACGCATATCGGTGAATGATCAGAAAAAAGAGGGTCTGTAAAAGCAACAATACTCTCAAGAAACACTGATAGCCAGTCTTCATTAACTAGAGCTCTGTCTTGCTTCTTCTGAATACATCTGTCATTACTCTGTTTATTACTCCATGTAAAGAAATAGCCTTCAGATTGAAGGTCCATTATTTCCAACATGTCCATACATTTCCTCATGTCATCCTTTATGTTTCTATTACTAACTCCCCCAATAGCTTTTGACCTGTATAAGATACTATTAAAATCTCTAGTTAAAAGTCATGGTCCATGAATAGAATTGTAGAAAATACACAAATCGGCCCATAAGAAGTTCCTTTGGAATTCAAAATTCGAGGCACAGACAAAAGAGACTGTTGCCATTGTATTAGTTAAGATAAAATTCACTTTCAGATGTACTACTTGATCCGTCGCATGGATAAATCTTGCATTTACCACATTAGTATCCACAGCCACTACAATCCGGCCATATCGATGGTATTGGTGATTTGTTATAAACTGCCACTGATTTCCAATCAATTTAAGTTGACTACACCACTCTTCCGTGAGCTTGGTTTCTAATAACCCCAAAATGCTAGGTTTTTTACTTAGAACAAAATCTTTAAGCATTTGTTTTTTATTGGAGCAATTAAGATCCTTGACGTTCCATATGATTATTGACATATATTGATAGAGCGTAACTCAGAACTCTTTACTCTATTCCTCTTTGATTTCCTTCTAGTTGTATGCTGAAATCCTTCTTCACTTTGTTCTAAACAATATAGATTCTGCGCCCAGTGTCCTCCATCGCTGTTGCCCTCCTCTATACCACCCTTGGTCACACAGTATGGGATTGATTAACCGATCCAGGTGAGCTTTATATTGATCATTGCATTCCACTATGGTAATCATTACTAGCCAAATGTTTGATATTGTTATTATTTGGTTCTTGAACTTTATTACCACCACTTACTACTTTTGACACCTTTTCATCTGATTCAGTTACAGGTACCAGATTTACAGCAAGAAGAGGCTTGCCAACTAGCTTTGGGCTCAGAGTCTTTCGACAACTTGTTTCAGCTACTTCTTCCAGCTTTGGGAATCATGCTCTATATTATTGTCTACCTGTTTAATGTTGTTTTCCAGACCTGTGTTCCTTTTTCAATTACCTTGATTATTCAGCCCTTCCTTTCTATGTAACCCTTCTAACATTTGCTCTGTATTTCCCATGAGTTCCTCATAATCTCCTCTTAGAAATCTCTTCCCTATTTCCTTCCATTCCTTCTTTTGTGGGATGTTTGGTCTCCGTTGATACGAAACTTTAATAGTATCATCGAACAATTCATCTTTTTTCTCTTAGTCTCAAGAGGGGTATCGAATCTGGAAGTGTAAGACCATATTCAATACTTACGCATAGCCTGGCATATCCAATTCGTTTCTTTAAGGCAGTATTCTCACCCATGCATATAGGCTTCTCAATGTAACTTGCTAGGTGGCTTAATCCTTTGGTGGACCAATACCCTAGTGGAACATTATGAAAATTCACCCATATAGGGATTTGTTTGTATTTAACCCTTTCTAGTGATGTTCGAGTTTCCAAAATTGGAGGAAAATGGGAAAATTTCTGATATGCCAAGGACCAACCTCCAAAATCTCTTTTGCCCTAGCTTTTGTATCAAACTTAAAGAGAATTAAATCTTCCTCATTCAGCAAAACTTCCAATAGTCCATGTGCTTTCCGCATCTTATTAGCCCAAGCATGGACTACAGGAAAAGGGAGTTATTTGCCTAGGAAAAAACTCACTAAAGTGGAGTTCCACGTTTTTACACCATCTTGTAATATTTCCAGAGAAGGAGCTACTAATCGTTTACCTTCAACTATGACAAGGGGACAGAAAACAAGCGATTCGCATGAAAGCCCTCCCAATACGTGCTTCCAAGTCAATTTTTCAGTGTCTGACCTAGGGACAGTGGTATCTGTAAGAGCAGGGGAAAGAAGTGGTGATATATCTGAGGATATTTGAGGTGGGATATTCTTTTTGACAATGATAGAAGAAAGCGGGGGAAAAACATCTGTGAGGTCAAGAGGTATGGGGATCATCTTGGTAAAATTGGAATGGGAGTAAGGCAAAAAAACAGGTAAGAACAAGAAGGATTTGTGAATTGTGTTAATTGAGAAACGAAACAGAATGGTGATAGGACAAATAGAAACGGGTGAGTTGAATGGCAGGAAAGAAAAGGTAGGAGAAAAGAGACAGCCCTACAGCCGCCGCTGGTCAGCGGCACCACCAAGATGCATCCCTAGGGTCTCCTTACCGGTTATGTCCAACTTGCGCAGATTGTTCCGAGAGCTCTTGAGGAAGTAAAGAAGGATAAAATCAAATTTAATGATCATTCTTAAAGAAACTCGAGTTTCAGTCCACATTACTCCGAGAGCAAAATCATAAACAAGAATTGAGAAATCAAAAACTTACAATCGCGGCTGATCTAACGAAAGAACTCGTGCTTTCTGCCACCACTGTGAGACGATGATCAGTCCCATAACGAAATTGCGATAACGTAACAAGGATCCATTCGAGACTGAAAGAAAGCTTTATGGAGAGGAATAGAGAGAGAGAGAAACGGACGATGGAACTGTCAGAAGAGGAGAGAAGAAATTGTTATTCGTGGGAGGCAATGTTTACTTGGAGTGAGAAATTCGCCACTCGAACGGATTGACCAGAGCTGAACGGAGGTTTTTGTAATACGACAATGGATTACCCAAATCTTCCTCTTAGCTTACTTGCAACTAAATTTTGATATATTAAACTTTAATATTATAAATTTTAGATATATTAAAATGGACTAGTGCACTTTAAAAATTTTTATATTATAAATAATTCTTTACTAAAAATCATTAAACATTATTAAATTTTATATAAATAAAAAATTTTATTAATATATTAAAATATTGAAAATTAATTTATAGCAATAAAGTCTCACTGATTATTTTATTTTTTAAACTTGAGACTAGCTAGTTGCTGTTTAATTAAAAATAACTATCAAGATTTTATCACAAATTAAATAAAAAATTTCCCTAAATTGAGAGAAATATATTATCAAATATAAATATCTTGTATTATGTCAAATTAATATATTAAAATTTTTGTTTAGATTCTTATTTTAAAATTTTTAAATGAAATTATTAGAAAAATAAAATTGAATTACCCATTAGATAATATAATCTTATGTTGATATTAACCAAATGATTATAAACATTTTGTTAGTGCATTTGCATACTATAATGGTTATGAAATACTAATATCAAATGAGCATAATTAATATGAATTGCAATTTTATAATTTGTTTAGTATTGCTATTTGTTGAAATTTTTGTATTTTTATATTATTTAATTTTTGTATTATTTTTTTAGTTATTGTGTTGTATTAGTATATTATTTTTCTATTTCTGTGTTATTTTTTTTAAGTTTTTGTGTTTAAAAAATCAAAAACCAAAACTCAATATAAAAGCCATATAAAACATGGACTTAGAATTCCAGTTAAAGGGTTAGGGACTTGCATAAATTCAGTTAAAATAAATATAAAATTATATATTTGAAACATATATATTGTTTTTTCTTTCTATAATCGAATACATTTTATATTTTAAGTATTGATTATCTTTTATCAACATCAACGCATATTATGTTTAATTAAACTTGGACTTGTTTGGAGTCTCGAACTATTATTTTCGCACAATAAAATAGTTCATATTTCCATAAAAATTTTAAATGGAAATTAAATTTTAAAAAATGTTTTATATTCTGAATATAAAAAAATAAACAATCCATCTAACTTAGAGCATGTTTGGGTTTGTTTTAATTTTTAGTTTTGAAATTTTATTTTTTAAAAATATATAATTAAAAAATAATATAAAAATAAAAAACAACATAATAATATAATAAACAAATTGAAAATATTACAAAAATAAAAATATGAAAATACATAAAACAAAAATAAAAACAAAAAAATAGAAACGAAAAACTGAACCAAATAACTTTTTACCTTATAATCGTTTCAACTAATTATATATATATAACTATATATTAGATATTTTTTTGAAATATATGAATAATATGTCAATTAAGAAATTAGATTAAAATATCTCACATATATTTTTATTTGTTTGTGCCAACTTTAATAATTGATAATGATATTTAAAAGAAAGCAAACTTCTTATTTAACTTAAATTTAAAAAATTAAAGAGTTTTAATAATTTTTTTAACAAAGTCACAAATTCAATTTAAATGATATTTTTCATTTTGATAATTATTTAAACTTTTAACATTGAAAATCTTTCGCCTAGAAGTATTAAGGGAATAATTGAGGGGTGTTTGTTTCGTATTTTTTAAATTTTTTTGTTTTAATTTTTCTAAACATAAAAACTGAAAAAAAATATATAATTAAAAAAACATATAAATATAATAAAAAATTAAAAAAAATAGTACAAAAATAAAAATACTCAAATTTAATGAAAACACATAAAAATAAAAATAAAAATAAAAAATAAAAATTGAATTAATCGAAATTTAAGTAATTTGGGAATGAATCTAATGACAAGTATTTTCATGGTATGCCGTGACCATCTTCAATAAAAAATTATAATATAATAATAAATATTAAATAATATTATTAAATAATAATGAAATTATTATTATTATTACGTCTGTCAGCCATAAAAGGCCATAGTTGACAGACCACTTAATTTTTTGCTTTGAGAATATTAAATATTATTCCTAAAAAAGCTGAAATATTTTTTTATATATTATAAATATATTTGCATACACGAACTTCTCAATTGTTTATGACGAACGATGACTATGAACATTTATTACCTATCAATTACATAATATTTTATCATGCTTAAAAACACTTTTAAAAGTCTTTTTCTTTTTTTTGGTCACTTGACCCACCAGACAACTAATTTGCATTATTTGTACTTTTAAACAAATTAAATCACTTACAATTATTTTAAAATGAAGTCATAGATAACAAATAAACAAATTGTTTTTCGCTTGAGAACCCGGTGACCCACCGTAGTCCTTAGAATGCGATTAAACACTTCCCTTCCTTTAGCTGCTCTCAAAGAATCTCCTCTCATCATTGCATGATGCTTGTGATTAGGTCTCTAACTGCATCCCATGTATAATTTAAGTTCTTTCTATAATAATAATGAGAATCCACTTAGGTGGTCAATAATTAATTATAAAATGTTTTACTAATTTAGCGTATTAATGGCTATATTGTCTTATAAAGTTGGCAGAACAAGGGAAAAAATAGTATATTAATCTTAACATTTTCATTTATGTCTAAGTCAAATTTTAATATTTCAAAATTTTTAAAAAGAATTTTAATAGTTTATAAATATTTAAAAATTCAAATATTTTTTAAAAATCAAAAAATAATATAATAAAAGTTATTTATAAGATTGCTTTTTAATATTTTTAAAATATTAGAATTTAATGAGTAAAGTTTGATTTAAATATTAGCGGAAACGGTAAAATTAAAAAAATCTTTTTGCCGAACAAGTCCAACAACGAAACGGTGACGAGAATGACCAAGACATAGTTCTGTAGTGTTCTAGTTGTCGTTGTCCTAATAGCTGGGAACGACACCGTGTAGGGTGTTTGAGGAGTCTCCTTCGCTGGATCTTAGCATTTAGGCAACGTGTCACTATTATGCACCTAAATTATTTAATACAAGTGTTTAATTTCTGAAAACGCCATCACCAGAAACACCCTTCCATCTTCCTCAGTTCACACCGATCGCTGAACGCATCAGTCGCCAGATTGTCTCGCCGAAGGTTAACGGCCATGGTGTGTCTGTTTCAAGGTATACTTCCATTGCTTTGTCATGATGTTTTCCTAAAGGTTTTTGTTAGAACTTGGAATCTTACGAATTTGTTCGCTTTTTGCTGTTATGCCTATTGTCTTCACTTTCCGCTTCCCAAGTACAATTGAGTTTATTAGTCTTTTGCATTGTGTCATTGGGTTTAGAAGGTAAGGGAAGGGGAATTTTGCAGAGATCTGGAAATGTTAATAGAAGTTTCATAAAAGTAAATGTTTTCTTTAAAATTTAAGTTGTTTTGAGGTTAAAATGGTGGTTTGCTGTTCTTGAATGCGCTTGTTTACTTATATTTTACTTGATATGACCTATGCCAATCGAACTTCTAGCTTTGGCTACTGGGTACGTTGTTTTCATAAGGACAATGGTAATAGAAATGACGGGTACATTTGTTAGTAAAAATTTCCAACTACAGTTTTTTAAAGGATTTGAAGAGGCGATATGAATCATTTTGGATTGATCAGTTATATATTTCACGTTGGTATTTATCGGACGAAGCTTGAGGATGGTGTTTACTTCTGCAGGTCATGGTGTGAGAAATTCAGATGCATACTTTGGCCATGGTAGTTAGCTGGCCTCTCTTCTTGTCAATTGCTCCATTTGCGTCATCTGTACCAACTACTGCCTTCATTTGAAAGCTCCCCAAAATTGTTAACTACAACTAATTCGGGAAAAGAAATGAAGCAAAGAAGTCATCCCTGTGCCTGTCTCTTTCTTTTGCTGAATATGATCAATAAACCTGAGATTCGAGATTGAAAATACACTCACTCAATAAGCTGAGGGTAAGAGATGCTAGGTTTTGGACTAGGATTAGGAGGGGTGGAACTGGGAGTATTAGCAGCCTGTGTTGTATTGTTTCTTCCGATGGGAATGGCAGGATGGCATTTGAGCCGCAATAAGGTTCTGTTTTTTGGTGGTGCCCTTTTCATTACGCTTGCAATAGGTGTTCATTTAGCACCCTATTTTGGTTCTGTGTATGATTTTGTTAATTCTGTTCAATCTGTTGTAGTTTTTGATAGTACGGAAGATTCTTGCATTAGTTTGGTCAATGAAGTTGTCTGGGATGTCAAACCCACTAACCCCAACAATCATAGCCCTCTTCTTGTTGAGCAAAATAGTAACACAGATAATGGTAACGGCGATGTTATTTTCAGTAATAAGAACAATGATTTGATTGCTATGGACAAGGTTTGGAATTGGGCAAACACTGGGAAAGTGAAGGCTTGTGAGTTTCAGAAATTGAGCAAGTCTGATATTTCAGATTTACTTAATGGATCATGGATTGTGGTGGCAGGTGATTCACAAGCAAGGTTGATGGTGCAATCTTTGCTTAATTTGATTTTAGATCCACATAGAATGGAGTCCATCCAGGGTGATTTGTTTAAAAGACACGGTGATTATAAGATTGTTATTGATGAAATTGGTATGAAGTTGGATTTTATTTGGGCTCCTTTTGTGGTCAACCTAACAGATTTAGTGACTGGTTTTAAGCAAAATGGAAGTTATCCAGATGTTTTGGTGATGGGTGCTGGGTTATGGCATATGCTTCATGTCACTAATGCATCAGATTATGCTGCTGCTTTACATTCGTTAAGGAGTTCGGTATTATCATTATTACCATTTTCTCCAGATTTGGGTACGGATGGGCCTTTGGCAGGTTCTGTGTCTGCTAGATTCCCTCATTTGTTTTGGTTTGGGATGCCAGTGCTGATAAATGGGATGTTGAACACAAAGGAGAAGAGGGAGAAGATGACCAATGAAGTGTGGCATTCCTATGATCGAATCTTCCATAACAGTAACCTCCTACGAAGATATGGTGGCCCGTTCTTATTGCTGGATGTTGAATCACTGAGTTGGAATTGTGGGGCACAGTGTACAGTAGATGGTATGCATTATGATAAGGCTGTTTATGAAGCTGCTATTCATATTTTGTTAAATGCATTGCTCATCGAATCTCATCAGAAGCTTGGACCTGCATAGCTATGGACTTCCTGCATAAAGCATTTGATGTACATAAAAAAAGAGTGATGAAATTCTTTATCCTGCAGCTTGATTTTTGTCCAAAATTAGAGTCACCCCTTTAATATTTGAGGAGCAAATTGTATACCATCATATTACAGTTCATTTTAACTTTTTGCCTGTTTCTTCTTTTCAAAGGAGTCACTATGACTTGCAACAATACTATCATGGCAAGAAAAGGTATAAACACTGAATGCAGATCTCTGTGCTCACAAGGATGTCTACTTTGTTTCTATTATTGTTAAAATTTACTGAAAATCTTGTGCGTCTCGTTTATTACATCTATAAATACAGTCTGGATATATAAGTTTAACTGTTCTTCGAATCGCAGAGTCGATTCTGGTATATAAAAATGATCCTGGGAACTTGAAACTGCTAAAATATGGAAGGTTTCTACAAGCTATCTAGAGGCAAATGTTCCCTCTTAACAACCAAATGACATAATGCTCAAAACCACACCTTTGCACCTCCAAGGCTGCATTTGACCCAACTGAAGCTTAGAAGTTTGGTGTTCAAATTATTAAAGTGCTTGCAATGCCAAGAAAGCCATAATGCAATATAGTATTTCATTTACTTGTAACGGGGGCAACATGAAGTGTTAGAATAGAAGAATCATATATATGATTCCCAATAATTATCTTCCTCATCTTTCTTTTTCTTTTTCTTTTTGTTTTTACAGTTCATTTTGAATTCTATTCGAATTTAAGATGCTGAAATTCATTTTCTAATATAAAAAATAATCGATTAGGTTTTAGAAAATCTCTAAAGTGTGATACTGCTTGATTAGATTATCTAATCGAACAACATCACACTTCTATATTGACCATAATAGTTACCAAGACTATTATAATGATAATTGTCAAGCATTTTCTCGTTATATGTTTATATAGGAGAAATTCATGAACATTATTTGTTGAATGAGTATTAAACAAGTAGTTATATGTATAAATAGCTCACAAAGTTCATTTTTAAATAGCTATTCCATAAAATAACGATTTAAGTTTAATTATAGGTTAAATTTAAGTAATCACTCGGAATTAACTAAATTTTGATTACTAATTCTAATACTTGAACTCTCGAGGAGCCATCCCTGGAAATTCAATGTTAATACTTAATGTCGAAAATAGAACGTCTAACATCCATTTCAGCTAGGTATTGATAAAATTAGGGTTACATCCTTTATTTTCCTTTGACAGGCCGTCACAAGTTGAACAGCATACGTCGTGTATAACGCCCAACTTGTGAAGTAAAGTGTGATAGGGTAGCTATGGGAGAGCCTTTGTGAAGATGTCAGTGAGCTAGGCACTGGAGGAGATTGAAGAAGGTGGATGACACTGGATTGAACTCTTTCCTGAACCAAATGGCAATTCAGTTCGATGTGCTTCGTCCGCTTGAGGAAGATGGGATTCTTGACTATTTAGATTACAGAGTAGTAGCCATAGTAAAGGTAAGTTGGTTGTGGGTGGTTGACTTCGAGGTCGCAGAGAAGATAGGAAACTCACTAGAGTTTGCAAGTCGTGGTGGCAAGAGTACGGTATTCAGCTTCAAAAGAACTTGGGGACACAATAGCTTGCTTTTTTTATTTACAGGAAATCAAGGAGTTCCCTAAGAAGACACAGTAGCCAGTTATGATTTTCTAGAGTTAAGGCAGGTACCTTAATCGGAATTAGAGAAAGCTCGAAGTTGAAGGGGAGAATCGCCATGAAACAGAATCCTTTGGCTTGTCTTTAGGTGACGAAGCACCCGGTGAGTAGCTTGCATGTACAAGGTGGTTGGGTTGGACATGAACTAGGAAAGCTAATTTTGAGATTGGATAAATCTATTTAAGAGCAGAGCTGAGGTAAGCTTAAAGTATCATTGCCTACTTGCTTGCTTTGATCCATAAAGGCTTTTTTGGAGGTGGTAGACCATGTTAGGGTGTGGCAGTTCAAAACCATCAAGTGATTTCAGATAAACTTCTTCCTTTAATTCTCCATATAAAAATACATTATTAATATCTAACTGGTGTAAATGCTATTTCTTTGAAGCTATCAAAGTTATAAGCAATGCTATGAATATCGATACCACATTAATATCGATTTTTACCTAAAAAAGGTATCGACTTGTATCGGTATTGATATTAAATAACTTTTTAAATTTATAAAATGTTCCCTGAATTTTGTAAAATTTGCAAAATAGTCCCTGTATATATTGTGCATCTATTATAAATATAATTTCAACATATCTCAAATGATCAATTAATATAATGAATACAATATAATTTTCATACATATCAATATCAGTTTTTACATATTTATGAAATAGATCACAACCTAAATTAATAAAACATTATTAAATTATCATAATTTAATATCAAAACATCATGAAATAATAATAGTGTTACTAAATATATAAATATTAATTATTTAATAAAATAATAAATATTAATATAATTTAAAACAAACATATATGGAAGTTTAATTTGCATGCACTAATCATAATGCATGCAAAGGCATGCAAATTGCATGAAATTTATGTGTTGATGCTTCCATAATTCACAATTGTAGCCATGTCTAAAAGTCACTGTGCATGGACCAATGCATAGTGATTTATAACCATCGGTCGATCGATGTTATAATATTGGTTGATTGATGGTATTTTGTAGTAGTATAGTTATGGGAAAAATACCATTGATTGATCGATACAACATTATCGGTCGACTGACTTATGGTATTTTGGGTTATTCAATCAATTGATATCAAACTATCGGTTAATCGATACTTTTATTATTTATATATCGACCTTTAGTATTTTGATATTGGCTCTGCTATATCGATCCGGTATGGTACGATATAGGGTACACTCCATATCCAAGGAAGAATTGATTGGTACATATCGGTGGTATACTAACGATACGATCTGATATTTATAACCTTGGCTAAAAGAACTTGAATTGTAGTTGTCTTTACCACTAGAGAAAAGGTCTCAGTGTAGTCAAGGTCTTCCTGCTGAGTGAAGCCCTTTGCTACTACCTTGCTCTTGCAGCTTTGAAGGCTCCCATCCGCGTTGAACTTGTATTTATAAACCCATTTACAATCAACAACCTTCCTACCAAGAGGCAGAAAGGTAAGTTCCTAAGTATTGTTATCTTCCAGTGCTTTTAATTCTATTTACATTGCATCTCTCCATTCCTTGTATTAGATTGCATGTCTATAAGATATAGGTTCCTTAAGAGAGGTAAGTCTAGTTGAAAAATCTTGGTGTCGAAGGGATAAAGACTCATAAGAAAGAACAAAAGATAGGACATGAGGAGAGCTATGAGGGAAAGTAGGATAGTTATAGTCTTTAAGATAGGATGGTAGTTGGGATGATCTTGTGAAGCGACAAATAGGTGGAGAGGGTGGTGATGGAGAAGGTGAGGATGCTAGGTAGGAAGATCTTGAGGAAAGGGAAGGAAAAGAAGTAGGCAAGATTAGTATATGTGAGAGTGGTAGAAGTGATGGATCAACAGATGTGGGAGGTGAAGGAGTAGGTAAAATAGGAGTAAGAAGAGTTAGTTCTATTGGTGATGTAAGAAAAGGAAAATGATATTCATAGAAGATCACATCTTTAGATACAAGATACTGTTTAGTACTTAGGTCAAAAACTTTGTAGCCTTTTGTACTTGTAGAGGAATCAAGAATCATACACTTCCTTACTCTAATATCAAACTGGCCTTCGCTTGTCTCCTTAGTGGAAGGAAAATGGAGGTAGCTAAATACTTTCAAGGAGTTAAGATTAGGATTGGTGTTAAATAAGACAGAATATGGAGTCTTATAAGATAAAAGAAGAGTACGAACATGATTTATCAAGTATACTGCATGAAAAACACAGTCCACCAAGAACTTTGTGGGTAGGTTAGCTTGTAATTTTAAAGCCCTTGGAACATATAAAATGTGCTGATCTTTTCTTTCCTCTCCTATTTTATTGTGGTATTTCCATATATGATGTTTCATGTAAACTTCTCTTTTCTCAGTACAAATCTTTCATTGAGAATTCAACCCCATTGTTACTCCGAATATGTTTAATTTTCTTGTCAAATTGTCTTTTAACTTAGGTACAAATCCCTTTAAGTAGTTCTCTAGTTTTAGTTTTTTGTTTCATCATATAGATCCATGTCATTTTACTATGGTCATCTATATCGCTAAAAAGAATTTATATTCAAGATAAGATAGTGTATGATAGGGACCCCATATATCAACATAAATTAGGTTGAAATAGGCAGAAATAATTGATTTACTAGAAAGAAAAGGTAATTTCCTTTGTTTAGCAAAATGAAAAACGTCACGTTGTTTACTAAATTGAAAAACTACAGATGGATCAATCTTAAATAGGCTTTGTACCCTTTGATTAGATAGATGGCCTAATATCTTATGCCATATATTATCTTAGTGCGTAAAGATACTGCAAAGAAGGTGGCTGGTGTCCTAGGTGGTAGATTCCGTTGGATTGCTTAGCAAAACCAATTATCCTAATTGATTTGTGCCCTGAATATGACATCAGGCAGAGGTAAAGATTTTGACAATGAGTAGATAGATGGCCTAATCTCTTATGCCATAGATTGCCTTGGTGGGTAAAGATATTGCAAAGAAGGTGGCTAGTGTCCTAGGTGGATAAAGTAAGGTGGTAGAGTCCATTGGTTTGCCTAGCAAAACCAATTATCCTCATTGATTTGGTATCCTGAATATAACACAACGCAGAGGTGAAGATTAGTTGACAATGAGTAGAGTTAGTGAGCTTGCTGATAGAGATAAATTTAAAAGAAAAATTAGGTACAAAAAGAACATCGGTAAGGGTGAGAGAAGAGATATTAACAATCCCAATATGTGTTAATGAGAGAAGAGGACTATTTGGTAATCTGACATAAATTTAAAGAGCATATGATGTGGTTTGTAGCTCCAAAATCATCAATCTATGTGAATGACGAAGGATAAGATGATAACACAAGTTGGTGAGTACATTTTTGACCAATAGAGATTGTATTGACCTGAGAGGTCCACACTTGGCTACTCATTTACCACGGGTATGATAACTAGTACACCAAGGGTGCACCCTTCCCGGTCCTCTCGTACTAAGGAAAGGTTCCTTTAATGCTCTAACGCCTACACCGGATATGGACTGAACATTATGACACCTTTTCCCTTTGAATCTCCTTCTCTTTATAGTAGTTGCACTAATTGTGTATACTTTTCTATAGGAAGGTTGTAACCAATGACATCTTGGGAGAGCTCTCTACTCATTGATTGTGGATCTGCCTTAAAAGAGATACTATCTAGGTTAGTCTCTACCTGAGGAATTTCTATTTTTTATTGAAAATTTGGGGGAAAAGTCATGTTTTCGGTAACATTTGGATTCCATGTGGCCATTGTTTCCACAGAAAGTGCAAATGGATTTTTTGGATTATTGGTGGAATTTTTTAGAATTTGATTTTGCACAAAAGGCTTGAGTTTCAATAGGAGAGGTAGATAAAGCGCTTTTAAGGAAAATTTTCAGTTGCCTTTTTTGTTAGGTAATCATGGCAAAAACCTTTTTAATGTTAGGTAAAGGGTCCATTAACATAATATGTGACTTCACAGTATAATAGGGTTCATTTAAGCCTTTAAGAAACCTGATCATACAATCACCATCCCAATAGTTTTTAATAGTAGTTAAAAGATCACAAGAGCATTGGAGTTCACACATGCATTTGGATAAGGGTCTGAGGTTGAAGAACTTATCTTATAGCATCTTGAGATGGCTATGGTAATATGAAATTGAGGGTGTCCCTTATCTAAAGTTGTAAAATTCTTCTTATAAATCTGATATTTTAAATGAATCTGCTTATGAGAATCTTCCTTTCAAATCCTTCCACAACTTTATTATAGAGTTAAACCAAATAACATTTTATGTTATTAAGTTTGTCACAGATCTTAGCAACCAAGAGAGTACCATGGTGTTACACCTCTCCCAATCGACAAAAAGAAGGTCATCTCTGTTAGGCATTAGAATGGTGCTATTAATGAACTTGAACTTGTTTTTGGATAATAATGATATGCGAATAGATCTTGCCCATGAGTGATAGTTGGTTCCTATCAAGAGAGTTGAGACTAAGATAAAGGAAGGATTTTTGTTTAGATGTAGACAGTAGGGGTGTTTGGGTGATCTTTTGGTCTAAAAGCATTTTGGTTTTGTTGTCCTTGATTTGTAGTGATGCTAACATAGGAAGGGCCAGACATGATGAACAAAGAAAAAGAGATAAAAAAAAAAGATACACGGCTAAGTAGTCGATTGCAATAAGGCAAAAATTAAGAAGGAAGCAAAAAGAGTCCAAAGAGACTCTCTAATATCATGTCAAAAATAAAAGAATGAAAAAATTAGCTTAATTTTTCATTAGGGAGAATTAGCTTTTTATAGACTTTTTGTATAGAATTTGTTGTAACAGAACTTTGTAACAAAAAGCAAAAGAATCTTTTGTAATAAACTTAAAGAAATAAGAACAAAAAAATAAAGTAGGAAAAAAAAGAAAGATATTGAACTTAAGCCTAGATGACTAGCTTTTATAGACTTAGAAATAAATCCAAATAAGGCTTTGGTCTTCTCGTGAGGATGAGCTCAAATTTAGTAGATAATTAGGTAGAAGGAGACCTAGTCTAATACCCTTTTCAACTAGATCTCCATTAAATAAGAGTTACATCCTTCACTTCTTTTCATAAGTTTGAAGTTTTCTACAAATTTGCACCTAAACTTAGAATTCTTAAAATGCAACATTTTGAGTGAGGGGTAAATTGAAGTGTTGTTTGGTATTAATTTGGTTTTAAATTTTGGTTTCTTATTTTTTTAATATAAAAATTAAAAAAAAATACAAAAATCGAAAAATAATACATTAATACAATATAAAAATAAAAAATAAACAAAAAACAAAAAACAACATACATAAATATAAAAAGCACAAGAAACAACAATATTGAACGACCTGTGAGAACTTCCCCGTATATTTCTATTCCATTCTTTATTTAATGATACGAGCTCTTTAAGCCAATCGTTTTTTATCCATGGGAGTTTAATTTTTCTTATCTTTCTCGTCTTTCTTTCTTTCTTTTTTTTACTATTTATTTTGAATTCTATTCGAATTTTAGATGCTGAAATTCGTTTTCTGCTATAATCGATAGTCGATTAGGTTTTAGAAAATCTCTACAAGTGTGATGTTGTTTGATTAGATAAATTAGAAAAAGGTGGAAGTTGGTAAACAACCTGAACATAACTGTGACAATTCTCTAATCCCCATATCTCGGCCAAGCTTTTGATCATGGCCTCTAAGAGGGAGAGATTTTCTCTACCTGTTAACAAACCAACCTTGGCCTTTCTTCCTCTCTCTTCCTCTTCAATCAAAATAAACATTTCTGTTAACATTCTCCAGCAAATCTCATGTTGAATATTTAAGTTTCAGCTACATTTTCAGGCTTTTTCCAGTTTTTCAACGTCAAATCTGAGCTTTCAGTATCGAATTGGCTCAGATTCCTGGCAAAGAATCTTCATTTACGTTAATGCCATGATCATGATAAGCCCCAAGGACATGAGAATGTGATCACAGGTTGATACTGGGTTCGAGATTCGTTCTCTTTTGGTGGCAAAATCGTATAATTTTGCTTCCATTTAAACATTGAAGAAAAGCTTGTGAGCATCCAGAAGACATGGCGGCGCAATTATCGTTAAGGGCATTTTCCAGGGGGGCTCATCAGGAATCACCTTCAACGGACAGATTAGCAGGCGAGCCTGGAACGCAGAAATCACCACAGAGCACGGTGACATCTGTATACCAGACACACATGGGTGGTTCTTGGCGTAATGTGACAATTTCTTGGTGCAAAAATCTGATGAACCACTCTGTCAACCTCATAATCAACAGCTTGGAAGGCGAAATCTATTATAGTTGCAAGGTTGATCTTAAGCCATGGCTTTTCTGGACCAAAAAGGGAAGCAAGTCCTTTGAGCTTGAAGGGTGTCAGGTAGATATCCACTGGGACTTTCGTTCTGCTAAATTTTCCGGTAGCCCTGAGCCTTACAGTGACTATTATGTTGCCATAGTTTCCGACGAGGAGGTGGTGTTATTAGTAGGAGACTACAAGAAAAAAGCTTACAGAAGAACGAAAGCCAGGCCGGCTCTTGTCGAAGGCATTCTATACTACAAAAAGGAAAACGTTTTCGCCAAGAAATCATTCTCCACCAGAGCCAAGCTCGATGAGAAGAATCAAGAACACGATATTGTCATAGATAGTTCGACGACAGGTCCTAAAGACCCTGAAATGTGGATTAGCATAGACGGGATAGTGATGGTTCATGTGAAGAATTTGCAGTGGAAATTCAGAGGGAATCAGACAGTAATGGTGAACAGACAACCTCTGCAAGTGTTTTGGGATGTTCATGATTGGTTGTTTAATAATAATCCAGGTCAGGGACATGGGTTGTTCATATTCAAACCAGGGCCACCGGCAGAATCAGAAGACGAGAAAGATGAGAGCCCACATGGAGCTCACAGTGATACGAGTGATGGAAGTAGGTATTATTCAACAAGGAGCCATTCTACGAGACATGATTTCTGCCTGTTCCTTTATGCATGGAAGATTGAGTGAAAGCTGTCTTTGAGTGGATTAAACAGGTTTTTTAATCGATGTAAATATTTCTAACTGAAATATCAATGTAAATTCTGATCAAACTTTATGTCTAACTGAATTCCTAGAATTTGGTAGTGAAATAAGACGCATAATGAACCCGAATGAAAATTTGTGTTTCTAGCACAATTTTTGTTTTCCTTTGAGAAATTTTCAACTAATTAAGCCACTAAGACATCGCCATTTGATTTTGGCATAGGAAATTGAAAGTTATTTGGTTGACGAAGTAGAAGCTAAAGGTTTATTGAATCAAGTTCGAACGCAAAGGAACATCGGTTTAAAAAAAACCAAAGTTAAAAGAAATAAGTTCATAGTATGATTATACTTATTCAAAAAAATTTTAAAATATTAAGATATGTTTTTTATTGAATTCTTAAATAATTATTTCAATCTAAACTGATATGTGATTGACTATTAAAGAATAAGAATTTATGATGTGATTTTAATAACAAATTTCATTAAAATAATATGACAGATGTTCAAAATTATATTATTTATTATATTTATAATGTTATAAATATTTCATATTTTTCAAATATTAAAATATTTTTCAAAAAAATAACATAAAAATTTATATCTTTTCAGTCTTATCATTTCAATTTCAAGAGTGTTAAATATATAATATTTTAATTAATATCTTGAAAAGAATAAGAAAAGATGGCAAATTTGAGTAATTAACTTTGTTTATCTTTTTTGTGAAAAGATATACATGGATAAGATAAAATAAAAGCTTCTCTTAAATAATGTCGAACTCTAACTTCTATTTCTTTTCTTGTCGAAAAAGCATAACAAAGAATTAATTAATAAAAAATTTGGGCCTCCCTCGTGGGCCCCTAGTCGACAATACAAGCAATCTAGCCAACACTAGGAGCAGACCAAGAAGCACACCTGAGGACAAAAACGCAATTATCAAGACAAAAAACACATCTAAACTGCTAAAAAGGAAAATTTAAGGTTATGTTTATTTTTATTTTTTTAATTTACAGAAACTAATAAAAATAAATTTTTTTAAAAAAAGATAACATATTAATACAGGATAAAAATTTAAAAAATAATATAAAAATCAATAAAATAATACAGAAATTAAGACATATACACAAAAATAAATAAAAAAAATAAAAACGAGAATTGATACTAAATATAAGCAAGTGGCTTAAAACAAAAAAACGCAAAGGCAACATTCAGACGCAGGCCTTCGAGACTACAGAGTAAGAAAGGGAACACTAAAGCCGCCATCTATTCTGTATAGTGGTCCTTCACCCTTCCTAAAGCCGATACATAAAAATTTGTATCTTAGTGGTCTCAATAAGCTCATTCATCGGAGCTTTCACAGAAGTATGATCTTGTTGAAATATTCTAGCATTTCTTTGCATTTATATGAAGTAGACTGAATTGGCTATTGCGATTTTGTTGATTACCAGGTCATTGTGCTGTAAAGAATTTTGCTTGAGGAACCATTCAATTATGCCATTTAAGGTTTGAAGAGGAGCTGTAATTCCACATAAACACTAGATTGCCCACCAAATTTGATTGGTGTAAGTGCACTAAAAAAAGAGATGGTTGATGGATTCAATACCATCTTTACATAAAGAACAAGTAATGGAAACACTCATGAACCTATTGATTCTATTTGCAGTACTAAATCTACCCTTTATCTTAAGTCAAAAAAACGTAGCTACTTTCGGAACAATTTGAGGGAAACAAACTACAGAAGTTTAGGGGACTCTATGATGATGCTCTCTTAAGAAATCTTGTCAAAACTGCTTAGTAAAAGAATCAAAGGAATGTTTGGTCTAAATGTTTCTATTCAAGACCGAAGAACAAAGATGAAAATCGACCTGATCATCCTTGATAGTAGGGGTGGGCAATAAATTAAAAGTTAAGGAGTAAGTCGACACAGCTGTAGCTAGTTTAACATGATTAGGAATGAGCGATTTTATTTAAGAGAGCTCAGTCATCTTTGAAAGAGGACCTTGATTGAGCTAATTATCATACCAAAAGAAACACCTCATACCATCCCCTAGTTTAGTGATAATTACTCTATGAATGACATCAACTATCTTAAGTAAATTACAGACTATTCAGGAAGAATTATATCTAGAAGAGATGGTCCACAAGTTGACAATGCTTAGATAGTGATTGTGAAGCCATTGGACCCATAAGGCTTCTTTATTTACCAAGAGTCTCTAGACCTATTATACCATGAGAGGTTTATTGGTGATGCGAAGAGTTACAAAACCAGACCCCCTTTCTACTTTGGGACAACACAAATAACTCCATTTGATCTTAGCCATGGCTTTCTTGGTAATATCTCCAGCCTATAAGAAGTGCTTCATCAATTGCTCAATAGTCTTGATAATCTGAGCTCGTAAGAAAATGTGGGAATACTAGTAGATTTGCATGCTTGCAACCACCGATTTGATTAGTTGAGTTGAACTTGTTAAAGATAAGAGATTATTACACTAACTCATTACTCGCTTCTGAATCTTTTCTATAAGTGACAGAAAATCTTGTCTAGTTAGCTTTTGAGAAGAAATAAGGATACCAAGATATATGAAGGGAGATTGCCAGGCTTAGTACCTGTAATGGATTGAAGCTAAGCAAAATTGGAGCAAGCTTTTTGAGCAATGAACATCTGACTTTTACTGCTATAAATTTCTAGACTAGACATATCATTGAAGATGTGAAAGCTAGCTATTAAACAACTTAAAGATGCAGGGTTGGCCTTAGAGAAGAGGATCAAATCATCTGCAAAGGACAAACTACAAATTTTCATATGCTTACATTTGGAATGATAGCAAAAGCTATTGTCTTTGTTGATAGTTTAGTGAAGGATTCGAATAAGGAATTCCATAGTTATAGCAAAGAGATAGGGAGATAAGGCACATCCTTGCCTAATTCCTCTAGTATTTTAAATTAGGCTTAAAGGTTGTCCATTAACTAGCACCTAATATGTATGTAACTGTCTTGAGGTATTATTCAATCCATCTTGTATAAATTCTTGGATATCCAATAGCTTGTGAAGCATTAAGGTTTAAAGACTACTCTATAGAATTGTAAGCTTTCTTAAAATTGATTTTGATTACAAAATCTTTCTTGAACTGCTTTTTACTGTAGTTTTTGAAGAACTACTAGGCAAGCATGATGTTGTCTCCAATGAGTCTACCTTTAATATAAGTCCCTTGAGTTTGATGGACGAATAGATTGATGACCTGTTTAAGTCTATCTACCAAGGTTTTTTAAATCACTTTGTAGATGTTATTACAATATGATATAGGTTAAAATTCCTACATATAACTAGGGACTTCCACATTTGGAATAAGAGTAAAGTGAGTCATGTTAATTTGCTTAAGCATCTTAACACAACTGAAAATTTCCAGGACTAGATCAGTGAAGAGGTCCTTGATAAGAGACTAAGTTTCTTGGAAGAAGAAGGCATTCAAACCGTTTGGTCCTGAGACTTTATCAGGTTTGAGAGTAAATAAAGCTTCCTTAACATCCATAGCTGTGATAGAATTGCTTAATAATTCCTGATCCTAGGTGGACAATTAGGTGTGAAGAGCGATTGTAAATTGTATCCATAGGTTTGACTGTTAATAGTAGAATGCTTACAATACTCTTTTGAAAATACCGGACCACCTCTTGAAGAAGCTCTCCTTGCGAGTGGATAGTAATACCATCATCTTTCCACAAAGAAACAATTCGATTTTTGTTTTTCCTTGCCATTATTTTTACATTAAAAAAATTGATATTTCAATCACCATCTTGCATCCACTAAACCCAGGATCTATACTTGATTAGGTTGTAATGATTATCCAAAGCATTGGTACATTCCTTGAGTGCATGTTTTCCCTAACTCTAAAGGTGTTGATCCTTAGGATGTAAGTTTGAAAGAACTTGAACTTGAATTAGCTTTCTCGCACTTGATTTATGGCATGATTGGTATTACTAATTTGCTTTGTATTCAAATGCTTGAGTTCTTCCTTGATAGCCTGTAGCTTCTTAGTAAATTGAAACATATTAAAGCCATACATTTGGTGATCTAGACCTCAACAAACAACCTTTTGGAACCCTTCAACCTTAGAGAGATAATTATTGAAACGAAAAGGGGAAGAGATTTTTTGAGAATTTAGCATATCTTGAATAAAGATTGGTGAGTGGTATAAAACAAGTTGAGGGAGCATCGTGGCTTTACTATTTGGGAACTTAGATAGCCAATGGTGATTAATAAAGGCACGATCCAACTTTTTCCTAATGTGGGAGTTGACTTATCTCTTATTCGACCAAGTGAAAAAACTTCCCTCCATCTTTAAGCTAGTAACACCTGTAAATTGAACACAGTCCTAAAATTCATTAGAAAGATGAGAAATACTCATAGTACCTTCAGCTTTATGGGAGTGCAAGATGCTATTGAAGCCACCAGCAACAATCCAAAGCATATCAATGTTAGTTGTCAGTTTCTTAAGCGATGTCCAAAGACTAGTCCTTTGAAAATCATAATTGCAAGTATAAAAAAAAGTTATTTGTAAAGACATATAAGGGGTGGCTTCCAAATTGATGATAAGATGAATAGCTTGATCATTGATGACAAGAGGACAAGCTTCATTGCAGAAGGGGTTAAAAGCAACAACTAGACGACCATAAGAGTGAGCCTGATGATTTGTGATAGCTTTTTAATAAGTAGCCAAAAAAGATAGCTTCCTACATTTTTCTTCAACAACTTGGTCTCCATCAGACCTATTAAACTGGGTTTGTGAATACGAAAAAAATCCAAAATAGCTAATTGCTTTGAGGGATCATTTATCCCCCGAACATTCTAAGAGATAATGAACATATTAATTCAGTGATGAGGAGGATCTTTTCTTCCTCTGGGATTTCCTCCTGGGAGTAAAGGTGATTTCATCACCTATAAGCACTACTAAGCTATCCTGTGAAAAGGAAATTCTATTATTAAAGTCAGCATGATTTGAAGAGCTCTGATAATTAGCTTGAGGCGGAGTTTGAATTTTCTTAGCCAAAGAAGATGTAATGCCTTCATCCTTAGGGCTATTAGTATGATTATAAGGCAATCTTGCAGTTGCATCTACGGTGCTAATGGGAGTGCCTTCAGTGGGTAAGTCACCTAGATGCTGAATGGAATTAGTACATGGAAACTCAAAATGAATTAGAGAGGCTTGTGAGTGATTGCAGTTGGGTATAATATGAGTGAGAATTCTTTAATCACGGGGGCTTGATTGATCATTAGCTTTCTACTTGTTAATATGGCATCTTGATTTTGATCCTGATCACCAAGGGAGGATTTAATAAGGCAGTAATCTTGATTCTTTTATGCCATCTGCTACTAAACATCAAAAGACTGCTGCAAGAAGCCAACATCTCAGGGATGATCAATAACATGTTCCACCACTTAATGAGGTAGCATAGCTACTACATTCATAGAATCATCAGGCTCACTAGTTAGCTACATAAATTAATCAGACCCTCCATATTTGAAAATACTGCCTGTAAGTCACCAAAGGGCTTTTGATTTTGGTTTCTAGGAATAGGATATAATAACTTGATCCTAAAAAAACTCACCACCCATATCCAATTGAAGTGGCGGAATCACTTCAAAGAGGGCTTATTAAATATCAACAAGGACACATGTTAGTAAGTCAAAAAATGTGGCTTATAGTTAGTCAAATATTGGTGGCTCATTCATAAATCCCATATTGGAAATGAGATTAGACAAAGTATTTCTCTCATTTTGTGGTATTTCACTTGTATTCTTAAATATAGTGAAATATCAATTTAGTAGTGTTCGAGGAAGTAGGCAAAATTGGTCGAACCTCGTTAAATTCTGGTGTTCTTTATTTGTCTATTTAATAACTATTTTCGAGTATAGTTGTAGTGAATTATTGTACTATTAAATTATATGTTTAGGAAAATTCTGTCTAAGGAGATTGATATTTAAGTGATCCGCTTGTGACCCTCCAGTCTTTCTTGGGAATTTACCTTGTGTGATTTTTAGTACAATCGTTTACGCTCTATTCACCTAGGCAAGAGACTAACTATTGAACCCCTTTGAAGTAAATTTAACAGTCACTTAGGTTGATTCAAGGATGACTCATACAAGATGATAACAGAACAAGAAGCAAGTATTATATCATAACTAATAATCTCATTTGTAATTGTTGAAGAAGGAGTTTACCAAATTAATGTCAGTAATCAACTGGATAAAAAAGTGCTTAATTAGTAATTGGACGTCGTAAATATATTTTTACTAGAGGTTGTAGATTTACGTTCATCCCATAAGTTTGAATTGTAAGTAAAAAAATTTATATATAATTTTTATGGAGTTTAAAAAATTTTATTATTTGCATAAACATTTTAAAAAATATTTTAATATTTGTAAAATATTTAAAAAATATTATCAAATTAAAAGAATTTAATTTTTATTATAAAATTTAATTAAATTTATATCATAGTAATAATATTATTTGATATTTTATCTATAGTTTAAGAATTTAATTTAAAGATTTAGGAAATTATAATTAAAGAGTTAAAAAAATTTTAATCTAATAAAAATATCACTGTAAGAATTAATATGAGTATAACTATTTAACATACTGTAAAATATTAAGTCTAGAATGAATCTTCAACAATAGATCAGACCCGGTAAGAAAACGTGAAAAAAAGACTAGTTAAATAATAGCAATGTTAATCATAAATAATTGTAGTTTTGTATTGTAATTATTGTATTTTTATATTAATAATTATAATTTTTATTAATTTTTATATTGTATTAATATTTTTTAATTAATTTTTATATTAAAAAAAACAGAAAATAAAAATAAAAAATAAAAAATAAATTAAACATGACCTAGGACAAAAGAGTTTCTTTAAAGTAATCAAATGCTATACGGCGGCGTTTGGTAATTTGGAGATAATGCTACTTCAAGTATTCAAGTCGTGACAATGTGCGGGACCCTTGGCTTGTGATCAAATGGTAAATTGACGCGTGTAAAAACGATAAAGGCTTCAACAGTTCAACCTCTCGAAGAAAAGGCGAGGCAGCTTCGCTCTTGTTCTACGTCCACAACACGCTTAAGAAATCACCAAATAAAAGACTTTCCTCTTTCTCTCTCTCCGATTTCTCGGCGAAAACCCTAATCGCTGAATCCGATTCCATCTCTGGAACCATCAAAGCCTTCAGTTCTTCAGGTTCGCACCTTTGATATTATTTTGTTCAAATTTGATTGTTCCTGATTCAATGACCGCCTCTTTCTATTATATGTCAATAGATCGGGCGTCATCTTTTGGATTAGAATTAAATTTGATGTTATAACGTTGAACTCCTGTGTGATTTAGGAGATCGGAGGATTCCTTAGTCAGGGAACTAATAAGCAACCATGTTTAACCGGCTTTTTGGAAAACCCAAGCAAGAAGCCAATGCTTTAACCACAATTGATAAATTAAATGAGGTAAGATTAACATACGAACTTATTTCGTTTCTTTTAATTTGGTTGTGATGCGCGTTTATCTGTTATTTCTTTTTTATTTTGTTGCGCACCGTAATTATTTCTAGGTTTACTGTTGATGTCTTTATTATAAATTGATTTTGATGTGATCGAGTATTCGGGCTGAGATTTTATTGCGCTTCTTGAAGGCAAATCATTGGAACTTTTTAAGTCCATGAGTTACATAGTATTTGTGGTCTTTGACGTAGTACGTTGAAGAAGTGAGACCGCCTTCCGTACTTTTTCTGAACTTTTTGCAATTAACATGGGAAACTTGCAAGTCTTCCCTTATGTCTCGTTTGATCGATATGATTTGGGCCTTTTGTACTCCCAAGATTTATTTTATTGAAAATCATGCAATTTTGGGCAAGGTCAATGTTTGTTTTTGCTTAATTTTTTCTTGATTTGTTGGGCTTTCTTTGAAACTATCCATGTGTTGTTCGTGTTCCCTTGTAAAATTATATATAAACTGTTTGCTGTGTGGATTATAGACGCTTGAAATGCTGGAGAAGAAGGAAAAGGTGCTCCAGAAAAAGGCAGCTCAAGAAGTTGAAAAGGCCCGGGATTTCACTCGAGCAAAGAACAAGAGGGGTATTGTTTTAAACAAATTCTTTGCAACTTGAAAATGTTGACTTTCATTTTGAGATAGCCAAAGCGTTTTATTTATTAGTCATCAAGATTTCCTCCACCAATGGCTGGCTGATGAACACCTTTGAAATTATACACATTTTGCTTTCAGATGTTATATTGTGAATTTACTAAGGCGCTGTAATTTGTTTCTTCTTCTTTTTCTTCTTCTTAAATACTGTTTCATGTAACATAAATGCAGCTGCCATTCAATGTCTTAAGAGAAAGAGGTTATATGAACAACAAATAGAACAGCTGGGAAATTTCCAGCTACGCATCCATGATCAGGTAAGCTTGTCCTTCATCCATTTTTATGGTAACAACTATACTTTAGAGAAGTCTACTGTTTTCACGATTGAGTACACTTCTGTTTTTGTGACATAAATATCTGTGTGATAGATGATAACATTAGAAGGTGCAAAAGCCACTACTGAAACTGTGGATGCATTGAGAACTGGAGCCTCTGCAATGAAGGCAATGCAGAAAGCAACGTATGTATCAACTATCTGTATTTCTCATCTTCCTAATTTAATACATACTCTAGGATATGTCCATTATTGTATACATGTGTGTTCTATACACTCAACATGCCTGTTCCTTCTACCCTATTGTTTTATCTGCTTCCATCATATCCAATTTATTCTACGAAATTGTATGGAAACGATAAGACTTGCATTTCTTTTCAGCTACCTAGTTTCATTTCCTTTACATGTAGATAAGTGAACTGCATGTAGTTTTACAAATATGTGATGAGTATTGTCAATGTGAAATGGATAAAATTTCAGGAACATTGACGATGTTGACAAAACTATGGATGAGATCAATGAGCAGACTGAGAACATGAGACAGATTCAAGAAGCATTATCAGCTCCCATTGGTTCTGCAGCTGATTTTGATGAGGTCATTGCTATTAATTGATGCAATTGGATTTTTTGTAATGCAATTTATACCTAAATGGGCATTTTATGGAGTGTCTTACCTGTACTCTATGTTTCAGGATGAATTGGCGGGGAAGTAATTATATGAAGTTGAGTTTTTTTTCTTAAAATTATTATATGTTGTGTTGTTTTTAATATCACATAGTT
>JAOXYD010000004.1:1582032-1592146 GCA_028565735.1 Pinacopodium congolense | reverse complement strand
TATTAAGTTACCAACTCTCGTTGCGCACTCTAACTAAAATAAATCAAAACAATCTGTCGATTCGAAGTGATTATAAACTTAACAATTGATACAAACAATTATGCATTAATTCAATAAGAATAAAGTTGGATAAACAATTCAAGAACAATCCCTAAACTATATTTAGCAATCCATAATCATATTTAAATAAACAATATTCAGATTAACCATCAAAAGGAAAGCAAATGAAAAGAGAAAACTAATGGGGTAGGTTAAAGCCTACCTTTTAGGCAAATTTGGATAGCACTTGTTGAATCTTGGTCTCCTCTCTAAAATTGAGTTCTCCACCTTTCTTCTCTCTACAAAAACCTTATTTAATGTCTTATATCTCTCCTAGGGTAAGAATGTGATTGCTAGGTTAATTCCCATGACCTTCTAATCCTAAAATCTCATAAAATACGTCCCTACACTTTTTACCACGTCACCCTACTAAATCAACTTTTTTCAAATTTGACCATTTCTTAGTATTTTTACTATATCTTCGTCCACATATCTCCTTTTGACCTGAAATTTGATATGTAGGCTCCTTACATGTTTTTCTAGCTCTCTGTAAAATTTCATTGCAATCAAAACTCTATAAATGCTTCTAATGCTTCACCGAAATTGCAGTATAAAAACTAATGCTGATTTCGGGTCTCATTCGTTACCTACAATTTCAAATATCAAAGTGCATCAACCCATCTTTCAAATAAGTTCATATTTTACCCTCAAATACTAAACAATACCAAAAAAAAATTAAATACCTAAAAGATAATGAAAAGAGATGTAAAATTTTATACTAATTAAGTTTAAAACACACAAATAATACTTAAAGCACCTAAAAATAACATAGAAATATAGTATAAAAATACACTTATCAAACATCACATCATATCATCAATTTGTTGATTATTTCTAACATTATAAACCTGTCAACAATTGTTCTATTTAACTTCCTCATGGGGGCAGAGTTTCTGTTACTCATATAGGTTCAGTTGTTGCCTCACCACACATTATTCTTCATCATGTTCTGCTTGTTCCTTCATTTGCTTTCAATTTGTTATCCGTTAGCAAATTAACTGATGATCAATTTGTTTTCCTAACCTTTCATACTAATTCTTATTCTATTAAGGTCCATTCCTCTCATATGCCAATTGGTATGGCCAGGAAGATAGATGTCTTATATCTTTTCTACTCTGATTTTACATCACAGTTTAGTGCTTTGATATCTCCAGCAATAAAGTCAACATGTGCAATTTCTTTTGATACTAGGCACTGCAGATTAGGTCATCCTTCCTCTGATAGGATGAGGCATATTTCTCGTATTTTTTATTCTTTAAACAATTTCAATCTCAACCCTTGTATGATCTATCCTAAGGCTAAACAAAAGCGTTGTTCTTTTCCTGTTCATGTAACAAATACCAAAAGTATCTTTGATCTTATACACCTTGATGTGTGGGGAACTTATGCTACTACATACATTAATGAAAATCATTTTTTCTCACAATTTTTGATGATTTTTTTAAGAGTACTTGGGTTTACTTGTTAAAACATAAATCTTAGGTGACCCAAATCATTCCTTAATTCTATTAGATTATTCTCACATAATTCAATGTTCGAATTAAAATCTTTTTCACTGATAATGCTGTTGAATTTTGGTTGCCTACCTTCTATAACACTCATGGGATATTGGACCAAACCTCTTATGTTTACACACCTCAACAGAATAATGTTGCTGAACACAAGCACCATCATCTACTAAATGTGGCTAGGTCACTTCTATTTCAATCAAATTTGCCATTATTTTTTTGGGGTGATTATGTGCTTACAACTATCTATCTCATCAATAAGATTTCCACTCCCTTGCTTAATAATCATAATAATTATGAAATTATTTTTCAACATCCTTCTTCCTATGCTCATCTTCAAGTATTTAGTTCTTTGTGTTTTTCCTTTACTTTGCTCGTTAATAGAAAAAAAATTGATCCTCGATTAAGGAGATGTGTATTTCTTGGTTATCCTGCTGGGGTTAAGGGCTATAAGCTTTATGATTTACAGATCCACCAAACATTCATTTCTAGGGATGTTCAATTTTTTGAATAGTTATGTCCTTGTGGTCAGGATCCTCCTTTTCAACCTAGTGTTGTTTTACCTCAGTTTTCCTCTTCTCTTTGTTATGAGTCTCCAATTGCTCTTATAGCGTCTACAAGTTTGCCCCATCCGGCTTCTTCTCCTACTTCCAGCCTTCCTCCTTCTGTTCGTATCCAGCCTAAACGTAGTACTAGGCTCACCTCTCTACCACTTTATCTATAAGATTTTCAGTTTCAATTGCCTCCTACCATCCTTTCTTCTCATAAAAATTGCTCGATTGCATATCATATTCAGCAATACCACTCTTTCACTCATATTTCTCCTTCCTTCCAAGCCTTTTCCTTCAATATTTCTTCTACCTTTGAACCTCAAACTTTTCAACAGGCAGTGTAGTCTAATCATTGGAAAACTGCAATGACTGAGGAGTTTGATGCTTTAGAAGTTAATCAAACCTGATCTGTTGTCCCTTTACCTCCAAGTTATCATACTGGCGGGTCTAAATGAGTTTATAAAATAAAATATCGGGCTAATAGGACTATTAAGAGATACAAGGCCAGGCTGGATGCTAAGAGTTACACATAGCTTGCTAGGTTTAATTATACAGACACTTTTAGTCATGTGGCTATGCATTCTACTGTTATGATGTTTCTGGCTTTAGTTGTTATTCATAACTAGTTCTTTCAACTTGACATTAATAATGCCTTCCTTAATGGGGATTTGGTTGAGGATATATATATGCAGCTATCAAAGTGCTATCTGATTCAGGGGGAGATCTCTCATGAATTTGGGCAACAACTAGTTGGTAAGTTGCACAAGTCTTTATATGGCTTGAGAAAGGCCTCAAAATAGTGGAACATCAAGCTGACTGATAGTTTACTGGAGCTTTGCTTTGTTCAATCTAAGGCTGAATATTCGTTGTTTACTAGAAAAACTAATATTGAATTTGTTGCAATTTTGGTGTATGTTGATGATATTGTTATTGCAGGCTCTAGTGAACAATTAGTGACAGATTTGAAGATCATACTTGATTCCAAATTCAAGTTAAGGGACATTGGAAAGCTTAGGTACTTTATTGGTCTTGAAATAGCAAGAATATGTACTTTTGTAAGAACATGGTGTACTTGGAGCAAAACCTGATAGTATTCCAATAGAAGTTAATCACAAGTTAGGGATAACATATGCTAACATTCTGCAGATCCTACTCATTATCAACAACTGGTTGGTAAACTGATTTATTTAACTCTGACAAGACCTGATATTTGTTATTCAGTACACATTTTATCACAATTCATGGATAAACCTGCTGCTGTTGATCTTAGTGTTGCATACAAAGTATTAAGATATTTGAAATACACACTAGGAAAAGGTATTTTCCTTGCTGTAGATTATTTTCTTCAACTTAAAATATATGTACATAGCGACTATGCAGGTTGTGTGGATACCTGGCGGTCAGTTGTAGGTTATTATGGCTTTCTGGGTACCTCTATTATTAGTTAGAAATCCAAAAAGCATACTGTTGTTTCAAGAAGGTCTATTGAAGCTGAATATAGGGGTAATGGCTATAGCCACTTATGAAGTTATTTAGCTATTAAGTTTACTTAAAGACTTCGATTTTGAACATCAAACTGAAGTAAAGTTGTATTGTTACGATTTGGTAGTCATCTATATTGTCAACAATCATGTGTTTCACGAGAGAATGAAACACATAAAGGTAGATTGTCATTTGATTCGTGAGAAGATAATTAGCAATATCATCAAACTTGCTTATATGAGGTCTCCAAAACAGATAGCAGATGTCTTTACCAAGGCCTTGAATTCTAATCAATTTGGTATTTTACTAAACAAGATGAGCCTAATTAATATATATGCTCATCTTGAAGGGGAGTATAAAACAAAAATGTCGTTTAAGTAGACTTGTTATTTACTATGTTGTTTAGCTTATTGCTTTAGTTTTGCTACTTATATTAAAAGAGAGATCTTGTATATTAAATGTATGTAATTTTTGGCTAACTAATAATAAAGTTTGTTTAATTTCTCTCACATCTTTTTTTAAAAAAAATATTATTAAGAAGTGGCAGAAGCGATGTAATTAATCATATTCATATTGTAGTTATATGTTTTCAAGTATTAATCACAATCAAAATTTTCCTATAATTTAATTTATTTTATTTTATTTTATTTTTTAAAATTATACCAAATTTTTGTACTTTTTATTTACTAACACTCAAATTTTATGCTGTTAATCTTTATTAGAATAACTAATAGATAGATTAAAAAATATATTTGTTCCTTAAAAAATTTATTAAATATTAAAAATGGTTGAGAAAGTACAAAACATCTTCTATGATACACGTAATTACATATGATATCGCTTTTATGTATTCCACTGTTTTTTTTTTCATTAATTTTTTTAAGGGAGAATGATACGGGAGAATTTTAGTATTAGTAAATTAACAAGGTCATAAAATAAATAATATTTTTTAAAAAAAGGAGAGATTAAAATGGAAAAAGGCAATACAGGCCCTCTGATGTAGTTAACTCTTTTTCAAAATACAAATATATATAATTTTACAAACTTATAAATACCAGTTCGGTGTTATAGTCCATATGTCAAGTTTACGCTAGTGGTGATGAAATGATCAATTAGACAAATAGAGTGTGTTGCCTTTTTCAGTGCCTCTTCTCTCATAAGTTTGCTTAAAACATAACTAAAGCACAAGCCAATGAATTTATGCGATAACTTACTTAGAAGACAGAATATTAAGAAGTAAAATGTCTTTTAAATGCGAGATACTCCTTTAAATCCCTTTAAATATTAGAGGTTTTAAGTTTTAATTATCATAACTATATGAATTAAGTTCAATTGTTTCATTTAGTAAATAATTTAATCTAGGATATAGAGAACGGATTCACTAATCTTTCTAAAAATTTCATAGTTTATTAAATATACACGCATATAAGTTTTTTATTAGAAAGTTATACAAATTATATGAAATATTTTAAATTATATATGTAATTTCGTTGAAAATATATAAATTAATAATACGGGTGTGTCTATTTAATAAAACATTAACGGCCATGTTTACTTTTATTTTTATTTCTGATTTTTGTTTCCTGTTTTTTGAAATACAAAAATCAATAAAGAAAACACACTAATAAAACACAGAAATCGATAAAAAAATACAATAATCAATATAAAAATACAATAATTACAACAAAAAAATTATAAATCACAACTCAATTAAACATTCCCTAAACTTTAAAGATATTAAATTATATAATTTTTTATAGAAATGAATCAAATTATAAGCAGATGTTTTTATCATTAAAAATATATAATGATTTGAAAGGAGATTTATATGAATATGTCCGCAAGATATGGGCATCCAGGAATAGAATTGGTTATGAATTTATACATTTAAAAACAAATGCAATTTTTTTATTTTTTTATTTCAAATGGTGGGGAATGAACAGAAAAGTTATCGATCATACGGAAACTGGAGTTACCATTTACCATTTACCAGTACACTTCGAACTGACCTTATCATATGGGGTTGAGTTCAAAGCTTTTAACTCAAAGATAGATGTTTCTTTTGTCTCTTTCGAACAGTAGAAAAATAAACAAATAATTGATATATCTAAGATAATTACATAGGTATAAAATATCTTCTCAATTTTTTTTCATCTTAGATGAAACATATTTCTAAAGGATAAACATTAAAAAATTTTAATATTTAAAAAATTATAACTTTTATAACACGATAAAAGATGTTTAAATCCTAGATTATAAAATGCTAAAAATCAAATTTAACAAACCAGTAAATCTTCTAATATAACATAAGCTTGTTAAAAAATTATCACATTAATACGAACCCATTAAATCTTTTTTAAACTACCCCTAGATCATTTTTAAACTTCTTATAAGAGTTGAATTTTTTTTTAAATACTTGAGAATTGGGTCTTGATAATTCTCAATTTCACTTGAAAGGTTGCAAATAAGCTATATATAAGGTTCCTCATCCAAGCAAATACAAAAAGCTCTCGACACAAATTAAGATAATATTACTTCATACACAATGCTTGCAATTTCAGTCTTCAGAGGATGACACTGCAGTTAGATAAATATCAGTCATAAGAGTTCAAAGCAATTGTTAGTGACTTGGCCTTTGCTCATGCTTCAACTTTTGAAAAGTAAGGCCAAAACCAAACTTCACAGTCAGGGCTGAAATGTGACAGTTAATGAGCTTAGTTCTTGAATCACAGCTCCAATGGCAGGCCTGTGAGATGGAGATTCATGGGTGCAAAGAAGAGCCAGTTTACAGAGTTTGACAGCTTCAGATTCGGAGAAGCTTTTCTCTAGATTTGCATCTACAACTTCTTCAACCCTGCCAGACTCTGCTGCCTGAAGAATCGATTGCGTGACATTGCGTTTTCCGCTGAGGATTTGTAGTATGATCATACCAAAAGCATAAATGTCACTCTTTTCGGTTAAACGACCGGTTGAAGTGTATTCAGGAGCAAGGTATCCCATGGCAGCACTCGCTTTAAGGATCGAAAAGACGACATCATCTGCAAGAAGTTTGTGCAGGCCTGAATCTGAGAGCAAAGGATTATACCGTTTGTCAATAAGCACTTTCTCAGCAGATATGTTCTGATGAACTAGAGCAGATTTACTTCCCTTGTTCCCATGCAAGTACCCAATACCTGTCAAGGAACATCAGCTTCAGCACACATAATGAATCAAAACTAAAAAGAACTTCAAAATAGTTGCCTCAATTGAGAATATCCGACTTTTAATGGTGAACAAGATGAACAGAGACTACCAAATGGTTTAATGATGACTGCTAAAGAAACCTGAGGGTATCATTTTTCTGATGACACAATGCAACCAAAGGAAATATGATCAAATCACACCGAAAAAAACTTACAACCAGTTCATTCATTATAGAACTTGTTATGATGATATGCTCAAATCAAATAAGAAAGAAATTTAAGCTAAAAACAGCAGAAAACACTTACTGTAACTTTAAAGAACAAAACTAGACAATTACCTTTAGCAATGCCATTTATGATTGCAATTCTTGTGGGCCATTCAAGGACCTTTCCACTGCCCTGTTTGATGTCTAGATATTGCAACAGGTTCCCATTTGGGACATAATCATAAATCAGAAAACACTCACCCCTTCCTTTTGAGCAGCAAAAGCCTCTTAGTCTCACCAAATTTTCATGTTTCAATGAGGTTAATATCTTCAATCCCTTCAAAAAATCAGCTTCATCTGATTTGCAACTTGTTTTGGTAATGCTCTTTATAGCAACAACTGATCCATCTCTTAGGATCCCCTTGTAAGTGAATGAGAAATTGCTTTTTCCCAGCAAATTCACCTCCGAAAAGCACTGAGTTGCTCGTTCAACATCTTCTAAATTGAACATGAAACCATCGAGGACTTCCTGAGAAAATCCATTTCCATTCCTACCAATGGCCAAGGGGTCCCAACCATTTGAATATTCTAGGTTGATCAAAGGTGAGGCACTTTTCCTGTAAACCTCCTTGGTCTGGTCAGTGCTAAGCCGGCCATCAGAAGTATCAAATGCACTTCCAATTTTCTGCTTTCGACGACGATATAGTGAGAATGCAATGAGGCCAGAGACGGCTAATACAACTAAAACTCCAATTACTCCAAATATCAAACCAAATTGTGAGTTTTTGGAAGCTGAAGAACAAGGACTACTGCCGCAATCAGAAGGCCGGTTTGCCGACTCTCGTATGTCGTCAGGCAAAGCACCATTAGGTTTGAAAGGTTCAGGCCTACTGAGGCTTAGGCCATCAGAAACTCTGCAAGTTTGCAAGTCAGAAAACCCAACTCCACATAGCTCTCGATTATTGTTATATTGGAATCCTTCATTCAGCCTCTTCAAAGCTTCATCACACGCATAACAAAATGATGAGTTCAAATCAAAGCTGACTTTTTCTTCTAACACCAAATAAAAAGAACAAAAAACAAAAAACAGAATCGAATGCAACATTGAAGTTGGTAATACAAACTTACATGAGGGAACATTTCCAGAAAGACTATTATTACGAATGTCTAGAACTTGCAGCATAGGTGCATTAGCCAACTTTACAGGTATTGAACCAAAAAGGCGATTGAAGCTCACATCCAACCTCGTTAGCGAATTCAGATCCCCCAAACTTGCAGGAATCGCTCCAGTTAGTTGATTATATTGCAGAGAAAGGGCAATAAGCTTTTTCAAAGACCCCAGTTGATTTGGTATGCTCCCAGTCAACTTATTGTAACACAGCTGCAAAACTGTTACTAAGAAACTCAAAATTAATACTCTGCAAAATCTTATTACCTTGGTATATAAGCTGAAATTGGAAGTTGGTAACCTATAATGGCAAAATAATAATAATAATAGTCGTAGTAGTCGTAACCGTAAGAAGAAGAAGAAGAAGAAGAAATTTTTGTATCAAAAAGTAAAGCTTTAGGAAAGGCAACGTGTAAGAAGGAGTTATCAGCCGTATAAGTAACATCAAAGGCAACTATCTTGCGAGGAGTAAACTGAATGAAATTATATTTACTTCCCTAAAGCAAAAGAACCACGTTCACAAAAGGAAACCCAGAAACAATAAAGTATGAGATACTGGAATATAAAGTGTAAATTTTTTTAGTGCCACTCGCTTGTAGTTTCTTAAATAAACCCAAGTCAAAACTTTAGAAAGAAAAGAAAACTCTTTCAAAAAAATACTTTAGAAAGAAAATCTGACCTTGAAGGTTACTCATGTTACCAATCTGAGCCGGAATCTCCCCAGAAAGGTTGTTGACATTGAGATATAAATCATTCAGTTCACTCAACTCAGCTATCTCTTTTGGTATCTCTCCGTTGAGTGCATTGAAATGCAGATACAGACCAGTCAACTTCTTCAGCCCACCAACAGCCGCTGGTATCTGGCCGGAGAGGCCCTTCCCTTGAAGAGAAATATTAGCAACAAAGCCTTGTTCATTGCACGCAACACCCTCAAAGGACCCGTTACAAGGGTTAGATTTTGGCTCCCATGACGTCAAGAACCGGTTTTGAGGGTCAAGAGAGGCCTTTATTTGCATGAGAAGTTCGATCTCCGTAGGAGCAGACAGAGCCGGTGAAAGTGAGTGTGAAACGAGGAAACTTATCAAGTAGCAGAAGACGAAGAAACCCATCTTTTGGTTTGAAGAGGATCGAAGAAAAATGCGAGCTTTAGAAGAAGATAAATGGAGGAGCCGAGCAACCAGAAACCATAGATAGTCCTCACTCGACTTTAAGCAACAAACTGTAAGGTGCTCTCTTTTTCTACTTGTTTTGGTAAGTTCGCGTTATATTATAGAATTTCGTGTAAAGTTTTTGAAAACAGAAGGGGAGTATCAGGATTGGGCCATACCAACCGTCCGATGGGCTCTCGTATCACGTGGAGGAAAAATATCATGTGCAATCAGTTTCATGATAAAAAACTTGGAACTGTATAAAGTCCTGAATTGTCAATTCCCGAATCTGTCTCACTGCAGAGGTTGACCAGTTTCATGTGGTCCTGGTAAGCGACACCCCAGAAAAATTCAAAACTAGGGACAGTGAATTCCTGGAATTTTTTTGGGAAATACCCAAATTTGAACAAACAATTAGTAATTATATTAATTCTCCAGTCACTTTTTGCAGTCTTTTTTTAATTTCTGTTCTATAGTGGCAAATGGAGGTTTAATGGATTATTTAGTACGCAGACACAAACGGGAAGTCACTTGATATGAGTTACGACAGCTTCGGATCTATGAAGTTTTTCTACGGGACCTTAAAAGAAGTGAACGTACACCGGCCATGCACATTAGTTATATTTGAACAGCTTTTTAAATATTATATCGAATTTATTTTTAAAATAATACTATATCAATATTAGATAATACCTTTTATTTTATTTTTATTTATCTTATCTTATTTTATTTATTTTATTTTAACATGGATATGATTGAACTTATTTTAA
>JAOXYD010000004.1:1571641-1581932 GCA_028565735.1 Pinacopodium congolense | reverse complement strand
TAAATGTATTATATTGTATAGTTTTTAACTTAACTTTAAACTTAAAAATGTCAAAATACAAAATTTTCTCTTTTTTTCAAAAAAAATTTATTTTTTTATTTTTTATTTTTTCCGGTACCGGCCGGTACTGACCGGTATTTAAACTCGGTGCGAAATCCGAATTTTTCGTTCCGTTTTCCAGTTGGTATGGGACGAAATTTAAAACCCTGGCTGTAACAATCATAGTTTTTATTTTTTCTTTTTACAATTTATTATAAAATATCTCTTGTATTTATAAATAGATCTCTAAAATTTATTAAGGACCCCAATCATAACTTATTTTATTTAAACGAGAAAATACATTTTTTTTTTACTAAATGGACAACGCATCTCTTCTATTTTTTCCCTCTTAAAATGAATTGGAAAACATTTGCAAATCTACAATCATAAGCGGAAATACTCACTAAAAATTGTTTGGAGTTTTACAAATACATTAATATAAAAGTACTTCCTAAAATGCATTTAACCATTTGAGAAATTTGGTTTAAAAGTTTGATCATCTCTTCTAGACTTTGTATTAAAAGTTATAAGATTTATTTTACGCCAAGAGTACCTTAATGTTTGTATAAAAATTTTAAAAAATTCTGACATTTAAAACTTTAAAAAATATAATAATTATAAAATATTCACAAAAATATTACAAATTAATAGAAATTTAATTTTTCAATTTTTTTTGATGATGTAATAATTTTTAAATAATTTTATATCATATCACTAACTTAAATTAATCTTTAATCAGATTCAAATTAAATTTGGGGAGGGGATGACATTATTAATGTGATAAAAAATTAATTAAAAATTATTACTTTAGTACAGAGAATTGGAATTCTGTCATTTTAAAGTTTTATTTAAATATTTTTAAGAAATGATAAAATCTTCTTTTAATATTTTATAAATTTCAAATTTTAAAATGACATCAAATACTAAATTTTTTTAAAAATTTTTGTATAAATTTTAAGGATTAAATTATTACTTTAGCCATTTATTTTACATTATAATTCACTAAATTGTTTTTTAATTTGTCATTTAATTTAAATTTATGAATGCATTTACCAAGCTATTTGAAGCATATAACTGATAAATATTACATATTTAAAAAAATTCATTCATGACATACTCAGAACATTATAATCTCCGTATATAATAAAACTTTGGAACTAGAACTAATGATCCCCTCGTTTTAAGGATTGTTTGATATCATTTATTTTTTTAAATATATTTTTAGTTTTAAAGTGAACCAAACTACTTCTTTTTTTCTTCCTTTTAATTTTTAAAACAGAAAATTGATTAATTGAAATTTATAATAAAAATTTAAAAACAAAACTTGTTTGGTCTATATTTTTTATAAAAATAATTTAGTAATAATAAATAAATTTAAATTCTTAAACTAAAATATTTTCTTACATATTAATTAATAAATTATGTTCATTATTTAATGTGAAAAATATATTTATAAAACTTATTTGTCAAATATAAAGAAACTAGATTTTCTTATTTATGATTTTATTCTATTTTTATAAATTTATAAGAAAATAAATAAATTTGTATTATTAATTTATATATTTAAAAATAGAAATAAAAATAATACTAAACAGGGCTTCATTTGTTCTTTCCCTTTTCCAAGAACTTACCATCAGTGGCGATTATAAAACAAACTTAGGCTCATCCACTTGGACCTCGTAGCCTTTAAAGCCCTATATTTCTCGTTCCAGGGCCTTATTTTTTTCGTGGAGGCTATCCTATCCTGGATCAGTTCAGTAAAATACCAAGGCTATCTTCGTCCCATAATATTGGGCTTTCAAGATTACGTGTTTGCACCATCAGTATGGGTTTCACTGCACATTTTCTTCAAATCAATATTATTAAGGATCGTTTTGATTTAATTTTTTGCCCTCGTCTTTTATTTTTATATATTTTTTTTAATTATATATATCTATATCTTTTTATTTTTATATTATATTCAAGTGTTATTTTTTATTTTTATACTATTTTAAAAATTTTATATTTTAAAAAATAAAAATAAAAATTATAACCAAACAAATCTTTAAGAGATATTTGTTGAATTTGTGAGTTTTAATTTTTAAAATTTTAAAATAAAAAATAGAAAAATAGAAAAAAAACACATGTATAAAGTATTTTTTAAATTTGTTCTTTTTGTGTATTTTATGATTTTATATTTTTTTTTTCAAATCTTTGTGCTTAGTATATTATTTTAAAATTTTTTATATTATATTTTTAAAATTTTATATTAAAAAACGTAAACAAAAAAGAATATAAAAAAAACCCGATTTCAGCATTTTCCTGTCCCAGATGCAGCCATTTCATCTATGCTCATCACAGTGATTTTGGGTCCCTGCTTAGTATTATCCTTCCTTCTCGCACTGTGGTTTAGTCCTGATTCGGTTCCTGCTGCATAAAAGATGCAATCATGTAGAGTGTAAGGTGAGCAATTTTCATCAGATTTATTCGAGGGTTGAGAATCGTTTTACGATTGATTGCCGCCGAGGGGATTTTTTTTCCCACTTTCTTGGCGTTTCCAAGGTTGTTAATGGTCACTCGGGTAGTGGGTTTTTCGGGATGAGATATTGCTGTGGATGGCGTTGTTTACTTATTAGTCTTTCTCTGCTTGTGATCTTTGTTCATCTATTTTCTGGTAATTCTCCTCTCTGTTTGGTTCCCCCTTTTATTATATATATATATATATATATCAACCTAATAATGCTTTGTCCCTTATCAATGGGTACTTGAGATAGTGCTAATTTGATCTTCTTTTTGCAGTTATTGAACTGCAACATGACTCGATTATTAAAGATCCACATAAGAAAGTGAAGAAGAAATTTGATCATCTGGTTCTTGGTCCTGCTGCTGGTCAGGGATTACCTAATCGCTTGCAGTGCCAAGGTTTTCTTCTGTGTACTTTCCATTGTAATATTTCTTTATTTATTCATGTTGTGGGATGAATAATAGTATTGATTGTAGTAGAATTTTGGTACTTTTTATTGGTATCAGACCTTCATAACTAGATTTGCAATGCTTATGTCAGATGTTTTATGTAATCCTGACATAGTCAATCTCACGTCTGATGTTATCCATTGTAGGGTTGAGAGCTCTGAACAAGACCCATTTGCTAGCATCTTCAAATGCCACCAGAGTTGGAGGTAGCATTGCCTTTGTCACCGTGTTTACTCTTTATAACACTTCATTGGATAGTCGAGTATCAACAAATGTTGTTTCCGTTGGGAATACCTCATACAATAAAGCCGAGAGATCCATGGCCATTCTGAATGTCTTTGTGAACTTTATCCAGGTAGTTTTTAAGGTTTTAAGTCAATGGATTCTTTATGTTCTTGCATTACTAGTATGTAAATTGTCTGGTTTATCCTTTAAATTAAGTCTGTGTAGGATTTGTTTTTTAGAGTGTTTGAACCTTTTGTATAGCTTATCAGAATATATTTTCGACTCTCTGACAGAACATTGCTTTGCTTTGGTCGTTTAATATTTGAAACTTGTTCAAAAATAATTTCAGTTAGCAATGCCTCGGAGTAAAGTTATCATTCTTACGGATCCAGCATCTGATTTCTCATTGCATAGAGATGGCGTTACGATGTATCCTATACAGGGTGAATATTCTCGAGACAAGTTGATGCTTCAAAGAATCAAGTCTTACATTGTAAGAGCACATCACATTATATATAGGTAGAACTTTTCTGTTTTCAACAACTTATTCTTTTTTCTTGAGATTACTGCGTTGGCTTCTTATTGGTTTTACTTTTCTTTTTTGCTTCTTGAGACTTTTATCTGAAGTCAAATCTTCAGCTGACTTTTATATGTTTTATGTTGTACCTTTTATATCCTTAATGGTTTGCTTGTTCTTGGTTTTTCCTTAAAATAGATTTTGACAATTTACAGAAAGCTGATAAAAGTTTTTCGGTTGTTTGCTATGTAGATTTTCCTAGACACGAGGCTCAAGGAGCTTGCTGAGAATCCACGGCATACAACTCATTACATTTTCACCGACTCTGATGTAGCTGTGGTTGATGACCTGGAACCGATTTTCAACATCTACCCAAATTTTCATCTTGCTCTCACCTTCAGGAACAACAAGGAGCAGCCTCTAAATTCAGGATTCATAGCAGTGAGAGGTACGCCTGATGCAATCTTAAGGTACTCATTGTCCCTTCTTTTTTTTTCCTGTTTTTGTTTGGTGGAGGGAGAGGGTGCAAAAATACTTTTTGGTTGCCAATGATTTGAGCTAGCATGAGAATCTGATGGAGGTGTTGGGAGAGGGTTCCTGTTTTCCACTTTCATAATTTATTTAGAATTCAAAGGAGACAGCTATATCTTTTTCTTATTATCTTTTTTCTTATGCTTATAATATCTTTGCAACAACTGACTTACAATTTGATATTGGCTAACAGGGCAAAGATTTATCTTCAAGAAGTACTGAAAGTTTACAAATCAAAGTACATGAAAGCTTCTCGAATGCTTGGAGACCAGTTAGCTCTTGCCTGGATTATAAAATCACAGGCAGCTTTTGATTTGAAGAGATTTTCCAAAGTACAAGCTTTTCAAGAAGAAATAGGTCGTGCTTTGGTTCTATTTCTACCATGTGCTACGCATAATTGGACACCACCTGAGGGTGCTGGCCAATTTCATGGCATGCCCTTAGATGTCAAGGTATACTTATTGTAGTGAAGATGGACTTCTTTTGAGAAATATTGGATCATTTGGTGATATTCATACGATGTTTAAAGATGAATGCACACAATATCGGGCATATTCAGTAATATCCTATTTCCCCTCGGTCCTGAGAAAATATTTAAATGAACACACACACATATATATAGGTGACGAAGGGATTAAGGTTCGAGGAGGGAGGTTCTATTTTATATTTCGTGCTGTAACATTGTTAATTTCCTGTTTACAGGTTGTTCACTTTAAGGGATCAAGGAAACGCCTGATGCTCGAGGCTTGGAACTACTTCAAATCATCTTCTGACATTTCTGATATGTTATGCCTCATTTTGATGAGTGGAAGAACCAAATATGACTTTTGAGTACATTATTTTCTTAGCTTAGCCTGCTTGAACATAGTCTAACCCAGAGAGAATTGCTTTTTATTCAACTTGAACATTATTGGTATTTTAGCTACAACATATTAGGTTATTGACTGGCTTGAGTACTTGTTATTGCATGTAACCGATATGGTTTTGGATTGTTTGTAATTTAAAATGTGCTGTTTTAAGTACCAACCATTCCTGTACCACAATGTGCCTCGTCTTGTTTGCTTTAGCCTTGAGATTCAATGTGAATTTTATTATTTGTTTTGGACACAACGGATGAAATGAAAACTTTATGGTTTTTTTTACCGTTATTTTACTGCTTCCAATAATTTTGCTTCCCTTCTTCTCTGGTTCTTTGTTAATGGTGTGATATCCTTATTTTCCCCCCTCTCAATTGCAGGACATAGATACATAGAATTCAGTTACTGTAGAGGCTGATTCAAAATGTATTCATTCAGGATACGAGGCCAAATGACCGAAATGAAGTTTTGACAATTGGACAAAGGGAAAAAACAAGGATTAGAAATAATCGATCTTCCAAATTGCATTAGTCGATTCATTTGTATGTGAACTTTGTCGGAATAAATAACAAGCAAGATCTTGATTTATGTAATTCATATCTCATTCAATGGGAAACAAAAGATTCGGAGAAAGGAAAATAATGAACAATTTTCCCACTCACCGTAACATTAGCAAAGCAATATACTTAAAACTTTTTTAGTTTAATTTTTAATTTTTATTTATTAAAATATAAAAATCACTGCAAATTATTTTTATTGTTTCTGTATATTTTTGTTAAATTTTATACATTATTTTCATTAGTTTTTGTATTATAAAAAATAAAAAATAATAAAACTAAAATCATAACCGAACAATTCTTTAAAATAACAAAAAGTTCTGATCAACTCGAAATTATCAGTTTAAATTTGATTTGTTTGGATTCCGGTTAAGCCCAAAAAATTCAAGGCGCTCGACTCTATAAAAGATAGATCATCAAGCTAGATTTGAATTGAAAAATAACAGAATTCACAAATGGACTTGGATTTTTTTGGGTGTGGTGTGTTTGAAATACCAACAGAGTTGTTAAACTAGAGGAAGGACATAGAGACAAAGATATTAGAATAGCCTTTTCGAAGGTTAAGGCTACAAAGAAAGTAAACTTCAACTAAAACAAGGGCCAATGACAAATGAAAGTAGAAACTGAAGAGCAGAGAAAAAATGGAAGGTAAAAAAGATTTGAACATTTCTGAAAGTAGAAGTAAGTTGTCATTTAATGGAGGATTAAAACTTCAAAGCTACCGAGATTATGCACATCATCAGGATATTAAATACAACACAAAACTAAGATCACTCATTCACTCATTCATGTGGAGTTCCTACAACACAAAAGCAAGTTCCTCTAATAAGGCATGGTATCTATGCAAGTTCATTATCAATCATCTGAACAGAAATGTGGAAAAGAAAACAAGATAAGACGCCAAATACGAGTCAGATGGGATCTAACTCATTCAGTAACTATGCAGAAATATGAAAATTGTGTGCTATTTTATTCAAGTTGAGTAGAAATGATACATGTCCAATAATCAGCATATTCTCTATCAGTCATGAATGCTACAATTCTGCAATCTGAAACTACAGCAATTACAAAGTTAAGAATGGGGAAAACAAAAAAAGGAAAGAAGGATGCTTTCTTTGATACATCTCGGAAGGTCCCAACAAATGATATCCACCAAGGCACCAACCACAAAAATCTTCTTTTAGGTCTCCATCTATAGCATCAATTGATCAATATATGGAAACACAATAATGGGTTCAAGGAACGAACAAAAAATGTTAAGCAAAACAATCATAAGAATCATAATGAACAAGATGTCCCTTTAGGTACCCGAGCTTGCAGCCAAAGATTTCGAGTTTTGATTATCGACGTGCATCGGCCTTCTTTCCTCCAGCAGAATAATAACTAAGATACCATCTCACAAATTTCTTCAACCCTGCTTGCAGATCTGTGCTAGGCTTATACCCAAGTTCCCTCTGCGCCAAACTAATGTTCGCATGAGTGAACGGAACATCCCCGTTGCGAGGCAGCTTCATGATATTCCTTTTAGCCTTCACCTTCAAAAGCCTTTCCAAAATGCTCACAAGATCAGAAACAGGCACTGGAGATGTGTTCCCCAAATTAAACACTCTCAATTGTGCAGGACCCTTCTTTTTCCCTCCACTCCCAGTACTCTTCCCTGCAGTATCTAATGCAGCCAAGCATCCCTTAACAATATCATCAATGTATGTGAAATCCCTAGCAACAGTGCCATGATTTGCTGCCTCAAAAATTGGTATCCTCTTCCCTTTCAAGATATCCCTAGTGAAAAAGAAATAAGCCATGTCTGGCCTGCCCCAAGGACCATAAACAGTGAAAAATCGCAACCCAGTAAGTGAAAGACCGTAGATATGATTATAAGTATGTGCAATTTCCTCTCCAGCCTTCTTAGTGGCAGCATATAAACTAGCAGGTTGATCAGTTCTATCCTTCTCAGAAAAGGGTACTTTAGAATTAAGACCATAGACAGAGCTAGAAGATGCCCACACAATTGCAGGCTGTGGGATGGCTTCTTTACAAACTTCCAGCAGATTAACAAACCCAGCAATATTGCTATGCACATAAGACCCAGGATTCTGCATTGCATACCTAACCCCAGCTTGAGCCGCCAAATGCATCACGTGAGAGAAACCCACAACCTCAAACAGCTTCTTCAGCAAACCGACGTCGTTTATGTCTCCTTCTACGATGAACACTCCGGCTCGTTCAAGAAGTGCCTGTCGATCTCGTTTCAAAGACGGGTCGTAGTAGTCGTTGAAATTGTCAAGCCCGACGACACCGTCGCCTCTTCGTTTCAGGGCAGCGGATACGTGGGTCCCCACAAAACCGGCAGCCCCAGTGACCAGCACCGACATCCCGTGCCGCGACCGGATTCTGGCAGACGCCCTGACCCGTTTCTCCCAATCGGGTCCGCCCCAAGAGGACGTGCGAAGAGAACGGCGTGATAGATCGGAGGGTAAGTGGTTGGCAGCCGATGACGGCGAAGCAGACGGGGTTCGATAAAAGAAGATGAAAATCAAACCAATGAAGACGAAAGACCAGAATGTGAGCTTGGTCAACCTCAATCTACCATAAGAGTACTGAGATTTCTCCATCTTGAATTTGCCAGGTGTTGATGGGGTGTGATCAGGGTGGGTCATTGGCTTCATCTGGGACGTAAAGTTAACTTCTTTATTGTTCTTGATAACGAAAACAACAAACAAAAATAGGGTTTGGGATTGATCAGAGAAATTGTAGTACCAGAAGTGATGGTGAAGAAGAAAAATCAAAAGGGTCTTGCTTTGCTTTGGTGGATGATGCCTTCTTTTCCTTTTCAGCTTTGTAAAAATGGAATCTTTCCAGTTTCTTGAAGGAATGGGCTAAGGGTAGTTTCTGTTTTAGGGTTACATGAATTAAAAAAGCATAAAGCTTTTGATTGATTGTGTCTGATTAACAAATGGTGATTAAAGCATTCAGGAATGGAGGGTAGAGAGAGAGAGAGAGACACTGTGACAATTAACAGAGAAGGAGGGAGATGGAGAGGGATTTTTTTTGAATTTTAGGTTATATTGGATATGAAGAAGAGTCAAAAGAACTGAGCGGTAAAGCTTATGATTGACTCTGCGGTTGATATTTCTCTTGGTGGGTAAAAATAAAAAGGATAGAAGGAAGTTTCAAGAAATACAAAATGGCGGGTGTTAAGTCAAAGATTGACTATCTAATTTACTATCCTTCAAGCTTGAATTTCATTGGCTAGGATTCCAAGAATTTTGGAGGTCATAGGTTATATGCTCCTGTAATTAAGGAGATAAGCGTAGGTTTATTCTTTATTTAGTTAGTGAGGAGAATGAAAAAAACGTAGCTTGCTAAAGAGAGGGGGGTGTTTCCTAGATTTCATACCCTTGAAAAAGTATGAGAGATTTATGGGGATTTGAGACTTGATATTCAATGATCATCACTCTTCATGATTTCCTATTCTACTAATTGCCATAGTAATTTAATTATGTTAATTATAATTTCAATCAAATAGCCAATGAAATGCTTTGAACAATTTTAAGAAATCCAATTATTAGTATTACTTCATAGTTGCTATTCATTCTCATTTATGTTCCATAAATGTAATTGCGTACATTGTCCACATGTTAATGCAACTTACTTACCGTATCCTGATAATTATTAATTCATTGCAGGCTTGATAAAATGGCGCATCTACAAGCATTGATTACAAGACTATTACAAATTAAATTCGTCTATTTTTTATAATTAAATAACTTACGATAGTGGCCTTAAATGTGTAATAGATAAAATTTTAAAAATTATGCTAAAATATGTTAAATATGAAATATTTGATATAAAATTTTAATAATTATGCTGAATTTTTTTCGTAAATATTAAATGATTGATATGAAATTTCTATAATTATATTGAAATATAATAAATATGGAAATGACCTATGATTATTTTAGGGGGTGTTTATTTTCATTTTTTATTTTTATTTTTCGAAATACAAAAATTCAAAAAATAATATATAAATACAACACAAAAATTCAAAAATAATATAAAAATTCAAAAATAGCATATAAATATAATATAAAAATTCAAAAATAAAAAATATATAAATAAAAAATTAAACGGAACGAACCTTAAATTCAAAACCTCTTATAACTGTTTTTTTTTTTTTTTTTTTCCATTCGGCTCATGATCAACCTTGGAATTATTGACAACTATGCATTATAAATTAGCAGTTATAATTACTTCTCGGTGGAATTTTGATTCGATCTTAGTAAATCAATATATCTGAACATAATGACGCCAAATGAAAATTTAGAGCCTGTTTATTTGTGTTTATGTTTTATGTTTTTGTTTTTAAAAAATAGAGAAATAAAGGAAAAAAATATGTTAGCCTATATTTTGTTTATATTTTCTATTTTTAAAATTAGAAAAATATAAATAGAAATAGAAAAATAATAAAATGATATTTTTCTGCATTTTGAAAATAGATTTTATAAACAGATTTTTTTTACATTAAATAATGAATATAATTTATTGACTAATAATATATTTTTAAGGTGTATAAGAGTTTTTTGGTCAAATAATTTAAATTTATTTCATATTGG
>JAOXYD010000004.1:1542362-1559438 GCA_028565735.1 Pinacopodium congolense | reverse complement strand
TAATGATTAATAAAAAATAAATTCAAATTTATTGACCAAAATATATTCATATACTTTTAAAAAATATATTAGTTAATATATTATATTTATTATTTAATATAAAAATTATTTTATTTATAATTTTATATTTCTATTTTTATAACTTTATAAAGTGAATTTATAAATAGAACAAAGACATTTTTATCATTAGTTTTTACACTTCAAAAATAAAACTAAAAACTAAAGAAGGAAGCCACAGCGGATGTTAAGGAAAAACAATTTTTTAAAACAAAACAAATTCTGTGAGATATTAATGATCATGCGACTTATTGAAAGGGAATATATAAAACATCTTTTTATCATAATTTAAATTTTAATAAAAATAATAATTTAACAATCAGAAAAAATATATTCCTGTCAGCCAAAACAGCGAACAATTTTGGCTAAATAAGTTTCTTGCGGTTTTTTATTTTTATTTTTATTTTTAAAATATAAAAATAAAAAACAACACAAAAATCAAGAAAAATAGTATATTAATATAATATAAAAATTTAAAAAATAATATAAAAATACAAAAGTTAATATAATCACAAAAAATTAATAATTAATAATTAAAATTAATAATAATATCAAACATACTCATACTTAAAACACTTGCTTCCCTTTTAATTGAAGTATTTTGAGTTTTGACACTTTATTAATCCTTAAAGAAATATTTAAAGACATCAATTTTTAAAATTTGGACCTGAATTATAAATTAGAAAATTTATCTATTGTTTTAATTTATTAAAATTGAATCTTAATTGCTTATATTTTATTAAAACTAAATCACAATAATTATAGGGTCTTGTTCACATATTTACTAACTAATTATATAGTACTTTGAGTTAAACAAATTTAATAGATTTTAAAATAAAAATATTTATATTTTTAATATGACAAATATATTTTAAATAATTTCAATAAAATAATTTAAATTACAAAATAAATACCTATCTTTTTATTAAAATATTAAAAAGAAAAGAAAATGATATAATAAATGATTATAATTTGATGAATATCAGTAATTTAAAATATAGTGAATAACAAAAAAAATATAAAAAATATTCCTATGCTAGGTCCACTTCTTAATTAAAAGGGTAAATTACCAAAAATAAAATCTCAAACTTTATTCAATTTTACAATACTAAACAAAATTTTGAAAAGAAGTAATAAAATACTTAAAATTTTAATTTATTATAAAAATAATCTGATATTAATAAAAATATTAATGGTACTAACATGTCAGATATATCAGCAATCATGGGCGTAAATGTGATGTCACTTTTTACATTTTCAATTAATATTTTAAAATTGTTTAAATAAATTTAAACTACAAATTTATTAAAAATCCTTAAAAACCTGTTTCCCCAAAAAAGTTCTTTCACTAAAACTTTGACCATCGGCATCTTCTTCTTCCCCTGTCCTCCAATTTGATTATCGGAACAAAAACAAAGACAAAGGCACAAGCACAAGCATAGAGCATAAGCAAAAACCCGAGATGGCAGCGACGGTGCGCAGGAAACTGTTATCGTCAATCGACATGGGCGAGTACTCCGCCTCGTGCCGATGGATCTTACACAATTTTCCTCTCGTAAAAGCTAGGGGACTTTGGAGCAAGTACTTCGAGGTGGACAATTCGTTTTAAACAGACATTATCTCTATAATGCCATGCCACCACATTCGACAGTAAAAAGGTGAAGGCAAAACATTTTGATTGAATTCTTGGACAGTAACAAGCAAATAAAGCGAAACCCATTTTTCATCTTCCAACTGCGAATCTGCACGTCGAACCAATGGTTATTTGACTGTATCTTGGAAAGCACTCAGTGATCTCTGCTCTCTGTAGCACACTAATGTGGTTGTCTTCCATTATAAACCTTTTCATAGCGTATTAATAGCTTAGCTCGTCTACCTAGCTACATTATCTGAAACACGTGGCTCTGCTCATTCTCTTTGTCTGTAAAGAAAGCGTGAGTGGATGTAAAGCATTAACTCTATGGGTACAGTGTTCATAGGTCATTTCCATTGTTCCATATCTAATATGTAGATGCATTATCAGCTGAATTGCTCCATTTTCTCATATTTCCGGTGAAGAGTTTTGTCATGCCATGTGATGGAAAAACAGCAAAAAGGGAATAAACGGCTTTAAGAAATATATGAAATAGTTGTTACCTGTATATAGGCTTGTACATACACATGAAATAGAATTTAACAAAATGCAACAACTTTATGTTAAGAGAAAAAAAGAAAATAAAGAAAAGAAAAAAAGGAGAAGAAGAGAAGTAGGAAGAATAAATGGAATGGGCCAATAAACATGGGTATATCTAAAAAATAGACAGGTAAGACTTGACGAGCTCATGATCTTGTTGGTCCAAGTTCAGGAGAGAAGCCTTGACGAGCCCATGATCGTTGATCCATGTCCAGGAGAGAAGCTCAATGGAGAGGGGGGTAAATCTAGTCTTTTAAACACAAAAACACAACTTGTTTAGAAACCTAGGGTTTAGCATCGTCGAAGTTCTCCCGAGTGTTGGATACGCCACCACAAGCTGAGCGGTACACGTCGTGGAGAACACCTAGCTTAAACTTAAGGTTGTGGAAAGACGAGCGTGGGAGAGCCTTAGTGAAGATATCGGCAAACTAGCCATTGGAGGTGACTGGAAGGAGGTGAAGGACGTCGGATTGAACTCGTTCACGAACTAGGTGATAATCGATTTCTATGTGTTTTATTATTTCATGAAAAATAGGGTTTTCTAACAATATGAATAGTAAATTTATTATCACAGTAGAGGTTGGCTAGTTGTGGATGGTCGACGTCCAGGTCAGAGAGGAGATATGACAGCCAACGGAGGTCGCAAGCAGTGGTGGCAAGTGTGCGATACTCAGCTTTGGAAGAGCTTTTAGAGATGGTGGATTGCTTCTTCGACTTCCAGGCGATCAACAAAGCTCCTAAGAACACACAGTAGCCAGTGATGGACTTTTGAGAGTCTAGACAAGTCCCTTAATCAGAGTCAGAAAAGGCTTGAAGTTGGAGAGGATAATTGCTGCGGAAGAGGACGTCTTGATCCGGAGAACCCTCGAGGTGATGGAGAACTTGGTGAGCAACCTGTAGATGGAATGACTGGGCCTAGTGAGAAACTGTGAAAGCTGTTGGACAACAAAGCAAATGTCAAGCCTTATGGTGGTTAGATAGATGAGCTTCCCAACTAAGTAGTGGTAAGAGGTGACGTTGACTAGTGGCTCACTGTCAATGGTAAGTCTTGTGTTTTGAACCATCGAAGTAGGTGCTAGTTTGGTATGAAGAAAACCTGTTTCTTGAAGAAGATCAATGACATATTTGTGTTGGCATAGGATAATACCAGAGGAAGAACTGGCCAATTCGAGACCTAAAAAGTATTTGGTAGGTCCAAGGTCCATGATTCTGAAGGTGTCATCGAGGTACTGCTTTGTTGAATGGATGAGCTCAAGGGAGTTGCTGGATAGAAGGACATCATCAACGTACACAGCTAGGAAGATGAAGTCACTATGTTGCCTCTTCTTGAACATGGAGTAAACGGAGGTCGATTGAGTGAAGTCATTGGAGATCAAAGCCCAGGTCAGTATGGAGTGCCACTACTTGCTGGCCTGTTTCAACCCATAAATGCTCTTTTTAAGATAGCAGACCATATCTGGATGAGGTAAATCCAGGCCTTCAAGTGGTTTCATGTACACCTCCTCATTTAGTTTGCCATGTAAAAATGCATTATTGATGTCTAATTGGTGTAAGTACAATTGTTTTGAAGCTACTAGGGCCAGCAGTACATGAATGATGGTGGTCTTGATAACAAGGGAGAAGGTTTCTGTATAATTCAATCACTCCTACTGAGTGAAGCCTTTAGTAATGAGTCTGCTTTTGTAACGTTGAAAACTACCATTAGCATTGAATTTATATTTATGGACCCATTTGCAGTAAACTGCGCATTTATTGGGAGATGAAAAGGTAAAATCCCATGTGTTATTGTCTTGTAAACCTTTCAACTCTGCCTGCATTGCATCTCTCCATTTTAGATTTTTGATTGCTTGCTGATAGGTTCTAGGTTCTTTAAAAGTTGTCAGTGTAGTGGAATAGACTTGGTGTTGAAGGGAGAGATTATTATAGGTGAGGACAAAGGACAGAAGATGAGGAGTAATATAGGGTAAGGTAGGACAGTCATGGGTGAACTCTCTTTGACTTTCCCTGAAGCAGGGGTTTTTGTAGGTTTGGTGAAGGAAGAAGTCTGAGCCTTGTGCTCGTGACCACTTCACTCTTGCTTTCAATTAAAGGCACTTGACTAGCTCACTTTACAGACTGTGAAAAGAAATTCCCAATTTTACTTTTTAAATTTTATGTGGACAATATGAGAAGGTTTTGGCCGCATAAGGGCTGGAACTGGGATGTGCTTTACCGGCGGATGTATGAGCTGCTCGAATCCAATTTGTTTACTTGGAAGCTGGGCTTAAACACCGATAATCTTTAAGGTAGGTCATAGGGGGTGAGACTGTCTTGATGAGCGGTGAAGAGGGGGAGGGGAAGGTGAAGGAGACGAAGAAGGAGAGGGTATAGGTGGGGGGAAAGGTGAGGGAAGAGGGTCAGCAAAAGATGGAGGGGAGGGAGTACATAAAATAGGAGAGGGAGAACATGAGTCTTTTGGTGAAACAAAAATGGGAAAAATGGTTCTTATAAAAATTGACATTTCTAGATAGAAGGAAGGTTTTGGTAGTCAAGTCAAAAACCTTGTAACCTTTAGTACATGCAGAAAAATCAAGAAACACACATTCTCTTGCCCTGGTATCGAACTTGCCTTTATTTGCTTCTTTAGTGAAAGCAAAACAGAGACAACCAAATACCTTTAATGGGGCAAGGTCAAGGTTAGTGCCAAAGAGGACAGAATATGGGGATTTATGAGATAAGAGAGGGGAGGGAACCCGGTTGATTAGATAAATAGCATGGAGAATACATTCAGACCAGAATTTAATAGGTAGATTAGCTTAGATGTTTAAAGCTCTGGCTATAGTTAAAATATGTTGATGTTTCCTTTCAACTCTTCCATTTTGCTATGGTGTTTGAACACAGGTAATTTCATTTAAAATTCCCTTTTCTCTGTAATATTCTATCATGGAAAATTATATGCCATTGTCACTGCAAATTCGCTTAATTTTCTCACCAAATTGTCATTCAACGTAAACACAAAAGCTTTTAAGTAAGTCTCTAGTTTTTTATTTTTGTTTCATCATGTAAATCCAAGTCATTCTGCTATAGTCATCCACAATAGTTAAAAAGAACTTATATCCTAAAACATAAGGTGTATGGTAAGGGCCCCATATATCAACATGAATAAGATCAAAACAATAATTTGTAATGGATAATCTGGTAGAAAAAGGTAATTTCCTTTATTTAGAAAAATGAAAAACGTCACAGTGTTTATTGAATTGAAAAGTAATAAGGGAGTTAAATTTAGATAGAATTTTGAGCCTTTGATTAGATAAGTGTCATAGTCTTTTGTGCCATAAGTTTTCTTGGTGAGTTGAAGCAGTGCAGAGAAGTGAGCTGAAGTCTTGGGAAGGGGGAGTGAGATGATATAATCCACTGACTTGCTTAGGAAAACCAATCATCTTCAGAGACTTGGTGTCCTGAATTTGGCATAAGTCGGGAAAAAGGTTAGTTGACATTGAGAATCTTTAGAAAGCCTACTAATGAAAATAAGATTGAAAGAAAAAACAGGTACAAAGAGAAAATTTGTGAGGGTGAGAAAAGTGATGTGAGCAGTCTCAATGTGTGTGATAGGGACAAGGTCACCATTTGGTAGTCTGATTATTAAATTTTCTACTTTCTTGTAGGTGAAAAACTGATCTAAGGAGCAGATAATGTGGTTTGTAGCTCCAGAATTAAGAATCCATATGAATGACCATAAAACAGAAGGTAAGAGTGAGATGGAAATACCTTGCTGAGCACTAGAAATTATGTTGACTTGATAAGTGCTGACTGTTTTTCCCTTGACATCTCCTTCTCTTTGTAGAAGTTGGTGTAGCTGAGAGTATTGGTCGATGGTGAGTTGATAACCTAGAGAGTCTTGAGATGGTTCTGAGACAGGAGAATCAATGAAAGTTGCTATAAAATTTTCAAGATTAGTTTCCACTTAGTTAATGGCTTTAAAGCTGGTCTGATAGTTGTCTTTAGTGGAATAAGAGTTTTTGGGAGTTTGAAAAAAGTTAGGAGGGTAACCATGTTTGCAATAGCATTTAGCCTCGATATGGTCACTGTTGCTACAAAAGGTACATATAGGTTTTTTGTTAAGGTAGGAAGAGCTTTTGGGGTCAGATTTAGCATAGAAGGCTTATGGTTTAATAGAGGGTGTGGAGAGGGGGTGCTGAAGAGTAAGATTTAGTTGTCTTTCATGTTGGGCAAAAATGAAAAAAAATCTTCTTGATGTCAGGCAAGGGGTCTATAAGCATGATATGAGATTTAACAGATGAAAAAGATTCATTCAAACCTCTAAGAAATTTGATGACATAATTACCATCTTAATTGGATTTTATGATAGCTAAGAGATCACATGAACACTGTGGTTGACAGCTACATTTATGGAGAGGTCTGAGGTTGAAGAACTCATCCTATAGTATTTTTAAAGCATATATTTCTTTTTGTAAATCTGATATTCTGATAGAGTCAGCCCGAGAGAATCTTCCTTCTAGGTCCTTCCACACATCAAATGCTGAATCAATCCATATCACACTTTATGCTATGAATTCAAACACTGATCTTAAGAGCCAAGATAGAACCATTGTGTTGCATCTTTCCCAATATACAAAGGGTCATCTCTATGGGGCATGAGTATGGTAACATCAATAAATTTTAGTTTGTTTTTAGATAGAAGGGCCATTCACATGGATCTTGCCCATGGATGGTAATTGATACTGGTGAGACGAAAAGAAACAAGAATGAGAGAGGGGTTTTCATTAGGATGTAAATAATAAAGACTAGCTAGATGATCTTTTGGTTTGTAATTGTTAGAATATGTTGACCTTGATTTACAGTGACATGGGAGTATGAGGGGCCTAACATGATAAAGGAAGGAAGAAGGGAGAAAAACAAACTAAAAAATCGGACAACTAAACTGGACAACTGAAGATCAACAAGAAAGGGAAACAAAAAGAAGGATAAGAATTGGTATGGTGCTGATAAACAGCTGAAGATCACGAAGAAGGAAGCCGAAAAAGATAAAGAGCTATTGTAAAGCTTTGATACCATAATGGAAAAATAGCAAAAAGGGAATAAACGGCTTCAAAAAATGTATTGAATAATTGTTGTCTATATATAGGCTTGTACATGGACATGAAACATAATGTAACAACCTACAGTTATGAATAATGCAACAAATTTCTGTTAAGAGAAAAAAAAAGAAATAAAAAAAGAGAAGAAGAGAAGCAAGAAGAATAAATGGAATGAACCAATAAACATGGGTATATCCAGAAAATAGACAGGTTGTCACTTGAAGACTTGATAAGCCCATGACCCTGTTGGTCCAGTCCATGAGAGAAGCCTTGATGAGCCCATGATCCTGTTGGTGCAAGTTCAGGAGAGAAGCCTTGATGAGCCCATGATCATTGGCCCATGTCCAGGAGAGAAGCCCAATGGAGAGGGGGGGTAAACCTAGTCTTCCAAACATAGAAACATAACTTGTTTAGAAACCTAAGGTTCAACATCATCAAAGTTCTCCCAAGGGTTTGATACCATAAGCAAAATGGCTGATTTAAGATTAACCTAGTGTGTCTTTAACTGGCTTGCACAACTTTGATATTGTTAAATACAGAAGCTACTAGCATGTGCATAAGAATGAAGATAAATATTAAGATGGCCATACTAGTGATGTGGATGATATCTCTTAAAAAGTATCTACTACAAATTTTTAACTCTCAATCTGTTATAACTTAGTTTCGATATGATTTATAAATGGAATTCATGGAATCTGAATCGTAATAAAATATCGAAAAATAGGTGCATCACATTTTTCAAATATACTAATTTCACATTTTTTCAATTTATCAAATATTATCAATCATAAAATATATTATTACTTTCGTCATGTTTTATTTCATTAATTCAATATAAAATTTACATATTTTAAAAATAAATATAATTGGTTATTCATTATCTGTTTTATTTGAATATCACATTAAATATACAAATAACACATTTTAAATATTAATAATTATAATTTTGCATGCAAGACAATATAAAAATACAGTCTCAATTTAACCTTACTCGATTTCTATAATCAACTATTTCGTAAGTCCAATCCATTATCTAAACTGATTTCGAAACCTAAATAAAGAAAATTATATTCAATAAAACCTAATTTCAAAATTAAAGCGAAGAAAGCACATAAGATATGTCCAACTTAGGACTTGTTTGATTCAGTTTTTCGTTTTTCTTTTTTGTTTCCATTTTCTCTTTTTGTTTTTTTATGTTTTTATTAGTTTTTGTATGGTCTTTTTGATTTTTGATTTTTTTTATTTTTGTACTTTATTAATGTATTATTTTTTATTTCTATATTATTTTTTCAGTTTCTGTACTTAAAAAAATAGAAATCAAAAACCAAAATAAGAAGTGTTAGGCAAAAGGTCTACTTTACCTCTTAATATTTGATAAATGATTTAATTTAATCTTTAATATTTTTGAAGATACCATTTTATTCCATGACGTTTGTAAAATAATGTAATTTGTCCCTTAACATTACAAAAAGATACATATTACCTCCAAACGTTTACAAAATGATATATTTTACCCCCTTAACATTAATTTCATTAAGATCTTATTAAATAAATGTTAATTTTGACAATATTTTATAAATAAATTATTAATTAATTATTAAAAAATAATTAATGAAAATTTAATAAAATTAATATTAAATAAGTAATTTACACTATTTTGTAAAGGAAAATAAATATATTATCTTACAAATGTTAAGTGATAAAATAATACTTTTAAAAATGTTTGGAGACAATTTAAATTTTTTTATTTCTCTGCCAACCATTAAGTCTCTTTTAAAGAACAATACATGGACAAAAGGCCACAAATCAATAACACGTGGGGCATAGTGGAAAAACTTTTGAAGGGGAGGGGGTGGAATTAGGACTTTGAAGGATTTTTAATAAATTTATTTAAAATATTTAAAATTATTAATTAAAAAATAATGTGATATTTATATAGCATTCACATTTGCATTGACATGTCTGATATATCAATGTTATTAGTAATACTATTAACGTGAGGTTATTTTTATAATAAATTAAAATTGTGAACATTTTATTTCGTTACGTAAACTTTTGGTTAGAATTAAAAAATTGATCAAAATTTGAGAGTTTTTTTAATAATTTACCCTAATTAAAAATAGAGTTCCTAATCCTAAGATGCTCACTTTTTTAAATATCTCATATCCTTAACCGAAAACAGGGGCAAGTAGCCAAATTTATTTTTTCGGGGATTAAAGTGGTAATAGAGTATATAATTCTACAGCATAAGTTATCTCATTAAGGTCAAATAATACAATATCAATAGCGGGTAATCTATATTCATTTACTATATATTTATATATATAAATAAATAAAATTTTTAATAAAACAAAATATTAAGATCTTCGAATCACTAAAGATTGAGAAATTTGAATAAAATAAAATTTCATCGAATTTCATTAAGGTACTCCGTTGAAAAGTATATTAGCATTTTCATTTTTAAACAAAAAATTCTTCTTCTTTAAAAGAAAGGTGAAAAGTAGAGGAACGGAGGCAACAAATGGCTCAACGGTGGGCTCTACGGATTTTGCGACCGAGAACGACAGCGTTTCTATCATTCAAAGCGACAGCGTTTTTGGAGAGTAAGACCCTTGCTTACGCACGCCACTGTCACCGACCCTGAATTAACCTCTTTTGTCTTACATTTGCATTTCAGTTATTAACAGCATTTACTTTTTACTTGCTGTTCCTCGAAGTCCTTGTTATTTTAACCCAATTTCCCTAATTTTCTCCTTCACATGAAAAGAAGGAGAGAACCTAAATAAAATAAAAGATGTAAAAATCCTACAGTGCAAAGGTAAAGTCCAAAGTTTGGAGCTAACTAAAAACATCATAAAATAATATTCAAAGTAATTCTTAAACTTTAAGTGTCAAATTTAACCTGAACTTGGTATTTTAAAGTGTTGTTAAAATTAAGAGCTAATTAAATTTTTTTCCTAAGTCAAGGTCACTGACATTAAATCTGTCTAAAAGTTTGTTTTAAGTTAAAATAATTTTCAATTAAAAATTTCATATAAACAATAATTCTGTATAGTCTAGTTAATTAAATCGAAAACGAGGAGATTTGTTAGATTAAATTCTATATATATCTTAAATATTTTCAAATATATATTTAATTAAAACTATATTCTACTTTGTCTAATCTCATTCTACTTTCACTACCAACATTATTGTCTTAAAAAACTAAACAAATATATTTTCTTGTTTTCTTGTAATTTCATCAAACTATTTAATATAAAATTCTAATTCTTCTTCTTACTGAATACAACATATTGCTGTTTGGTATTACTTCTGTATTTTTGTTATTGTTTTGAATGTTTATTTTTTATTTTTTATTTCTTTTTTCTTATAAAAAATAAAAACATGTTTAGTTGACATTTGTAATAAAAAATAAAAAATAAAAACATGTTTAGTTGAAATTTATAATAAAAATAATTTAATAACAATAACTAAATATGAAATAAATTTAAATTATTAGATCAAAATACTTTTATACATCTTAAAAATACATCATTAGTCAATAAATTATATTAATTATTCAATATAAAAAATTTATTTATAAAATCTATTTTTTAAAAAGAAAATATCATTTTCTTATTTTTCTGTTTCTATTTTTATTTTTCTAATTTAAAAATAAAAAATAAAAAAATAAAAAATAACAAACAGGTGTATAAGTTTTCAATTAATATTTTAAAAAACATGTCATCACAATTTATTTTTACGTGGTCACAAATTTTAAAACTTGCCCAACACCGAATGCTCATTTTTACCACAGAAGCTATGCCAAACTTGAAAACGTGTACAATAGAGCACAGAATTCAGAAAAGAAAAAGAAAAAAACACTTTTGTCCTTTACTGCAATTTGTGTAGAACTTGAAGGGCTATTATGTTGAGTTTTTTTGTGATTCTGTGTACGCTTACCGCCGTGTCACCAGCTCTATATAAAGCCTTCGCCGACCTCCCCCTTGTTTCACTTTGAAAACCAACTCTTGTCGTTTTACTCATTTCACTCTTCGAGACTCCGAATGGAACGACAAGACTCTAGCGGTGTTCCTTTACGCAGTAATGATTTCAAGGTGAGCATATGAAAGTTCCTTTTCTTGCCATCTCTTTGTTCTATTGTTCAATGCCCTTGATTTCTCTATATGGTCTAAAGATACTCTAGTTTGCATTAAAATGTAGTTTTCTAGTTTCTCTGGAAATTGTCTTTAAATTCCCTGCATGAAGCAAATAAAGAGATTAAAACAAAAGTTTCCCTTATCTCCCTTTTTTAGATTTTTAGTTTTATTTTTCTTAAAATTATATTTGGATGAAAACACCTTTTTTTGGGGTATATTTAAAGATGCTCTTTTTCGTTTTTTTGACATTTATGGTACATTTATAAAATTAAACCATAAAAACTACTCAATCAACTATTTTTAACGAAAATTGATTTTTTATTAACGATTAATAACTAAGTGACATGTAAGACTATCGAATTTTACACTTACGTCATAGTTATATACGACAAAAATTAGGAAATAATTGAACAACCGACAGATCATGGCCATCTGTAGCCTATCGACTTAATAATAAAGCTGGCCACAACCGACCATTAGTTGTCAGCTATATAATTAATCTCTAAAAATTAATTTTAATTATGATATTTCAATCTCTTAGTATTTGATTAAATTTTTTTTCTAATTTAAAAGTTAAAAGGAAAAAGCTCATAAAAAACCCTCTCTATAGTCAAGACATGAAATTTACACATGAAATAAATGCTTCTTTCCGAAGAGTAGTTTGGTTTTTGTCATCTTAGGCATTAGTATAGCCTGTTTTATTTGGTATGTGCAGCAAACATTTATGAAAAAAGATAAACATTAGAGAATTCAAAAGTCTAGGCTTACGTCATATTTTATACCCCTTTACTCTTATTTTCCACTGCATTAAGTGATGACTAATAAATGACAGCATGTATGACAAAAAAATTTATGTAATATATATTTAAAAATCTTAAAATTTCAAACTATTAATTTTGTCTTTAGTAGTTTTCATAGAATATCTAGTTTCTTCTTAACGTTTGAATCCTTGCAAGTGTATTCAAATTTGTAAAAAATCATTAACTTATTAATAAATTTTAAAAGGGACAAAAGAAATCGTTGGGAATGGATAATTATTATTGGAGTCGTGGATTATGGTTGGCTGCAAGAAATTTAATGGGTATACATTTAATGCTTTAATTATATTGACTTACACACTATTTAGTTGTTTGTTTGTGTTCGAGAAGAGAAAGTGACGTTTCGAAAAAGTAAAAGAAAGTAACAGTGTTGTAAGCTTTTTATGCACACTAGTGTTATATCCTCCAAAAATAAAATTTCTATTATTCACAACAACTCGTAATGATAAACTAGTTGTATCTTAATAGAAAATTTGTAGTTCAAATCTTAGAATAATTAGTATCTTAGAATTATTATAAGAATCATAATTAGACCTCAAATCTCAAAATTTTCCTTATACAAAATTTTACTTTTTTATTATGACCTAAATGAAGGTATATGTTACGGATAATTTTTATATTCTAAATTTGTGTTATTATCTTTAAAATGAAATTATCTTATTATTAATTTCCATTTTAAGTAATTATTAAAAAATATATATATATATATTAATAAAATGATAAATATAAATATATATATGTATAAACACGAGTATTTTAATAATTTTAAGAAGCCGGAGATAAGAATAGAAGACCACCGTGTTGACTACTTAGATCCTCTTAACTTATTAAGCTTTACATATGTGCTGGCGTTAAAAGTAGGCCTTGGAGCTTGAAAACTCAATGGAGCAAAGTGAGAAGCCTGTACTTGAATGCACAAGAGATGGATCCATTGATCGTCATGGCAGATCGGCTTCCAAGAGCAAGACAGGTGGCTGGAGATGTGGAATCACTTTGTTAGGTGCTCTTCTGTAATTGTATATATGCATGCATTTCGTCATAAATTGAAGATTTATATTATGATATTTCAATTTTCCATTATCGAACTGATAACAGTGAATCAAGCGCTTCTCACACTAGCTTTTGCTGGAGTGGAAGTGAATATGGTTCTTTTTGCCAAGTTGGTGCTTGGACAGAGCAACGAAGAGGCATCCAACACTTTCAACAGGTGGCTGGGAACCAGCTATCTCTTCTGCTTAGTCGGTGCCTTCATCAGCGACTCATACTGGGGAAGATATCTAACCTGTATCGTATTCCAACTGATAATGATCTTCGTAAGAAGCCGAAAAACCCTATTCAACGTTATTTGATTCATGAAGTATAATCTTGTTTTGTCTGATTTTCCAGGGAATGGTCGCACTGTCGTTGACAACTCATGCATTTCTTCTTCAACCTCGAGGTTGCGGCCAAATAGGAGTAGTGTGTGAGCAAAATTCACCTCACCAACTCGTTATGTTCTATCTATCAATCTATCTGATCGCTCTAGGATACGGAGGCCAAGACCCTTCTCTTGCCACATTTGGAGCAGACCAGTTTGACGAGGAAGATCCTAAGGAGAGACAGTCGAAGACATCATTTTTCAGCTACTTTTATGTCGCCTTGAATGGTGGATGCTTGATTGCAGAGACGATTTTGGTTTACATAGAAGATGCTGGTTACTGGTTGCTGGGATTCTGGATATGTACTACTTGCTCTATTCTTTCTTATGCTTCACTTCTGAGTGGCACTCGTAGATATAGGCACTTCAAGCCGTCTGGAAACCCAATTTCAAGGTTCTCTCAGGTGGTTGTGGCTTCTTTCAGGAAGATGAGTCTTGAAGTACCGCCAAACGGAGAGGGGCTTTATGAAGTTCGAGGAGTGGATGGTGAAAGAACTAGAATGAGGAAAATACTCCATACCAACAATTTGAGGTAAGTGAAATACATCAATAAGCACATCTGAAAATATTTTCTTCCTAATACAAATGTTGGAAAGTTGCAATGTTGAAAATTTTATAGAATTTGAAGCAACACAAATTTCATATAATTTAATATAGAATAACAAAAGAAAAAAGTGAAAATTTAGAGATTATGAAAAGAAAATATACATGTAAATGTCTTTATTGATAAAGTGAATTAATATGTCTTTAATTAAAAGATTAACCAATTTAAATAAGTTATTAAAAATATAAGAAATTAAATAAACTAAATTAAAAAAAATATCTAAAAATATAAGAACAAACAACGATTATTTAATTAAAATTTTAGTTAAAAATAACTACATTTTTTTATTCTTTATCACTCTTTTTAATTTAAAATTATAAAAAATTTCAAATATTATAAATTACATCTCTTTCACATTTCTTTAAGTTTGTTAATCACTCCTCTTTTTCACTAAGTACTTTTTATTATAATCTACGCACTTCTGGCCAACTTTCAATTATTGAATTATTTTTAAAAAAAATTAAAAATAAAATATATTATTATTTAATTAAAAATAATTACAATTTTAAATTATTCTATAATTGCATTAAATTAATTCTCTGATAAGCAGGTTTCTTGATAGAGCAGCCATGACCAACCCAACTGATATAAGCTTGGAATCAGCTGGTCGATCTCCAAACCCGTGGTTTCTTTGCACAGTAACACAAGTTGAAGAAGTAAAATGCTTGATAAGGTTGCTGCCGATATGGGTTTGCACCTTCTCTTCCTCTTTTATTTACATCCAGACTTTGTCTCTCTTCGTCGAACAAGGGGCTGCCATGGACACCACAATCTCCAACTTTCACTTCCCTCCTGCAAGCATGACTGCCTTTGATATGGTAGCCACAGGAAGTTTCATTCTACTGTACGAAAAGGTCATCTTTCCCTTCATCGCCAAATTAACAAAAAGGACCCCTCAGCCTCCAAGCGACCTGCGAAGAATCGGGATAGGCCTTGGACTTGGAATAGTGGCCTTGATCGTTGCAGGTCTCGTCGAGCTAAAAAGATTGAAACATGCGAGTGGAAGTGGCAAGGAGCTGAGTTCCTTAAGCATTTTCTGGCAAACGCCGCAATACATTCTCTTGGGGGTGTCTGAGGCGTTAGTTGTGGTTGCCCAGATGGAGTTTTTCTCGTCTCAGACTCCTGATGGATTAAAAAGCATGGGAATGGCCTTATCCATGTCTTCAACTGCAATTGGTAGCTATATCAGTAGCTTCTTCTTGTCAATGGCTATGGAACTCACCACCAAGAATGGAAAACCAGGCTGGGTTCCCCCTAATCTGAACGAAGGTCACTTAGACAGATACTTCTTTCTTTCGGCTGGTTTGGTGGCTATTTTCCTCGGACTTTATGTTGTGTGCGCCAAGAGGTATAAGTGCATCTCCTTGGAGAAGCGAGACATGGGGAATAATCCTGAAGCTAATAAGGGTCTACAGTTAAGTGGATAAAAGCCCGACTTTGAATTGTAGTTTGATGAACAGTGTGTGTTCTTACATATGGACTTGATCTTCAACTCTACTGTTATGGTTCTCTCAGGAAACATGCAATCCAGCAAAAAGTTGTAAGACTTCTTGTTGGTTTTTAAAATAAAATCGACTGTTTTTATCTGAAATTTAGTGAATAGAATTCCTATTAATTATTAAAATAAATTTATGACAGTTATTATATAAATTTTTAACAAAAACATTTTAAGTGAACCATCAAAAATTAAGTTAATAATTTGAAAAAATAATAATTCAAATTTTGATAATAAGCTGATTTTTTATTTTTTGAGGAAAAATTAAACTCAATTATGTCATATTTGATTTTGTTAAATTTAAGTTAATATTATAATTAAAGTCAAATTTTAATTATAATTTGTATATTAAAATAAAATTTAATTATAATTTAAAAAGTGTGGATGGCTAGCACCATTCTTTTTCTTCTCGAAAAATAATTTTGAAGTTAAGCACATGAACATTTGTAATTGACAGATTCTTAAAAAAAAAAGATTCAATAGGAAAACTAATCAGATTTGATAGAATCCTTTTTTTTTTTTTGGCTTGTTTTATATTAAGTTACATTTTGGTTTGAGAAATTATAAAATAATTTTCACTGCGCCATGATTGGTTTTCTAATACATTAATGATAGATTTCCTGGTGATATATTGTCTGATCTATTTGTTAAAGTTAGATACCATGAGAACCTCTCTGGCACCAGTACAATAAACATTGGTTGAATTGATTTGAAGGTGAACATCCAGAATCATGATTCTAAACGTAGATACGGATACTACTTTCACAACAAACTGTTTTATTTAAGGTAGGTTGTGAGTTATAATTTTTTATTATAATTAATGTATTTTTATATTTTATATATTATATTAATTTTTTAATTTATGTATTTTAAAAAATAAAAAACTAAAAAATAAAAACTAAAGAACAAATAAGCATGACAAACTGGTTTAAATTTCAACGAATACAAAAGAAGTTTTACAGAAGATTTCATATGTGAAAGGAATCATTGTAGAAGTTGCAAGATGACGCCGACCTGAACATTTCATAATTCAAGATTTAAAAAAATCAATTTAAGGGAGGGATTGTTAGAAATGATAAGCATATTTAATTAATTATAGTATTTGTATAGAACTCAAAGTTGTTCTAATCTTTTGGTATGTTTAGTTTAAAGATTATAATAGATAAGGAATAGAATAGTTATTCTTGAAAATAGAATAAATGGGGAATAGAATGGAAAAGGCACTTAGGATTTTTGGAAACATTAAATATATCCTAAAAGCTTTTGAAAATATCCTTAAACAGGGTGTTCATTGA
>JAOXYD010000004.1:1498468-1508868 GCA_028565735.1 Pinacopodium congolense | reverse complement strand
TCTTGAATTAAATTATTAAATTGTGCATGAAAGATAGAATAGTTTGAGCTAATTTTGTATGTGGCCAACCGCAATCAGAGGTCTTTTAGAGGAGAAACCAAGATCAATTGTCAAGATTTCAAGGAGTTCAACACTTTTCCATATTTTCTAGCTTAAGGGAGTAAAGAGAAGAGTGTAAGCTTAACCTTATTTCTTTCCATTCCTTTTGTTACTATCTTTTTATATGGATAATATGGTTGTTGTTATTGAGTTCATTTACATTATGAGTTATAGGAATTACTTTTTAAACTATTTTGTGAACCTCTTGTTATTTATTAAATGAAATGGTATTTTTAATATTTATTATGCTTCAACCTTGCAATAAATCGAGAGATTTAGCTTGGCAAATTTGTGTTGAGTGTATAATGAGAGATGGCATTTAATAGATCTATAAATATCATGATTATTAATCGATTGAAGAGAGATCTTAATCAATTAATAAATATCTTATCGAACTGCATGATAACTAATTGGGTTTTTATGAAAGGTTTTATAAGTTGGGAGATTGCAAGACTAAACCTATTTTATTCTACTAGGAAATTTTAGTTACATCTTGAGAGGGGGGACTAATGCATTAGGATATCTTGGATCAAGTATAATTGAATCAATAAAAGAAAGAGGAAAGGAAAATTGGGATAAAAGGGATTCCTAGTTTTTACTCTTAAATACTCAATTTCTGCATGTTGTTTGTTCATAAATTTGCTCATCATATTTTTAACACTGTTGTCGGGGATTGGTAGTTTTACCATCTTGTTTAATAGATGATTTTTATTTAAGGGTTTTTGACACTTCTCCGTGTGTATTTTTAGGTGGATGAACACAAGGAGTGCATGAAGGTCAAACAAGCTAAATGAGGAAGATCTTTCACATGTCATAAGACACGAGAGAGAGTTAACAAATTCAAAAAAATCTGGCAGAAGAAGGTGAATAAGGAGGAGGACAAAGTGCTCTCATAGGCTTTATGAGACTAGGTTTTAGGATAAAGGACTCTCCGATTCAAGCGAATAACTTTGAGATTAAGCCAGCTATACTCAACATCCTTCAATCAATTGTTTAGTTCTATAGGTTGGCGAATGAAGATCCCAACGCTTATCTTACAAACTTTATGCAGATTTGTGATACTTCAAGTTCAATGAGATTTTTGACGAAGTGGTGAGGATGGGATTGTTTCCCTTCACATTGAAAGATAGAGTTAAGGCATGGTTAAACTCTGTCAACCCCAAATGTGTCACAGCTTAGGAATAGGTTACACAAGCCTTCCTCGCTAAATACTTTCCATTAACCAATGACTACAAGGATCATAAAGGAGATCACAAATTTGGAATAAAGTGAGGAAGAGTAATTATATGAGGCTTGGGAGAGGTTTAAAGATCTGTAGAGGAGTTGTCCATACCACAACCTCCTATGAGAATTCCTTCTACAAACCTTTTATAATTGGTGGACCAGAGTATGAGAGGCATAATTGATGCAATGATTGGAGGATTGTTAATGAGGAAGCCCATTGAGGTAGCACATGATCTTTTAGAGGAAACGACAAACAACTATTTATGGTTAAATAAAAGGGAAAAGCAAAATCTAAAGGAACAAAGAGGGGTGATTCCATTGGATTTGGCAATAACCCTCTAAGCCATACAAGCATAAATTTTGACCATAATAAAGAAAACAGGCAATCTACGAGGTACATCCTCTTATTCTGTTAAAGCTATGCTACTTAGACATGGATTATGTAGGCAGGATAGTCTTGGAACGATAGATTGCTTCATGATGGATTCAAGTGAAGTAGAAAAAATTGCTTACATGGGGCAACAATAATTTGAGGTCAAAAAACCACCTAAAGTTTTTTTTGGAACACTTATAATGTAGGTGAAAATGTTAGATCATAAGGCCCACCAAGTTTCCAACAAGACTAAAAATTGATGGATGTCTTGGGTTCCAAGTTTGCAAGTCAAGAAGCAACCAAAAGAAGATGTTTGCAAGCCAAGAGGAAAGCCAAAAAATGATGGAGGAAAATCTTGGCTAGATTATTAAGAACCATGCATCTTCCATCCACAATTTGGAAGTTCATGTAGGCCAACCTACAAATACCTTGTCATCTAGTAGTATGGGAAGCCTTATAAGCAACACATAGGTTAATCTAAGAGATTAACTAAAGGCCATAAAATTTATAGTTGGAAATGAACTATTGTAGTTAATGAAGAAGGTTAAAAGCTCAAGGGAGAAAAGCCAAGGGTTAAAGGAATAGCTAGAAAAAGAGAAGCCATATGTACCACCACTACCATACAAGCCAAAGATCCCCTGCATACAAAGGCTTCATCAGAACCTAATGGATACTCAATCTACCAAGGTCTAGAAGAAATTGAAGAAGTTACAAATCCATTTGTCATTTGTGCAGGCATTAAAGAAAATGCCCAACTACACAAAATTTTTAAATGATATCCTAACCAACAAGCACACTTTGGAGGATAATCAAATAATGGCCCTAACAAAGAGTTGCGGTTTCATCATCACTAGCCACATGCCATCTAAGTTACAAGATCCAAGGAATTTCATTATACCTTATGTTATTGGCAACTTAAAATTCTCTAGATGTTCATATAAATTAGGAGCACATATTAACTTGATGCCTTTATTTATTTTCAAGAAGCTAGGGTTAGGAGATGTGAAGTTGACATCCATATCCATTTAATTGGTGGACTAATCAATGAAGAAGCCATTTAGATTGGTGGAAGACTTGCTGGTGAAGGTGGATAAATTATTCATTCCAGTAGATTTTGTGGTGCTTGATTTTGAGGAGGATAGGATCTGTCCATTGATCCTTGGTAGGACTTTCATGAACATTGTAATAGGGTTGATTGATGTGCATAATGGAAAGTTAGTCCTTTGGATTAATGATGAGCATGTAAACTTTAGCATAGGCAAGAAGCTGAAAATATCGGTGAAAAGAAATGTTTACATGAAGATTGAGATAGTTGATGAGTGTGGAAAGAAATAAGAGGTGAAGCATGAGGACGAGGTCGATTTTAACGGTAATGAAGAATTTAGGAAGTAGGACTTGGGTGAGAGGTTGAAGTAAGAACCTTTAAGAAAAACAAATGGCCATATTATATTCTCCTTAGTGACACCACCCATGCTTAAGTTACAGTCCTTGCCTCCACACTTGGGATGTGTTTCCTTAGGTAAGGGAAAGACACTACCCATTAGTTTTCCTAAAGAGCTAGTTTTTGAATAAGAGAAGAGTGTTGTGAAGACAAGAAAAAGGAGGCTTAGAGCACAGTTAAAGTTGATTCCAACTAAACTTAAGATTTGAAAAGGAGGACCAATCAAAGTTGTTCAACTTTATAAGCGTAGGACTTTTAGGGTGCAAGACTCCAAGGGAAAAACACTTGTGGATATTATGTATCTGGCAAGTTATACCTTATAGAATTTCCACCAAAAAAAAGGGGAAGTGCTTTCCTTCCTTTCCCTTGCTTCTTTATGATTGACTTGGTGATGGTCAAGCTCTTGACCTTAACTTAGCATGTTTTGTTTTTAGTTTACTTGTCTTTGTTAAGTCTTGAGTGTTTATTTATGTATTTTATTTTAATGCATTTTTGCTTGTATATCCTTTAAATCTCTTGATGTTTAGATGATCATTTGGTTGCTTGATGAGTGTTTGATGGTTGCTTAAAGGCTAGGTGTTGATTCATGGCTTGGATGAGGGCCAAAGGAGGAGTAGAAGAAGGTTTTTATCTCAATGGCTCCCAAAACATCTCTCTCCAACATCCTGAAGTCATATGGAATTGGATAAACTCTCTCAAGCTTTGCCTAAATATTGAACTTCACTATTTAGGGGAGTCAAGTTATCTTTCCATTTTAACAATTTTATTCTTTAAATGCTTTAATCCTCCAAATTGACGAAATTTTGGTTTAAGAGCCGAGGGAAGATGAACTAGAGCATGCTTTGTCATTTATTCACATACTTGATTTGTTGCAAGTACAATAGGAATGGCTTAAATGTCTGGTCTTAGAATGATTGAAATTGAGAGTTGATTGTTAATTGTGGTATTTTAATTTCATCAATGCTTTTAATGGTGTGAGCATTGAACAATTTTTTAGTGATTTCTAATCAATTCTTTTCTTTTTCAATTTGAGTGAATTGCATGTCATTATTGAGAACCCCTGTGTATAATATCTTGCTTTAAAATAAATTTCATATGATTGTTGTGTTATGTTAGAATGGGTTGTTTTCATAAAATTGAAAAGAAACACATATGTGATTAATTAAAAAGTCTTTTACTCCATTGACTTCCCATAAAAAGAGGAAGTTAAAGAGTGGTGTTAGTGTGAGGTCACTTAGCTTAGTAACTGAGCGTGTGGTCCATAAGGCATGCACCTTCGCATTAAAATGCTAAGTGACATCCTAACCAAGCAAAAAAAAAAGCTTTAATTATAAGTGTGTTATGTTTTGTTATCTCAAACATCCTTGAATTATTTTGCATAATGATTCATATGAAACTATTTAGGTGTTTGATGTTATGCATAAGGGTTTCCTCTTTACTAACTGTGTGATTATGTGTGATAATAATGTTTTTTTCATGAAGGAATTGTTATTTGTATGCTAAATCACATGCGTTGATTGATTTGTATTTTTACTCAACTTAACTTTCAACTTTAGAGTGATGTTATTTTGAATAGGTGTTTAAGTTGTTACTTGAGAAGAAGCAATAGTAGTGTGGAGGTATTTAATAGCTCTTAAAGTATACATATTTTAAGTAGGATTTAGTGCTTGTTTAAATTGGTTTTAAGGGTAACTACATATAAATTATGTGTTTATTAAGTTAAAACCTTTGAATGTGATGTTGCTCAGCTATTTTTATATTTTCACTCATTTTATAGGATTTGGTGAATATTTTGACATACTTTTGGAGCTATAAGAGATGTGTAATCACTCTGTAGGTTCAAAGCATCATGTTATGAAGTTTCACACCAAATTCCAAGGTTATTTAATCATTTATGAAGAGTGTACAAAGGAAATATCAAAACAAGTTTAGTTCAACACTAGATTTGGTCCAACTAACATAGGGAAGGCATGTAGCAAACATTATAGCCAAAAGACCAAGAAGAGCTGAAAGTTGTCAAAGAAGAAGAGGTGAAAGAAGAATCTGTTATAAGCTACAATTTTCTCATTATGGCATGATCATGGCTCACGTTGCCTCGTGACCTATAGCACTTTTTGCTTCTTTGGACATATTTAAGGGTCTAAAACCTTAGAAGTTTCCATGATTCATCAAGAAACTTTCTTTTGAAAGAAATAGGATGGAGAGGTCTTCATAAGGAGAAACAAAGAACAATCATCAAGATTTCAAGAACTTCAACACTTGTCCATATTTTCTAGCTGAAGAGAGTAAAAATAAAAGTGCAAGCTTAACATTTTTTTTCATTGTTTTTGTTACTTTCTTTTTTTATGGAGAATATGGTTATTGTTATTGAGTTCATTTACATTATGAGTGGCTAAAACTTCATGTAAGAATTATTTTTAAACTATTTGGTGAACCTTTTGTTATTTATTTAATGAAATGGGGTTTATGATATTTATTGTGCTTCAACCTTGTAATAAATCCATAAATTGAACTTGGCAAATTTGTGTTAAGTGTACAATGAGAGTTGGCATTCAATAAACCTATAAATATCAAGTTTATTAATCAATTGTAGAGAGATCTTAATCAATTAATAGATTGCTTATAGGATTGCTTAACAACTAGTTGGGTTTTTAAGAAAGGTTTTGTAGGCTGAGAGATCATAAGACTAAATCTATTTTATTCAATTAGGGAAATTTGGTTACACCTTGAGAGAGGGAGATTAAAGCATTAGGATATCTTGAGCTAAGCACAATTAAATCAATAAACAAAGAGGGAAGCAAAATAGGGATAAAAGTAATTCTTAATTTTTACTCTTAAATACTCAAAGTCCTGCATCTTGTTCTTTAATTTTTTTTAGTCATTTTAGTTTAGTTAATTTTTAGTCCTCGCCATTTATTTTTGTTCCTTAAACAAAATATAACTTAAATTAAGTAATGACTAGACCCAATCCTCATGGAATTGATTCCATTAGTTTTATTGATTTTCAACATTTATAATGTTAAATAATTTGATAAGTTTTTTTAATTCTTTAAATAATGATAAGTAATTAAAGAGTGGTAAAAGGTATAAGTGTGTGAGATTTGTATTGAAAAAAATCAATTAAAGATTGAAACATGCTTGTTTTGACATATTTTCCAATGAAAAAGTTAGAGAGTTTGTGAGGAAATTTTTTTATTAACTTCTTTCTACAAATCATGAAATATGTCTTCTAAAGTTGGTTCAACACCAAAGAAAGAAAAATAAAACACATTCTTTAGGCAAGTTATGTAAAAAATATTTAAGAGAATGAACATGCCATATAATGATGTCCAAGAGATATTGTAGAAGCAATTACATCAAATTGCTAAATTTCAAGGGGAAAAACATCTTAAAGTCTATAATGAGATAAGGAATGCTATCCCCCAATAATAGAAATTGATGATGAGAGCTTTGTTTTCAGTGTGACTGAAGTTGATTTAGGATCTAACATTAAAGGGGCTAGTTATAGTGTTTAATGAAAATTTGTACGGTTTTTCATGTGAACTTGGAGATGGGATGCTTGAAATAATGTGTTAATATATATATATATAATGTGTCTATATTGTTGAATAAAGTGAGAAAATTTCACTTCGTTGCCTTTAAACATATGCAAAGGTTAAAGTTTATTAGTGGTGCTAGTAGCCATTTGAGAAAGTGATCTATCCTATTACCCAGAGGTGTTCATGACAAAAAGTTCATTAATGCATAAAAAAACTAGATGAGATCTTAAACAAGCTAAAAGGAGCACCTTAGTTGAATAACTAGGTGTGTTCATGTTAAATCTTAAAACATACATATTTTAGACATGATTTAGTGCCTGTTTTAATTGGTTTTAAAGATAAATTCATATGATTTGTCTACATATTGAGTTAAACCCTTTGAATGAGATGTTACTTAGCAGTTTTTATGATTGATTATGTTTTATAGGACTTTAGAGAGCCATCAGATCAAGCTTTCAAACTTAAAGAGATGTGGAAGTCACTTAAGAAGCAAGAACATCATGTTGGGAGGCTTCATATCAAGTTTCATTGCAAGTGAATGAAAGACAGAAAAGATATCGCAAGAAAATTATTAAACCAATAGAGGTTCTAATCTTTGTTTTAATGATAACAAAAAATGTTTGATTACTAATGGTTTGAGTTTATGATGTTAATCTTAAAGATATGTATGTTTCAAGAAGAATCTATTATGGAAATCTTGGAGTTTAAAGGTCAAAATTAAAGATAATGAAAATTCAAATGAATTGAAAGTTTCAAGACCTTAAATAGGTTGTTTCAAATATATTTGTAAGTTTTACTATATGTTCAATTGACCTAAGAGCTTATGTTTGATTATGCATTACATTCGAAATGTCAAAAGTGCATATTATCTCAATTCATAAGCTAAATCATGTGTTTAAATTTTTTTAAGGTATTTGATCATTCATATAGCTTCAATATGTGATTTTAAACATGTTTGAAGTCTCAATTATCATTAGGAACTTATTTGGAAGTGTTTAGAGCCAATTATGTAGCATATTTTGTGTCTCCTAGATAGTCAACGGCGGGTTGATCATCAATCAACGGCACCTTGCTTAAGTGCCGTTATATCCCTGTTTTCAGAAGCTGTCAACAGTGGGCTGTTCTTAGAACAACAGCATTGTTGATCAATCCAGAGGGTGCCATTGAAGGGTGAAATATAAATATAAAAATGGCATAAAGTAAAAAAATAAAAACAAAAACAAAAAATTAACTTAAATCCCACGGCAAAATGAATAATTTTTAAAGAGATGTTTAGTTAGGTTGTGAGTTGTAATTTTTTTGTTATAATTGTTGCATTTTTATATTAATTATTATATATTTTTAATTTCTGTATTATATTAAAGTTTTTATATCAATTTTTATATTTTAAAAAATAAGAAATTAAAACTAAAAACCAACTAAACAGAACGTAATTGTACAAGCTGTGTATAAGGTGATTAATACAGGGAAGGTCTTTAGGGATATCAAATTGTAAAAAAGTGTTATATAGGTTCAATTAATAGTAAGTTAATGAGTTGAAAAAAAATAATTTGTAACTTATTAGATATTTAATAAAATAAATAAAATGTGAACACTAATGATCTGAGTTCAATTGATAATAAATTACTTGGTTAAAAAATATAATTTATAAATTATTATAGAAAATGTGTTAGATATCCTCTTCCAATAAGAAAGCCAAATAATCGTTTTCTTTTTTGAATGAACTCTTATATACTAATCCGTATCTATACAATACAAAAAAGTTAAAAATCACCATCTTCATTTAAAAAAAATAAGTTTTAAGAATATTTAATTTTTTTTTATAGAGTAAAAATAAATATAACTTATAAAATTTTGTATGTTTAACAAAACAATCCAATTATATTATTTTTAATATAAGTATTAGTGAATAATATAAATAATATTATTCAAAATTTTTGTTATATATTAATAAAATGTATAAAAATAATTTAAATAATATTAACTATACTAATCACGTAGCAAATAGTTGTCATCAAAGACACCGTGATTAATTTACATTAGCCTACAAAGGGAATCGAAGGTAGGTGTACTCGAATTTAACTGAAAACTACTAAATTCTACTTAATACTAGTAGACCAAGACCAACTTGATCAAGTGAAGAACACAAAATCATTATCAAATCCATAAATACTATCGTCATCATCCTCTTGAAACGACCTCAGAATCGGTTGCGTTTCCACGTCAGCCTGCTGCTGCCGCCGCTGGACACGGCTGCGATTCGGGTCTTCACACTCTCAAACTCAGAGAAGCGGCAGGGAATAGTGATACCTCCCTCTTGATTGAACCCATACTCTTTTTCTGCTTCTCTCAAAAGTTGACCAAACAAAGGATGGTTCACGTAAATCACAGGTACAAGAACTCTGTGAAAATCACCGTCCTTTTGACCCACGTAGACCGCTAGATGCCCCTTTGGAACTGTGGAGTGTTTTCTGCCGCCGGCGGATTCGTGGCCTAAGGGTGTATAACCCGACCGGGGTTTTCTGAAGCAAAGTGATTTGGCTCCTGATGTCAAACGACGACCCCAGTTCATTAGTTTCGCGATTGGTCTGTGTCTGCATGTTGATTCCGGTGACAGCTCCAGCTTTTGGTACCCGGGTGGCCTTCTGATCCGCCTGAAGAAGCATTTGGAGATCCGAATCAACCGTCTTCCAATCTTGAAACCTCGTATCTTCGTCATAGTTGGCGAGAGAGCAGGAAAAACAGAGCTGGGTTTTTTGTCTTGAGTCCAAGGCTTAGAGAATTTCTGAAAAATCGTACCTCTTCGAGAGTTGCAGTAGAGTTTAGGAAAAAGGCCACGGGTCAGCGATGGACATGGTTAAACGAAAGAACGTGAGGCATACTTCAGACAGAGATGTTGGTATATTTGACATGTTGAATTCTCTCCCAGATTCTTAGGAATTTCATTCGAACATGTCCCAAAGATTTCTCAACCCCAGAACTTCACTCCACCCTCCAAGCATCTAATTCTTAGATCTAGACCCAGTTCAGAATTTGGCCTCTGAACCTTTGAAGTTGTGGTTATAGTGATGGTTGTAGGGTTGCTAGGCAAGAACAGAGCATTGGATCGAGTACTCAGAGCCAGGATTTATACAGGTGAAGGAACCTCTTGGCAGGGGGAATCTACATAAGACAAATTTGTACTGAGAAATCAAATGTGGAATATTAATTATGGTCAAGAAGGAAGGAAAAGTAGATATGAATTTGTAAAGAGCCTTGATATGGTCGGCTTGCCTTTCTGATTTTCCAGGATGAGAACAGAGTTAAAAGGCTGAAAGAGTCAAAAGTCAGAAAAATGAACGGTCAGATGATGTTTCGCTGATGCCATAATAATACAAGGGATTTTTGTTTAGAAAAGATATTATTTTATTTTTAATATTTACAAAATAATGTGATTTGACTTTTAAAATTTATGGTGTAAATTATTTCTAAATATTAATTTTTCTGATATTTCATTAAATGTTAAAGGAATATTTGGTTAAGTTTTTTATTTTTTTAATGTTTATACTATTTTTTTAGTTTATGTGTTTTATTAGTATACTTTGTTATTGTTTCATTTTTATTAAAAAACAATAAAAAATTAAAACCAACATCTCAACTAAATATACTTTAAATTTATGTCATTAAATCTCTTTTGACAAATACTAAAATATGTAAATTTAATAATTAGCTAATAACATGTCAA
>JAOXYD010000004.1:1455018-1466924 GCA_028565735.1 Pinacopodium congolense | reverse complement strand
ACTGTGTAGTTTGCACCTTCTAGTTGTCGTAAGAAGTTTTTGCATTAGCAACTTATGTTGATTAGTTTGGCAAAGTTCAATCCGTAGATGCTGTAGTCTTTGGTGTGTTATTGTCAAAATATACTATCTTGTCTGAACCTTTGATATGTTAGAATCTGATAGTTTTATGAAAGTGTCTTCCTCTGTGATGAAGAATGCCTTGGATTCAGGTTACGTGGAATCTAGTTCACCAACTATTGGATCCAGCAGGTCATGGAAGTCCATGGAAATGGAAATTCAATCATTGCTTGAGAAACTTCTCGATATAAATGATTCGATGAGTCGATGTGCTGCATCTGCAGCTCCAACTACATCAGTTACGCAGAAGCTGGCAAGGCATAGAGACATACTTCACGAGTTTACTCAGGTTTAGTATGTTGTTTCCTGCTTTCATTTCGTCCTGCTCTTAGTTTCCTTCATCTCAACAGAAATTTGTGGTGTTGCTGCCTTGCAAGTGCCAGGAACTGCCCTCTGTGGAGTTTCATGCTAAAGATACTTCCATATAGATGTAGTTACAGTTGCTAATTAACAAACTCAAACTATTATCCTGACTTTTGATCAATAATACATCTTTCTTATTGGATGAAGTGATACATATAAGCTAATACTTGCAGGAATCAAAACTGCATATAAAGTGACTTGAAGTTCTGTAGTTACAGAATTGAATAGTGTTGTTAAGAAGTTTTACGTACCTTCCTGCTCTATTGAACAATTAGAATTTGTTGCTTCAGGAATTTAGACGGATAAAGGGTAATATAAACTCAATGAGAGAGCATGCCGAGTTGCTAAGTTCTGTTAGAGATGATATAACCGAGTACAAGGTGAGCATTGTGTGCAATCTCCAAAGTTTTAGATGGTATTGCCTTTTTCATTTTTTTGAGGTTGAGTTTCATTTATGTGCCTTCATGCAGGCATCTGGGAGTATGTCTCCAAGAGTGCAGATACTGCGGGAAAGAGCTGCCATCCATGGGAGCATAGCTCACGTAAGATCTTACTGATTTTTTTCCATGTAGATGCTTGCGTCGTTGGATATAGAAATTAAGATGTTTTTGAAGTGGATATGTTTAACAGTGTACATATAGATTGAGTTTATGGTTCGGTGAGAAGAAGAGGAGGCACAAAAATATTGCATCAGGCCTAAAATTACTCTCTTTCTCCTACACTTACGCGTTTGGGCGAGCATTCAAACACGACACACCATCCATGTTTATATGAATGATTATGTATGTCTGATTGATGAGAGAGCTATTCGTTCAGTGTGGTGGATTTTTTATTGCATCTTCGACAATGTTGTTGCATAAATTTACATCTCGCTACCCATATTAGAGTAAATTCCGTGCACGTCTCTGCAGATTGATGATGTTATCAATCAAGCTCAAGCCACAAGAGCCGTATTAGGTTCACAAAGGTCTCTGTTTGGAGATGTTCAAGGGAAAGTGAAACTTCTAAGTGACAAATTTCCGATTATACGAGGGTTACTTGGTACTATATAAAGCATTTTGTATTATTAACTTCGCTTCCTTGCTCTACCCATTACTGAGTACTAATTTTGTGTTACCTTTTTCACTTTTTTAAGGTTCTATAAGGAGGCGCAAATCGAGAGACACCCTTATACTGTCTGCTGTCATTGCAGCTTGTACGTTGTTCCTTATTATCTATTGGCTCTCAAAATGACATGTTAATACTGTCACATGAAATACATGCTCACGCTTTTACAAAGTAATTTTGTACTTTGTTAGATTGGCTTCTCTGTACTGGAGCATAGTGCCATTTCACTTTGTATTTCACTTTGTTTTCTATTGGCTTCGTATGTGGAATACTTTCCCAACTTTCAGGGATTCTTATAAATCCAGTCAGATGAGCATTATATTCAAGAAAACAAAGTTCTCTAACGCTCTTTCTTCTCAAATATAAGGTCAATAATGTGTGGAGCTATAGTATTAATTACCATGAAGACTTTGAAGAAGCTTGTTAACCCTTGTAGAAATCGAGTTAAGGATCAACCCTTATGAAGGATCGGTCGTCTCATAATCATCTTAAAAATAAAGTTGAATGGGTCGTGCTCCCTTTTTTATATTTTCACTTCATTAATGAATGATCTTGAGGTAAAAGTGTGGAATCCATACAGAATAGAAAACGAAAAGAGGCCTGAAAGTAATGAGCATAAGCAGCTGAATCATTTAATGGGGAATCGGTTTAGTAACAAACAAGAAAAAGGGCCTACGTTCATGTCTTTTTAAGTATGTCTCAAGCTATAAACAGAGGCCTAGTGCCATTACAGAAGTACTTAGCATTTCTATAAAATTGTACAGTATCACTACTTGTAAGATCTTCTGGTGCTAAAAGAGTCATGTGCTTTTGATAGCTATTTGATGCCACAGTGGTGAAACAGAGCTCTGTAACAATAAACACTGTTCAGATTAACGTTTAATGCTGCGAGCTCGATCTATAGTTTTTGAAATGCATTTTCGGTTCATCGCATAACATTTCCAGGAATCCTTTGAACACACTTGGAAAGTGGTAATTGCTGTAACTGTGGTTTTAGGTCAACCACAGAAATAGGCACAATAACTCCTGAAATCTAGAATGCAACAAACAAGACCAGCAACTACTGTTGTCACTGCCTATCATTGCAGTGCTGAAACAAAATTAGTAGCCAATAATTTGAAAGCAAATTCAGATAAACTGAATTATGATTATAGTTAAACTATCTGATGATCTCATACTCATCGGGAAGTTACAGCGATAGACAATTTCGGGTGATTAAAAACGAAGATAAAACTTTACAATTCTTTCTAAACAAAGCTTAGCTTAAGAGGGAAGTTGAAAAAAAAGTAGTTAGTACATTCACAACTCAGAAGAAAGTATTTCTATGAACATATTTAAAAAGATTACCAGTAGGATTCATGCGTCGGTCACTTCCACCGTCGTGTGCAATAGCAGAAAGCAAGCTTATCTGCAACCTTAAATCTCAAAACAGCTCAAGAACATAAGTAACTTGATCTGTCAATAGGTAACCTAATATAAATACTTCGAATCTTAATGTCACCGTAGTCGGCAATCCGCAGCTCGAACCAAAGTCATAAGTCATGTTATCTTCTCTTACTCTGTACATTTCATACCACTCAGGTAAACCTGAGATTGAACCACCATTCTTCCAACTTTGAATCCTGGAATTACTGTGAAGCCTACCTTTAACTTTGTTTTTGCAGACGATGTGTATTTTCTCGTAACGTCTTCCATATAAACGGCACAGAAATTAACCCCTCTTTTTACTTGAAAAATCTCAACAACAGGATCAAAAGAGAATGCCAGCTTGTGAAGGGTCCATACAGAACTAGCCATGTTAACAAAAGACTCGTAAAAAATGCTCACTGACCTCCATGAACTCAACACAATTTCATTCGGATCCAAATTGCAGAAAATCGAGGATTCCATTGTTGGATGTACAAGCTCTCGATACTTCTGTTCACAAAATCTTGAGAATTCACATCCAGGGTTTCTACTTAGTAACTCAAGAGGGGTACTGGATACATGCTCAAGTAATTGCTTCATCGAATCATTGATCTTCATTGAATTATCCAAGTGCCCATTACATTGAACTTCAGTCTCATTCTCATCCAACCCAAAATTCTTTAAGTCAAAACCTCTAAATATGACCAAACAAACATAAGATAAGAAAGCGTATTGATTATGCCCTTTCTTCGAATACTCAATGTTAGAATGAACTGAATTGGCCGCCAAATCCAAATCCCACCCAGCTTTTCTCATCAAATGAATCAAAGCCTTAGTGAATTTATGTGTCGCTCTGCAAGCATCATTCAATACGGATTCGAAAACTTTGATAGAACACAAAATCTCTGAACACGAACTGAACTTCAAATAACGAGATAACCTTTTAGAAAGATTCGAATTGAAATTTTGTACATCACCTAATTTTTTCCTCAGGATCAAAACTTCGTTATCTTTTTGATCAATCTCTGCTTGCAACCGGTCCGAAACAGTCCCCAAAACTCTCAACTTGCTTTGATTCTCTTGCACCCGAGCTTCCAAGCAAGAACCAATAGGGAAATCCCCGGAAAGATCAGAATTCCCACGTATATCTTTGTAAAATCTCTTCAAGTCCGACAATTTCTGAAGATGCGAAACCAAAGCCTCATCAGCGGACTTTATGCTTTCCTCGTTGAAAGGAACATGAGCGGTTTGCAGCTGCAAGTACGAAGCTTCAAACGAAGAAACCGTAGCGAAAATCGAAGAAATCAACATGTGGGCCAACTGGGCATTCACAGGCCCAAATTGGGTCTCTTCTTTGCACTTCCCCGCTGATGTCTGCTGCTGGGAGAACTGTTGAACGACATTTGAAGACGAGTCGATTGAGGTTTGGTTCGTGGGTCGGTCTGGTTTGAGGATAATAACTTTCTGGTCGGGAATGAAATCCTCGGCGGAGTCGAGGAGAGAGAAGCCGTCGACGTCGGCTGAGTCATCTGCAGTTGTCTCCTCGGCGAAGAACTCGAAAGTTTTTGTCTTGAAAGCAAGGGCAAATCTCTGGAACATCTCTGAGATTTGAGGTTGTCTGTTGTTGTTATTGTCGTCGTCGTCTATCATTTCAGTCATAAGAAACAATAATTATTCTTCTCTTGAGCTATGGGGTTTCCACAGAACAGAATCAGACTGAAAAATTTTGATCTCAAGTGTTGAAACGGACCAATTGAAGCAAAGAAGAAAGTGAAAATCCAAAGAAAATGAGGGGGAGAGAGAGAGAGAGAGAGAGCTTAAGGTTTGCTCTGCTCTTACAATACTGAGGGAGAAAGTGGTTTTCTTTGCTGTTATTTGGATGTCTTTGAAGGAAGGTATAGTGTGGAGAAGTGGGTTTGCTTTCCTTCCACTTAGAACTTCGTTTCCTTTCTTTTTTTTAATAATCATTTTTTTCCTATTTTGTATAACATTTGTTTTTTCTTTTTCTAATTTAAAATAGTTTAAATATATAAAATAGTTTATAAATTAATATTAGCAAAAGTTGTATTTGAAATCTTTGTACTTAGATTTAGATATGACTATAATATTTTAAATGTTTAAATTGAAATTAAAATATTTTCAATTTACATTATTTTAAAATGTTCAAAATGTTATATTGAACATTTTTAAATATCTAACCCTATCTTAAATTCAAATATAAATATCATATAGTAATAAATTCTTATGGACAGTTATTCTTCATAACGGTTACAATGAGAACGGCTAGTTTGGAAGTTTTAGGAGTATTCTCTGACTTTTTTTATCTATTATTATTATTATGTAAATGTACGGAGTCAAACATATTCTCGATTAAGAACAATTTCAGAATCAAGTAGAGAGAACGAGAATAAAAGAACAAGTTAAACGAATTAGACGAAAGCAAACGACAACCAATCCACGTCGCTTGGTGGTTGGAGTTTCTCTAATGAGTGTCATTAAGTGAAGAATTGGTTCCTTTTTTTTTTAACGGATAATTATTTTATATATAAAAAAAGTTTAACATCTTTTTAATTTTATTATTTTTATGTTATTAAAATTTAAAAAAACTTCTAACTTTGACTTAAACTTTCAAATCGGTAAACACTTAGAAAGCAAACTCTATCAAATAAATAACCCACTTAAACGAAATAATCATCCGTGCACTTACATTAATCAAGTGTAAAGAGGCAAGATTTAAATTTTGTTCATATTCAAGATAATGGCATATACCAAATCAAGCTGAGCCACAAGTAGGAAAGTAAACCAATTTATCCTATTTTTATTATTAAAATAATTCTAAAATTACTAAAATTTAAAAACTAATACTTCATGCAACTTGGCTTTTGTACATTTGTGTGGTTTAATAATTAAGAAAGTGGGCACTTTGATGTAGAAATGAAGGTGATGGACTTTGTTTCATGCAAATGATATTAAATTCCTTATGTACTTTCTCTTGTGTGGTCGATTACTAAAAAGGGGTAGCACTCAATAGCATTTAGGGGCTGTGATTGATTATTATAGGGATAGAACTTGTGCAGTGATAAGGTTAGGCAGATCATATAATTGGAAATGTAATGTTGCTAATTTAGTGACTATTCATTTTTTAATAATTAAAGGGGAAATTGTTGTCTATATATGTTTTAAACATTTTTTAAGGGTTAGACTCTATGTTCATCACTCTAATTACATGTAATCATCTTTCGTATGAAATAAGAAAATATTAGAACATTTTAATCAAAACATCACTTATTTTATATAGACGTGGTTATAAATAACTATCAACAGATGGTCATCTAGTTTTTACTCTTTTTTTTAATGAAATACAAAATTATTGATTCAGGCAGAGCATTGTCTTATAAGTACTTTGTACTAAAAAAAAGTTAAATTTTCTTATATTGGTTTAGTGATAAATTTATATCTAGTAACTCTTGTTTTTTCTGTATAAATGAATTCGATATATATTATTTTTTAGATGGTAATTAAATAATTTGATGAATGTCAATAAATTATTCAAAGGATTAATAATTTTAAAATAATTAATAGACTAAATCTAATTAAAATTTGCGTATTTAATATATTTTACTCATGATAAATCATTCTTTAAATTAATAAGGTAAGAATTAGTCTCTAATTACAATTAAAACCTAAAACCTTTCAATTGATAAGCACATAACAATATATTTTACTAATTAAGCACCTAAATTGGAAACTAATTTAATAGTAACGAATTTAGTAAAATAAATTTTAAGTGTTATTGTTTATGAACTCTACAATTTAATTATTATTAGTTATTTCTATAATAAGAGAATTTATAATTATTATTTATATATATGTTAAAAATTTTAAAATATACGTAATAGTTTGTATATTATATTTTCAAAAACAATTAATGTTGATATATTCAAATATTCGATTTAGGAGTCTAAATTCATACAATTTAAAAAAATTATAATATTAAAAAATCATATAAGCGTTCATTACGCTCAATCAAGAAAGCCAATTGGAAATCATTAACTACATTATTCTTAAAGGATCAAATGAGTAATTTACGTATTCGCACTAATTGTGAACTGTAATTTTCTATCATTGCTAGCTTTATGCAAATTTAACCATTATCTCTTCCTTTTAGGCGACAAATTCTAGTGGTAATTGATATTCACTATGATGGAAAAAGGAACAATGACTTAAAAAAAGGTAACAATAAATAATTTGGCATTAAGCGCCTTTATTACTGTTTGGGTGGCCTTCTTATATAGGCAATGTTTCAACAGAACTAAAATTGTAAAATAAGGGTAGCTCAACAAAGATGCTAGCAAGCATAAGAAGTGAATATATGCAATGGATGAGGGAATTCAAGCTATCAAAATGAATGACACGTGAGAACTTATTTCTCTTTAAAGACATCATTAAGCAATTGGAGTCAAATGGGTGTACAAAATCTAAAAGAATGTCAAAGTTAAAGTAGAGAGATACAAAGCAAGGCTTTTTATCAAAGGATATAAGCAAAAGTAAGGCATTAATTATGAAGAGGTATTTGCTCCTGTTGCTCGCTTGGAAACAATTTCTTTATTAATGTGTATTGCTCCTTAAAATCATTGGAAGATTCATCAATTAGATGTCAAGTCTAGATTCATCGATGAGTATTTAGAGGAAAAAGTCTATATTGAGCAACTAATGGGATATGTAGGTGAAGGCCAAGAAGATAGAGTTTTGAAGTTAAAGAAGGTGTTGTATGAACTTAAACAAACACCAAGAGCTTGGAATAGCCTAACGAAAATTATTTTCAATGGAATGGTTTTATTAGATTATTACATGAATATATTCTTTATGTTCAAAAGGATAAGGATGACTTGTTGTTTCTTTGTGTCTATGTGGATGATCTTATCATCACAAGCAACAATCTAAAGATGTTTAGAGAGTACAAAGATTCCATGACCCAAAAGTTTAAGATGAGTGACGTGGGATTAATGTCTTACTAATTTGGGATTAAAGTGAAGCAAATGGAGGATAGAATTTTCATCACTTAAGAAGGTTATGTAAATGAAGTACTAAATAAATTTAAGATGTTAGATAGTAAACTAGTTAACACTCCTTTGAAATGTGGTATAAAGCTAATCAAGTTTGATAGGTAAGAGGGTGTAAATCCAACTTTGTTCAAAATTCTTGTAGGAAGCTTGAGATACTTGACTTGTATAAGACCAAATATTCTATTTTAAGTTAGACTTGTTAGTCAATTTATGGAGGCACCTTCTCAAGTTTAATTGAAAGTAGCCAAGAAAATTCTTTATTATCTCAAAGGTACAATTGATTATGACATGTTTTACTCATCTTCCCAAGACTTTAGTTTAATGAGGTTTTGTTATAGTGATTTTACCTAAGATATTGATTATAGAAAAAGTATAAGTGGGTTTTTTTAGGACATAACGAAATCTCTTGATGTTTAAAGAAATAACCAATAGTCACACTCTATACGTTTGAATCGAAGTATGTTGCAACTACTTCTTACACGTGTCATGCTATTTGGATGAGAATTTTGTTAAAGAAACTTCATTTAGAGTAAATTGAAGTAACAAAGATCATGGTTGATAATAAATCCACTTAAGCTTTGGCAAAGAATCTAGTTTTCCATGATAGGAACAAGCATATTTACATAAGGATCATTTCATTCAAGAATGCATTGCCAAGAAGGAGATTATCTTGGAGTCTGTAAAGTCCCTTGATTAAATTGCTAACATTTTTAGGAAACCCTTTCAAATGTGATGTTTTCCAAAAATTAAGGATAATACTTAGAGTTATACAAAATTCAAATTTAAAGGGGGGTATTAGAAATAAACATGACTTTCAAAATTTTGTAGTAAATTTAGAGGAGAAGTTAAATAATCAAAACTCAACCAATTAAGATGATTTATGATTAGTTTTAAAGTTATATGTGTTAATATTCAGATGAATCAAACTTTGTGTTATATAAAGTTACTTAAAGAGAGTTATAGTAGAATAAAGATAGACTGATAAGTTTTTTGCTATTATACAAATTTATGCGTGTCATTAAAATTTTTCCTCTTTGTATTCCAACATTAAGTAGCTTTTCAATTGATTAGTCTAGAATTCTCTAATTGACACTATAAATAGCCATGTAATATTTCATTTTATGCAAATAAGTAAAGAATAAGAGTTCTGTTACAAAGGTCCTCTTCTTCCAATGTTTGCGTGAGTTTAAGTTATTCCTTGTGTGTGAGTATACAAGTCTTTGAGAGTTTTTTTTTTAATTTCGAACAGTTTGATCCTCGGTTGCTGTAGATTATATAGCTATGTGTAATCAAATGTTACTACTAAACATGTCGTTTTAAGACCTAGGTTGTGGTCCATTAGCTTGATTTGAGAAATGTGAGACAAAAATTGAAAGATGAAAATTGTGGTGAATTTTTTTTATTAATATAAGTGAAGGTGTTACGTCATTTCAAACTAATAAAAAACATAAAAAATTTAAAGCGTATTTAACTTTAAATAGTTTTCTTACTACTTTTTAACTTTTTTTAGATAGTTTATGTGTTTTATTATAAATCTTAAATTTGATATTGCAATTTTATAAAAAGATGTCATTCATTATTATTTTTCAATAACAAGTAAATTAATCCATACTGAAGTATAATTTGTAGTCCTATATTTTGATTTGATATAATAAATTATTTAAACTTTGTAACTAGGAATGAGGTTATCATACACGATATAAAGAATTTGCATATTAGTCAAATGTCTAGATATTATCACAAGAACTTATAGTAATAATTTTGCTTTTAGTGGATTTATAATATATATGATAGAAATATAACAGTTAAAAAAGTCAGTACAGGCATAAAAAATTTGATAAAGATACAAACACACACACACACACACACATATATATATATAAACATTGAAGAATTACTTTATGTTTAATCATCCCATGTAAGAGATAAATATCTATAATTTTATGAACTGATCTATTTTTTATTTTAAAAAAAAGATAAGTGACACCTTTTCATAAAATTGTAATATTAATATTAATATTTATGAGAATACTTGTTAAATATCTAAAATGAGTTAAAAATATTACAAAATCTATTTGAGTTAAATACACTTTAAAAAGTAAACTAATTTAGATTGGTGTCATGTTTAATTTGTATTCTTGTATTTTACTTTGACATAATAAATTATTTATAATTTATCATTAAGGATTAGGGACATTATTATTTAATGGTTTTTTTCTAAAATTAAGTTGTAAGGGTTTTCCAAACACATTATTGTTTATTGAGCTTAAATTAAATAATTTTATTTGGTTGAAGAGATAAACTTTAATTTTAAAGTAAAATAAAGATAATTTTATATACTTATCTTGTCAATAAATAATATAAACGTTGACTATTAAGTATTATTTTTAGAGAGATCTAATTTTAAGTATTAAGTCACCCTGTATTTAATTATTCAGACAACCCAAGTGATAAATTAATAAGAATCTAAGAATTCTAATAAAGTAGCTTTTGAGCATTTTTTAGTATATTTATTTGATACAATTAAATGTAACTTTTTATTTTAATAAATGTCTATGAATATATTTGTCTATTTGATTGATATTTAATAGATGCTTTCCTAAAAATAACCTTGACATGTTTCTCAAATTGAAAATGGAAATTGATCCCTTGAATTGTTTCGTAAATGAATAGAGTATTCTTGTTCAAAATCCTATCAGAATATTAACACACAAAATTCCATTTGAACTTTTTATTCCTTTGATTTTAGTAATACACAAATATAATTTTTCTATTATAATAAATGGCCATGAATATACTTGTCTATTGCTTTAAAATTGTTAAACAGTTATTCATGTTATAATAAATGCTTGCCTAAAAATTACTTTGACAAGTCAAGCTAAAAATTGTAATTGAATTAAGAATATTATATGCATATTCGACTAATATGAAAATTCTTTACATCATGCATGATCATTATAGAGTTTAAATAATTTATTATATCAAATTAAAATATAAGACTACAAATATGAACTTATCTACTTTTTATTTTAAAAAAACAATAAGAGACATCTTTTCATAAAATTATATTATCAATTTTAAATTTTATGAAAAAACTCATGAAATAACTAAAATAAGTTAAAAGTAGCATGAAAACTCATTAATATCAGTACACTTTAAAAAGTAAACTGGTTTGGATTGATATCTCTCATAATTTTTAGTCTTGTATTTTACCTTGACATAACAAATTATTTATAATTTAAAATTAAAGACTGGGGACATCATTACTTATTTATTATTTATTGGAAATTGAGTTGTAAAGGTTTTGCAAACACACTATTTTTAATTGAGCTTAAATTAAATAATTTCATTTGGTTGAAAAGACAAACTCGTCTCGCCATGCATACCTTTGCTCGAGAAGTGGAGTATGATTAATTTTATTTTGAATTGTATGATTTTTCGTTAAATAATGCCAGTATATTAAAGGACATCATTTTCAAAGTCAATATCATATTAAAAGCTTAAAATACTCTGTGGCTCAAGGGACTAGCTAAACTACAGCTTAGTATACGTAATCAAATATTCGGACTGCTGTATTCTTCAAAATATTTAGGACTAAATCAACCTTCAAGCTTCTGCTACGACGATGACTAAGCAATATGAGAAGTGTTAGTGATCAAATTGGAAGCGGTATAACATGAATGCATTTAGACATTGCAAGTGATATAACTAGAGTGCATTTAAACATTTCTCATATTACATCGTGAGTCAAGTTTATTCGCTTAATAATAAATATTAAATATCAAATCTTTAATATTAAACTAAGGGTAATATATCTTTAAAAATAACAAATAATTTTTTAAACAA
>JAOXYD010000004.1:1424283-1437333 GCA_028565735.1 Pinacopodium congolense | reverse complement strand
AAATAAAATAACTAAAGCTGGTCTAATAAAGAATAGGAAAATACTTATAATGATGCAGTCCCCGAAAACAACACCAATAAAAAAATTAAAACCAAATAACCTCAAAATAGCCATCTAAATTAAGGAATGACTTGATTCTCTTAAACCTCGCGTCCGTAAAATTAGGCTCAAGGTTAGTCAAGTTTAAATATTTGAATTTGAATTAAATTAAATTGATTTAAATTTAAAAGAATTTGAATTGAATTAATATATAACTAGTAGTTAGTCTAAAAATATTGATCTAATTTAAATTTAATTAAATTGAATTTAGTCTGATAATTTAAGTTAGGTCTTTGTTAATTTGTTAGCCCTACTCAAAATATGAACAATACATGTTCATTCTTTATTAATAGTAAAATAACATCAATTGAAATGTTTACTATCGAATCACTATAAGTGATTGTAAAACTAAACCGATCAATCAGGTTAATTGGGAGCTGATGATTTAATCATAAATATAAATTATTTTATATTAAAATTGACTAGTTAATTGTAAAATCAACCAATTTAATAGTAAAATAAATTAGTTGTTTAAATAATAAATTAAATTTAAATATTATTTTAATTTAGCAATTAATTATATATCAGGTCGTTAATGATCTAATACCAATTGAATTATTGAATGTATATCCAATTAAAATTTTAAAATATTTGTCATTATCAATATAATAAAAGAACATAATTTATAAAAATATTACCACAGGAGTAAGCCAATCAAACTTTTATATCAAAATGGATTAACTAAAGAAACAAGAACATAAAACAAATATGCTCATAACATATTCCCGATTCATCAAATGACCCACTCTTTGGTGAACAATTCTTTTTATCCTTAATCTTTGCAGCGTTCTTGATTATCACAAAAGTAGTAAAAAGTGTAAAAATATTCAAGCAAATTTTTATAATTGAAAGTTGATATTTAGGAAGGAAAAGACGTGTCCAAAAAATTATCAAAGACTCTAATTAATTGCCAAATCACAAGAATCATTGTCGGAAATTGATTGATAATTTTTGTATTAGTCATCCTTAATTGATATTATTAATATTATCTAAACAAATATTAATTGCGACGACTAATTATCATCCGAGGACTGTAACCATGTTGTCAAGTTCATTATGGATATTATTTAAAATCAAACTTATTATATAATTTTAGTAATTTTGGTACGCATACGCATTAAAATATCAATTACCTTATAATTTTTTTTAATGGTTATTGAGATTTTTAGTGTGAAATCCGGCAGGTGAGACTTGAGAGCCATGATTTTGAAGCGCGTTAGTACAGCTGGAGCTGGGATTCGCGATGTACGGAGAAGATTATTTGAAATGACAAATGCTATCATCATATCGTCGTTGCTGATGGCCAGAGATACGTAAACTGGCCCCCTCTTAGACACAGACTCTCATGTAAGTCCATTTATTGTTATTTTTAATAAATGTCCATTTATTGTTTATATATTTTTTATTTTTTGAAATCTAAAAATTAATTATAAAATATGTTTAATTTAAATATAATTTATTAATAATTTATTATTTTTTAAAATAAATTTTACAAATAATTAATATATATTTTAAGAAATAAGACTATTTAAATTTTAAATTTTAAATTTGTTTTAAATTTAATTATTATTATATTATTATTTTTAATGATAAATCTTCATTAAAAATTTTATTTATAAGAGTCAATTACAGTGCGACCTCCTGTAATTTCAAGAATTTTCATATAACTTCCTGTAGTTTCAAAATTATATTAGACTCCTATAATTTGATATAATTTTCATCGTACTCCTTTATGTTGACGTGGCAATTGACATGAAAGATATGCTAATACGACGAGTAACATGACAAATAAAAGAATACAATAAATTTTTCTTTAAAATTCATGAGGTATATATGTAATATTTCTAAAGTTTAAGGGAGTGAAATGAAAATTACCTAAAATATAGGAGCTCCCAGTGTAATTAACTATATTTTTATATTAAAAATAATATTTAGATAAAATTTCAGTACTTTGAATAATTAAAATAACAATTTCAATGAGATATATTTCAATATTTATACTTCACTATACATATGAATTCATAAATAATCAATTAATAATTTTTTAGTCATTTTTAAATTTGGTAAGCTATTATTTTTCTTTTTAAATTTAATTGCATGTATTTTCAATGTGTGATAATTTTTATGGGTATTATAATTATAATTATTAATGTATTTAGTATTTTAAAATTAAAATATGTACTTTAAAAAAATTTTAGGTATGTATTGCATGTCTTTTAAATTTTTGAAATAAAAATAAAAATATCTAAAATTTTTAAAGCATTTACATATGATGCTTTTTAAATAATTTAAACTTTTAGAAAATTTTAAATATATAATAATATTTTATAAATTTTGTATTAAAAATATATTGTGTAAAATATATTTTGAAAAGTGATCGAATTTTAAAATTTTTTAAAAATTTTAAAATTGACTAAAATCTAGATTAATGCCCTAAAGGCAATTTATTAGCTTGTTATATAGTCCGATTAAATCAAGATACGAGAAAATTTTTGAAAAAGCATTATTTTTTATTATAGAAATTAATCAACTGTGTATTTTCTAGAAATGAGCACAAGATGAAGTATAATCACTCAAATTAGTTTATAAATGGATTGGAAATATGGTTAGGGTAAACATGATTAGACTACAAAATATTTTAGTCAATTTTAAAATTTTGTTAATGTTATCAATTTTAAAAATATATTTTTCACTATAAATTCTTTTATACAAATTTTATAAATTTAATTAGATATTAAAATTTTTAAAGCAATTAAAAAGTATCATACTTAAATGCTTTAAAAAATTTAGATTTTTTATTTTTTATTTCTAAAATTTAAGGTACATGTAATACATACCAAAAAAATTTTAAAGTACATGCTTTAATTTTAAATTACTAAATACATTAATAAAAATAAAAATAATTATACATATACCAAAAACATTATCATACATTAAAAGTACATGTAATTGAATTTTAAAAGAAAGACAATAGTATACTAAAGTTAAAAAATGACTACAAAATTATTAATTGATTATTTAGAAATTCATATGTATAGTGGAGTAAAAATATTGAAATATATATCATTGAAATGATTATTTTAATTATTCAAAGTTCTAAAATTTTTATCCCAATATTATTTTTAATATAAATATATATTTTAGAAAAAATACAATAAATTATATTTTACTCTTATATTTGAGCTAAATTTCATTTTACCCCATTTAATTTTGAAAATATTAAACATACACATTCGAAACTTTGAATGATATTTCATTATACTTCCATATCTATCATGTTAGCTGCTACGTTACCTTTCACATCAGCATGTCTTTTACGTCAGTGCCATGTTAGATGCCATGTCAGAATCAATTAATGGGGCCTACTTCTTTTAACGACAAAGGATATAATGAAAGTTACATCAAACTATAAGGAGTCGGTGTAATTTTAAAAGTACAGGGGGATATTTCAAAAATACAAAAACTACAAGGCTTCATAGTGTAATTGACTTTATTTTTAATTTTTATTACAAATATTAATAAAATAGTGCTACATTATTTTACAGCTTTATTAGGCACTAGTGTTAGTTTAATCTCTTCAACTCCACTTCTCAACTCTATTATTCCACATTCTTTTACTATTGAGGAGATATTTGACCTAATTAAATCCTTTACAACTATGGTTGTTGAGAGGACAATATTTCATATGAACCCTAACAAGGTCCTTGGATCAGATGGCTTTAATGGGCAATTTTTTTAGAAAACTTGGACTCATATAAAGGATATGGTCACATACATAGTCCAAGAATTCTTTAGCAAGAGAAGAATGCTTCATGAGCTAAACAAAATCATTATCACCTTATTCCTAAGGTCCCCAACCCATCATCTTATGAAAAATTCAGATCTATTCCCTGCTACAACATAATTTATAAGATCGTTGCCAAGCTACTAGTTACTTAATTGAAATTAGTGATAGGAAACCTTATTGACCAAAACCAAACAACTTGTATTTATAACAAAGTGATAAGAGACAATATCTTAGTAACTCAAGAGCTCTTAAAAAGAGACAAAAGGAAGCAGTCTGCCAATAATTGCATAATTAAGATTGATTTAAGCTAATCTTATGATTCCATAAGCAAGAATTTTCTAATGCATAGTCTTGAAGCCCATGGGCTTCCAAATAAGTGTTGTGGTTAGATCAAGGAATGCATTTCCATAACCTCCTACAGTATGCTTATTAATGGTTAACCTACTGCACTTTTTAAGGATCAGAAAGGTCTAAGATAGGGTGATTTGCTCTCTTCATACTTGTTCATTATAGGAATACAAGTGCTTATAAAGTTAATAAGACACAACATTAAACACGATCCTAATTTCAAGTTTTATAGCAAGTGCAAAGATACGAGACTATTCAATCTTTCCTTTGCGGATGATTTGTTACTATTCTCTAAGGCTCATGACAAGTCTTTAAGCCTTCTAATGGCATCTAGTCATTAGCTTTCTAGTATTATAGGGCTCCTTATTAAAGTACCGCATATCTGTTATTTAGGGTTGTCAATTACTACAAAAGCATTATAATTCAATGACTACTCTTAAGTTATAGCAAGGGTGTAAAAAAGATTGAGTTGTTGGTCCAATGGGTATATTTCATTTGCTAGTAGACTCCATTTGTTAAAGATTGTTCCGTGCTCTATGCATAGTTACTGGGAATGAAATTTTTCCTTGGCTAAAGGTAGGATGAAGTCCTTAAAGAGAATATTTAGGAGATTTTTATAGGATGGCAATTAAGACTCTCAGGTAAGGCTAAAGTGTGTTGGAAAGAGGTGTGTCATTTATAGGAACCAAATATGGGAGTTGGTTAAATTTCCTGAAATAAAGAGAGTTATAAGGTGTCAGTAAGTGTATAATAAGAAACCAACAGTATCAAAAAAGGACGAGGAAAGGTTTAAGTTTCAGTTGGTAAGTTAGGACATATACTTGGAGGAGATGAATGTGAAGATGGTTTTTCTTTATGATGATTAAGATGGTGCTTCTTTATGATGATTTAGAGGAAAAAATCTACATAAAGCAATTTGATGGGCTTAGTCAACTTGCATAAGAATACCTTATTTGTAGATTAAACATGTCGTTTTATAGGTTGAAACAATCTCTACGTCAATGGTATAAGCAATTTGATTTGTATATGATTAAACTTAGATACGTGTTGTGAATATGATTGCTATATGTATGTTAAGAGTCTTGGTAATGGTTCATTGATTTTTCTACAATTGTTTGTAGATAATATGTTAATTGCTACAAAAGTATATATATGATGTGATGGATTTGAAGGCTTTATTAAAATAAGAATTTGACATGAAGGACTTAGATCAAACTAAGAAAAATATTGGGATTAAAAATATGCAATGTTAAAAGCTCTCGGAATTTATGATTGTCTCAATGAATTTATATTGAAAAAGGTGATAGACAAATTTAGAATGAGCAGTGTAAAACATGTCAACACTTCATTAACATATTTATCCTAAGAGTAGGGTCTGAAGACTGATAGCCAAGTAGAAAAAATGTATAGAGTTCTCTATATAAGTGTCATATAATGCTTGATTTATACAATGGTTTGTACAAGACTAGATTTGGTGTGTATTGTTAATTAGATTAGCAAGTTCACGGTGAAGCCTGGAAGACGACATTGAAAAATAATCAAGTAGATATTAAGTATCTAGGAGGTAACATAGATTATGACATTGTATTCGTAGTGAACATTTAATCTATTAGTTGTGAGAGATGTCGATTAAGACTATCCAAATGAATTTAATGACAGGAGATTTACTACCAGCAATGTATTTACTCTTGCATAAGGCGTTATTTTATTGGAATTTGATTATGCAATCTATAAGAGCCTTATCAACAAATGGGATAAAGTACATGACATTACTTTAGGCAACTAAAGAAGCCTTATGACTCACTAGTTTGGTAAAGAAGGTGAGTATTGGATAAGGTTGATTTCAAGTACATTATGACAGTTAAAATGCCATTTATTTGGATAAGAATCATGTTTATCATACAAAGATCAAATATATAGGTGTAAAATTTCATAAAATTAGAGAGTTAAAACACATTTGATCAGATGTTATTGTAGAAGGTTCCTATTTTGGAAAATAGAGCTAACTTGTTAACGAAACTGATTATAATTATCAAGTTCAAGCATTGATCAAACTTGATTATCATTTTTAGATGTTAAGCATGATTAGTGCAACCTATCCGTTGTGAAAAAAGATCTGAGATGTGTTTATCCTCATGAGATATATATTCACCATGGTGGAGATTATTATATATATATCTCATATATTTTGATAAGTGGGTAGACATTAGAAAGGAGCAAAGCGGTAACATTTGCCCTTCAAACATTTTCTCGGTTATTTGTTGGGTTATATGAGATAGGTTGGGGGTGTATGACTAATGCTCCTATGGTACAATATATCCTCATAAGATAGAAGAGCAATAGTATAATAGTGCCATTATGGTTGCAATATATTGTTGTTATAGTCTACAGTCATAATATAAAAAAACACCAAAGAGAAATGGCGACATTGTGGATACGTTGATTTACCATTTGGCCTCGAGCAAGAAAAGGACAATGAAAAATGACATCATTGTTGATCAGGGTTAAGAGTTGTTTTGGTTCGTAGATACCAAATTTTAAGTTTTTATAAAATCTAATTGTGTCCTATTATTTTAAGTACTAACTAAAATAAATCTAGTTGCTGTACTCTTGAGGACATTGGTAATATGTAATCCAAGGTTGCCATTTCGTTAAAAATCTATTTACTCTCGTGTATTTCTTTTTTTATTCTTTAATCTCTCTTATGCATATTTTTTAACAGACATTAGTAATTTTCAAGATAGTTTTTTTGTCTCTTCATATTTTTTTTGTATAATAGAGCCTTCACGTAATGTCAACTTCCATCATTAAAACGGTTTAAAAATTTTTCTTTCGTCACTTGCTTTTTCTCTCTTTTTTTTATTAGAATTACAAATATCCATTTGAAGTTTTAAATAACAAATAGTATCTTGAACCTTTAAGAGTCAAATACCCACTTTTAAACCTTCAAATATCTATTAATAAATCAATTCCAAAAAAATCATCTTTATTGTCTTAAACCAAATTGACATCTTCTTTATTTGATTCAGAGATTAAGGTAGATTTTGACTTAACAATTGTTGCATTATCACCAAGTACTCTTTTTCTGTTTTTGTTACTGTAATAGCCTTTAACTTTTGCTATAAAAAAGTGACCCATTAAGGATTTTCAGTCTTTAACGAAGAAAAGTATTGTGTAGCGAACTACTCTTCTACTACTATTGTGAATGCTTTGTTTGCTTTCATAAATTCGTCCCACATTTTACTTAATTCTTCTTTAAATCTTCTAATAAGTATTAGAATTTTTATGTCTTTATCTTTCTTATACTTTTATATCTATGTATAGCACAAGACAAAGAACTGGAGGCAAATAATAGAAACATGGAAAATAAATCTTCATATTATTGTAATTGATGTCTTTCTCGACATTCTATATATTTTTTAATATTATTGGTAGAAATATTTTTGAAGTGTTATCTTAACACTTATACTAATTGGTAAATCAAAACAGGAAATTGTGTTCTACTTTTATTAAGAGAAATAATAAAAGCATTGAATCATACTTATTGATAATCAAAATAACTTTATGTTGAATTTAATTTAAGATTTTTTAAAAACCTCACTTCAACTTTTAGAATTTCATATTTCTCATCTTATTTTATGGGATAGATGATTATCAGAATTTATACATTTTAAAAGAATTAACAAAAACATTTGTATTTATTTAATAAAATATAAAAACCTTTTAAAATATTAAATCATAAAAAATTTAAAAATAAGTCATATTACTGAAAAGAAAGTTACCTATCTTAGATTCCTTATTTTATTGGAAGAGTGTTTCAATTTATAATATTAAATTTATTATTTATTTAATCAAAATTTGAATTTAAAATGATAAGCGAAAATCAAAAGTTTAAAGATAAAATTGAACTTAAAAAGAAACGTGGAAAGAGAATTGTCTTAAACGTTAAGTTTCAAGCGTCCAATCAGCTTCGACCTTTCTCCCAAGATACATTTATGTGGGACCGACCATTTTCTAATCCAACGGTTCAAATGAGCATTAACATCATTTGCGTGCGCAATCGGAACCTATACCAAAACTCAAAACCAACGTGATCAAGGTTACGTACGTAATTGGTTTTTTACTTTGTGTCGAATAAACAGATGTGTATATATACATACTATTTCTGCTCTCTCGAACAGGAACCCTAGATTTTGATTCAAAATTCTCGGTAATCACAAATTCAATTAACCTTCTTTTTATTTGGGAATCATGGCTACCGGAGATCTTCTCAATATTCATCCCACAGAGCTCAAATTCCCATGTAAGTTTCGATGATTTCTCTTATGCTTTTTGTTTCGTGTCCCAGGAATTAGAATAACGAACTGAATTAATCGGTAGCCAAGTTTGAATTTTAGGTCCAGAGTCATTTGCTTTCGAATTTGCTGCTAGATCATGTAATAACAAGCCAAGTGATTACTGCAGGCTGCAACCCTTTAGTATTTCATTTGGTTATGTTTTAATCGGCGTAAATGGCTTCCAGATTATGGAAATTTTGTGTTTTCCGATTTTTTTGTATTACTTTGTTTACTACTTTTAAACGTAATTGATCTTTTTGGCTTGATAATGTCAGTTGAAGTGAAGAGACAGAGTTCATGTTGTATGCAACTGAGTAACAAGACAAATAAGAATGTGGCTTTTAAGGTTGGTTCATTGTAGAGAAGTTTATGATTGATATGACTGGATTGTAGCTTATTCATCATTGTAATTGAATAGGTAAAAACAACCAATCCAAAGAAATATTGCGTTCGGCCAAACTCTGGCATTGTCATGCCTGGAACAACTTGCAGTGTTACTAGTAAGTATTCTGCTATCAATGCTAGTAATAATTTGAAATCTTGAAGTTAATATTTTGTGTTTCTTTTACTTTTTGATGTAAGTCTCTGAGTCTTTGCTGCCCAGTTTCCTATAATCATTGCTGACCCAAAAGCCATCGTGATTTTGAATGTCTCCAAAGAAAATAACTTTTATACCTGAGTTTGTATAAGTGTTAATCTAACTGTTGGTTTTTTGTGGCTTCCATGAGTTGTTCCCTTGCTTCAATTCTAATATACTTCGTAACAATGTGCCTAGTTACAATGCAAGCGCAAAGAGAGGCTCCGCCTGATATGCAGTGTAAGGATAAATTCCTCCTACAAAGTGTTGCTGCACCTGACGATGCAACAGCCAAAGACATAACACCAGAGATGGTAGGACACTCCTCTGTCTTTGTATCCATCTCTCTCCTATCCTTAGGCTCAACAGTTTCCTTTAATTGGCTTTGCAGTTTGCTAAGGAGGATGGCAAGATTGTGGAGGAGTGCAAATTGCGAGTGGTTTACATCCCTGCCAATCCTCCATCACCAGTGCCAGAGGGCTCTGAAGAAGGATCACCACCAAGGGGTTCTTCGATTGAGAATGGTAACCAGGATGTGCAATTGCTAGATGCCGTGAGTATTTATATTTATTGCTGTCTGCTCACTTGTTTTGTTGACCCCCCTGGCAAAATAAAATAAAATTAATGCTGATTAAACATGTATATGCCAATTCTTTATTTTGATGCATGTTTATCCTTGTTTCTTTTAAAATTCACAACAGGTTTGTAGGTCTTTTGAAGAGCCTAAAGAGAAATCTTCAGAGGTAAACATTTCTTTTCATTCTTTTTTGCCTAAAATATTGCAACTTCAACGAGGAAAACTTCTTTTAGACAAGTTTGATTTTGTTTTGCTGGTATTATTGATATGATTACTGTCCATAGGGCTGCATATCTTTGCATAGACTATCAAGCATCAACTATGAGGTTACCATAAGGTTTTAGCAATGCGCGTTATTCTAGTGTTTCTGTCCCTTGAATTCCAGGAGGTTTTTGAAGCTAGCCACTCAATCAAACTTTTATTTATTAGCTTCTGTTACCATTTTCGAGCATTCTAATGATGAAACTTCACTTGCAGGCATGGTCAGTGATATCAAAGTTGACTGAGGAGAAAAAATCTGCTCTGCAACAAACACAGCAGCTACAACTGGAACTGGTATTGCTTAGAAATCACTATCTTGATGTTCATAAAACAGACGAAAGTAACAATGATCTACTTTTCCTGTATGTTTTACATTTGAGTTTAGGTGGGCCTAGTGATGGGAAAATATCACGCATTTATTTCTTATTGGATGCTTGACATCAATGGTAGAAATTCTGTATGATATATGTAAAACACGAATGTGAAAATACAAGTTTTCTGGTAGAATATTCTTGTATACAAGCATTAGTTCTTTTGTCTGTTTCTGTGCATTTAACGTGTCCTATCTGGTGCTAATCATGAGGATGTTATTTTGTTATTTGATGTTGTTTCTTCTATCAGAACTCACTGCCTTGTCCTTCAAACTACTTGTGACAGGGCTTGATGAGAAAGCAAATTAGCAAGAATCCTTCAGGGGGCTTCTCTATGTTGTTTGTGCTGCTGGTTGGTGCACTAGGTATCCTTATTGGTTATTTCATAAAAAGAACATAACATTTTCCAAGTGATGCGTATAGGTCGGTGAACCGGCTTCAAGCAAGTTTTGGGTTGTTAAGATCTTCTCATATGTTCTATTATTGGGTTGGTAGGATCTTTTCAGATGTGTTACCATATTTTCAATGTACAATTGATGCTTCCTATTATTTGACTGAAATTTTTGAGAAAGACTTTGTTAGTCCTGTGGTGAGAGTTTGGGTAAAAGCCCCTTGAATTTAGTACATCTTGTGAATGAATCCTTTAGTAGTATTGTCTTTGCTATTTACCTTCCTGAACCAAGTGTATCTGTATTATGCACTCTGATTTCCTGAAATGTACATAGTCTGCCATATGTATCTCTGTTTTTTTATCTTTCTTACAAAAATTGTAGCAGCAAAAAGAGAGGATTAATTGGTAACAACGAGAAGAATGTGTCATAGTATGTGGACACACCTTAACCAAAAGTAAAACATTAATGAGAAAACTTAAATGCATCACAAGTTTTGAATGCAAACTTTGGGAACAGGAATCTAGTTTTCATAACATTGATGAGAAGACTTAAATGCATCACAAGTTTTGAATGCAAAACTTGGGGAACAGGAATCTAGTTTTCATGTACCGTTCATACAAGAACTGATTCAAGTGTTTGATGATCACTCCAAAATGTCTTCGTCCTGATTCTTATAAGTCGGTTTCTGATAAGTTTCTTTGATGTATTTTGCCATAATAAGGCTCGACTCAGTTAGTTCTCTGAAGTTGGGAATTCTGTAGCTCTGAGCTATGTATGCTCCAAGCAACGTCCCTAACATGAAAGTGAAGACACTCATCTCTTCTTAGCTATAAGCTGAGGCGGTCCTACCAGAGAAATAGGATTTAAGGCTGATGGTTAAGATTTGAGTTCTTGAGACAGCTAAATCTTGTCATTGGAAAGTATTTAACAATTTTTCCTGGGCTCTAAGATCTTGATTAGTTGAGTTCTGATTTTTTTATTTTTTTATTTTTTAACACTACAAAAAATAATTCAGTACAAAAATCGAAAATTAATATAAAAATATAAAAATTATTAAAAAAAATTATAAGTTCAATTAAATCTCTTATTCCTGTTTTTGTGGGAAACCTGCCAAGGAATGGGATAGAGTGACTTCTTCTACAAGGGTCAAGCAATCAATGTAAATAGGATAACAGTCAACGTGATGGGACTCCCAGGATTTCAATGATTTGTTTAGAATTCATACACAAAGCCCAGCAGCCTTGAAGTTGCCCAGTTGCAAGGATTGTAAATAATGGCCCTGAAACTTGGTTATACCATTCGTTACTTAAGCAAGCTTATCAGTACATATCAGATTTTGATTCTGACACAATACAATAAATAAAAAAGGTTAAGATGATCTTAAAAATAATAATTAATCTGCCGGTCTTTAATTCTAAGGCATTATCACTGTCTTTGTGTATTCTTCGTAATCCTATGTTCATTCACACACTCTCTTTCTGTACCCAGTTCTCTAATTCTTCTCTACTTCTGATCTAATATACTAAATCTATAATTTTCACCTTTTTTTCATTAAAAACAATTGATATTTAGGACCTGTTTAGTTTAACTTTTTCTTTTTGTTTTCTATTTTTTTGTGTGTTTTAATTAATTTATATATTTTTTGTGTATTATTTTTTTGTTTTTGTATTGTTTTTGTGTTTAAAAAAGCATAAACAAGAAATTAAAATAAAAAACAACAAGAAACAACCCCTAAAACTGAAAAGTTTTCGATTTGGTGTTTTTTAAAAAATCTATGCTTATGTGCCGATTATTTCATTTTAAAAGGAGCAAAAGGAAGAAGTGAGGTTTATATATAATAAAATATTTATTTAGAATACACTAAAATCATTATAGCTATTCTTTGGTTACGAAAAAAAATGAACGGAAATTCATCTTGAAGTTGTTTTGTTGGGTAGAATTTTTCAATTTGCTTGGTGTTTTTGATGGTTTGGTTTAACATTTCCAAAAACCCAAACCTATCAAACGAAGAACAAATGCATTTGGGTAATAATCAAAGTTTTGAATTTCGTACCGGTACCGGACGAAATCTGGTACGAAATTGTTTAATTTTGTACCGGGTTCAAATACCAACCGGTACCGGCTGGTACCGGTCTGTACCAGCCGATATCGGCTAATACCGGTCGGTACCGGCCGGTACCGGAAAAAATAAAAAATAATAAATTTTTTTTAATTTTTTATAAAAAATTATGTATTTTAATCTTTTTAAGTTTAAAGTTAAGTTAAAAATTACACACTATTATACAGTTATAGACTATTTTT
>JAOXYD010000004.1:1391640-1401847 GCA_028565735.1 Pinacopodium congolense | reverse complement strand
TTCTCAAACTTTACAATTAAGTCCAACTTAATTAATTTTCATTCTCTTCCAATAAACCTATATGTGTGACCCATTAGATTCCTAATAAATTAGAAATAATCATAAATTAAAGATAAAGTATGCCTTTTATTAATTTAGAAAATTACAATGTCATACATGTAATTACAGCCAAAAGATTGGCTGCAAGGGCATAAACTAACAGCCTGGCCATATAAATTTTCCCAAATCAAAAAGTCTATAAACACGTGTTGTATTCTCCCCGCAACAAATTCTATCATTCTCTTAGGTGATTATACAAAGCCCTATTTCTTTACCATATTGCCTTAATTATATATATTGTGCTCTTAAATACACAAAAATGAAAACTTTTTACATTATGTTTGGTATCTTTTTTTTTATTTCTATTTTTTAAATATAAAAATAAAAAAATAAGACAAAAATTAAAAAACAATATATTAATACAATATAAAAATTAATAAATATACAAAAATTAATTAAAAAATATAAAATTCACAATTAATAACAATACTAAATATCTTCTTAACTTCCTATTTCTTTAGACTAACTTGGCATTTCAGTTGAAATGATTTGTGAATTGTTTAATTTAATTCAATATACTCCTCTTTTTGTTGTGTTCGTGCGCATTAGTTCATATGCACTTACTTATTAAATAACGGGGTTTAATCAGTATATTAAATATTGTATCGGTATCGATATTAAATTTATCTAAAAAATAATATTGTACGGGTACTATTTTGAATAATTTTTTTAAATTATAAATTAATTTATGAATTTTATAAAATTTGTAAAATAGTCTATAAATATATTATATTTTGTAATTTTTAACTTAATTTTAAACCTAAAAAGATCAAAATATATATATTTTTTATTTTTTCAAAACTGATCGATATCGATCGATACCAGCCGGTATTCATAATTTCGACTGGTACCAATTGGAATCGAACAATACTGATCGAAACAGAATGAACCTTAAAACGTTGAGTTTAATTCTTTAATTGGTATGCCCATAGAATAATGGCCACCTAAAGCCCATTTCTTTTCAAAATTTCTTTAATATAAGATCGAATATATTATTTAATTTTAAATTATAAAATAATTTAACTTATTTAATACTCACTAAAAAAAAAAAGTGTCGATGCCTACAATAAAATAGAGGTATGCTAAAATGATAAGCCTGGATAGGCTTTAAAAAGGAGGGGCTTGTTCACACTATGTAACTACTAATCAACCTAAACAATTAAAATATTTAGATATTTGATTAATAATAATCAAGAAGTTAATATGATTTCCTCACATATTTCTTAGATCAACCATTCATAATACTTATGTTTCTCAAGAGTAATTTAATTAAAATTTATAAATTTAAATTATATTAAGAACTCTTTAAGTAATTTTGAACAGTAAAATTTGAGTTTTAATTATATAAAAATTTCAAGATTACTTTATTTTAGTCATACTCATGCATCTTAATATATATATAGCATTTTTACTACTTTTCCTGTGAACCCAACCAACCAGAACCCTACCCCAACCCAACTGTCAATAAAGACTCACACCTTTCGATTTTTTAGTGGATTATTGTTAAAATCTGGAGTAAAATGTGAGAGGTGGATCACAGCCGTTCATATATAACTGGGGAAAATGAATCTCGACCGTGGACACAGTCTCGATATTTTCAAAATCCTCACTCATTATCTCGTGGCGTCAGATTCAGTTTCGAAATCCAAGCCAACAGAGCCTGTTTTATAAAGATTACCGAAATGCCCTGAAATTTAGCAGTCATGTACGAGCCACAATGAACTGCAATTAGCCGAGGGAGCGTAAGGTTATTATGGTCATTTCACGTTAAATTACTAAAACAATCTGACCGAGATCGCCTTTTCTCTGTTTAGCTGGTCTCTGTAAAAAGGTAAAATAATTACCATCACAGAGCGTCCAAAATGCGACTGCACGCGCTGTTTTAGCGCGTAATACATCAACGCCAAAGCTAGGCAAAACATTTGTTTTTGTTGTCAATTATTATTTTTATTTTTTAAAATTAATTTATATATATTATGTATTATTTTTTACTATTTTTTTATTTTTATATTATATTAAGGTGTTATTTTTTTAATTTTTGTATTATTATTTTTATTTTTATAATTAAAAAAATAAGAAACTAAAATTTAAGAATAAAATCATAGAAAACATAGCCTAAATTTTCAATTGTTTTAAAAAAAATATCTCCATTAAGTTTTTGAAATAAAAAAGTTTTTGATATTTAATATAAATAATTATTATATAATATAAAAATTTAATACTTTTTAACTTAATTATACTATAACTAGATATAAATTTAGTCTATTTGTATATAATTGAAAAATATTTAAAAATAATTTGATAAATATGTTATTTAATTATATAAAACTTTAAAATTAAGATTACAATATGATATAATTAGATTAAAATAGCTAAATAATAAACACTATCACATTCCTGATAATAATAATTCCATTAAAATAACTAAATAGATTTAAATAAAAATAAAAAATAAAAATAAAATAATTTAAACAATTGAAAATAATAAAAAATTAAAATAAATGATTCTATCTAGTTAAATATTTAATCAAAATTTTCACGCGCAAACTTTTGGTGCGTGGAAAAATGGCGGGTAAAAAGAAACACAAGGTGGGAAATAAATACGCATTCCAGACAAAAGGCCGCATAAAATAAAACCATAATAACTATATGAAATAGGCAAGAAGCTCTCTGTGTGTCTGTCTGAGAGAGAGAGAGAGAGAAACAGAGCACTTTACGACTTTTTTATGTTGCAAGCATCCATGGCAGAGAACAGAGGGGAGACAGAGTACTTCCTACAACGGCCAAAAGAAGCAAAAGAGATAAGAGAAGAAAAGATAAGATAAGAAGACCAAGAAGATGGAAGATGGCGCCTGAAAAAATTGTGGGTTTCTTTTGGGTTGTTTAGAGAGAACTAAAGGGGCCTTTAGAAGGAGGAGGACTGATAAAAAAAAAAGAAAGGGTTTTCTTACCACATCTACATGCATTCAACTAAAGCTGTCTTCTTTCTTACAGAAGTTTTGGATCTTTTTTTTTGGCTTAAATTTTGTCTCTTTGTCCAAGGAAGGGACCAATAAGGTTCTTGTGTTTGGTCTCTTATTACAAAGCTAACCATTTCCTTCCCTTTTTTGGGTGAAACTGGAGAGCTCTTGGGGTTTTAGTTGTGGATCTTAACAGATTTCAGTTTCTATGAAGGCCATGCCCTTAACCTTTGAGGGTTTTCAAGGGAAGGGGGTGTTGAATTTCTCTTCTTCTTCGTCTTCTTATTCTTTAGATTCCTTACTTGAAGAACAGAGGTTTCAACTGAAGTGGCAGAGCAACAACCTTAACAACAACATCAAAGAAAATAATTGCTTTGTGGGAAGTGAACCCACTTCTGTACTTGACGCCATAAGAAGCCCGAGCCCTCCGACTTCCTCTTCAACGCTGTCTTCTTTCCAAGGAAGCGGTAGCGGCGGCGTCGCCGGCGGCCCCTCCACCGACACCACTACAACTAACGGCGTGGCAGCAGCTGCAGCGTTTTCCGGGAGCCACCCTTGTTCGGCAGATATCAGTACGGAAAAATGTGTGCAACTTGGAATGGAAGATTGGGAGAGTGTGTTATCTGGGTCTCCTAGTCAAGAACAGTCTATTTTGAGGCTAATCATGGGAGATAATGAAGACCCATCTGTGGGATTCAACAAGCTGTTACCAACTGGAAGTGCACCGGAAGACGTGGAGTTTAGCGCCGGTTTTGGGGTTGTGGATCAAGTTTTTGGATTTGAAATGATGAATAATGCCAACTTGGTTAGCAACATTCATGACCCTTCAATACTTCAGGGACCATCTTTTGATTTCCCTATTCTCAATCCGAGGATTGGTTCGTTAATAAGCCAACAAAATCCGAATCCGGGTGTTCCTGTTTCAACTAGCAGCAGTCTTTTACCGGTCATAGAAGGAATTGAAGCTCACGAGGAGAAGCCACAGATTCTGAATCCGTCTGCGATAATCAACCAAAGTCAACATCAGTTCGGACAAAACCCTGCAGTGTTCTTCCCATTGTCGTATGCACAATTGCAAGAGCATCCCCAGCCGCCACCCAAGAGACATAATCCAGGACCCAACTCTCCGGTCCATAAGCCATTTTCTGATCTGAAGGCGGAGTTGTTTGTTCGGAGGCAGAATCACCATAACCAGCAGCAGAATCAGCTCCAAATGTTTCAACATCAGAGGCCAGGAGGGTTTACTCCTCCAAAGCAGAAATTTATGAGCGATGACTTGGCAATCCAACAGCTTCAGCAGGCGATTATAAACCCAATATGCCAAGCTGCAGAGCTGATCGAAACTGGGAATCCGATACTCGCGCAAGGGATATTGGCGCGGCTCAATCACCAGCTCTCTGTTCCAAATGGTAAGCCTTATAATAGGGTTGCCTTTTACTTCAAAGAGGCTTTGCAGTTACTTCTCCACACCAACAACAATAGCAGCAACAACAGCTCTATGTTGTCGTCCCCTTGTAGTCTTATTTTCAAGATTGGGGCTTATAAATCATTCTCTGAAATCTCGCCAGTCTTTCAGTTTGCCAATTTTACTTGTAACCAAGCCCTGCTTGAGGCTTTTGAAGGTTTTGATAGGATTCACATTGTAGATTTTGATATTGGCTATGGTGGGCAATGGGCTTCCTTGATCCAAGAATTGTCTTTGAGGAGTGGAGGTGCTCCTTCTCTAAAGATTACTGCTTTTGCATCTCCTGCTTCACATAGTGATCTTGAGCTCGGTTTCACTCAAGAAAACCTTAGAATCTTTGCCGGTGAAATCAACATGCCGTTCGAGCTTGAAATTTTAGGTCTTGAGTCTTTGAATTCTGTTTCTTGGCCATTTCCTATTCGTGTGTCGGATAAAGAAGTTGTTGCAGTGAATCTTCCAATTGGGTCCTTCTCAAGCTACCCATCAATCCTCCCTTTGGTGCTTCGGTTTGTAAAGCATCTCTCCCCCAAAGTTGTGGTGTCGTTGGACAGAAGCTGTGACCAAACTGACCTTCCATTCGCTCGACAAGTAAATCAAGCTATTCAGTTATATTCTAGCTTGCTTGAATCACTGGATGCTGTGAATGTGAACCTGGATGCAATGCAAAACATTGAGAGGTTCTTGATCCAACCGGGCATCGAAAAATTGGTACTGGGTCGCCGACATTGTTCCGATAGGACTTCACCATGGAAGAGCTTGTTTTTGCAGTCCGGATTCACTCCATTAACATTCAGTAACTTCACTGAATCACAAGCAGACTGCTTAGTGCAGCGAACTCCGGTAAAGGGATTCCATGTTGAAAAGAAACAATCTTCACTCGTTCTTTGCTGGCAACGAAAGGAGCTCATCTCAGCTTCAGCTTGGAGGTGCTGAGAAATGGCAAATTAGTATTGTTCCTGCCAAAAGGTGCCTTGCAGCTTACTTGGTTTAATTCCTGATCCTTTGAATCTTGGTGTCTGTATTTCCTTTTCCCCTATGCTAATTATGTGCTTTAGGCATATTATTCCTAATCAAGAATCTGAATATTTTAGTAACTGGATGGATTTGAATTCTTTTTTTCTCTTAATTCTGGATATTGTGCATCGCACTTTTCGTGCTTCTCTTATTGACTTTGACATATTTTCGACTTCTGCTGTGCTAAATATGTGCTGTAGGACTATCATTCAATAATCCGAGCATTTTACTAACCAGTTGATGGATCAGAACAACTTTTGTGATGCTTTTCATACTTAAACTTGATCATCGTTGCTTGTACACTTTCATAAGAAGGTAAAAGCATAATTTAACCGATCGGAAATCCGACTTTCTCGTCATTCTCTCAAGTTCATCTTCCTTAATGACACACACCCATTTCTGGCTAGTCTTCCATCTAAAAGTTTTGATAAGAGCATTAGGAAATTTAACCTCCAATCATTCTGCAGTTCTCAAATAGTGTCTGTTTTCAGGTTTCATTACTATATTCAATGGAGAGGCATGTTTCAGAAACCATTTTAGAGACCATGTTCTTATATTCTCCAATGTTTAAGAATGTTGGCTTGTTTCTAGTTGGGACAAAGGAAAGTAAACAGGGTGTTAAAAAGAACATACAATTCGGAGGTGGTAGTTATAAAGAACATATAATTCGGAGGTGGTAGTTATCCATGGTCAACACAGGATGAAATGACCTAAATATTTTGGCTATGTAGTCGGAATGATTTAAGAAGATTATGTTCACTTCAGGTTCATAGATTCATGAGGATTCAAGGTCTCAAGAATGAGATGTTGGCCTCAACACACTCAAATTGATGCATTGATTAGAGAAATGATCTTATATTATATTGTCCTACCAAATGTCTGTTATGGTGGGTGCAATTGGACCACTTTTGATTAATTTTTATAACCCTATGTTCAAATTGGCCATTATTTTTCTAGTACCTTAATAAGTAGTTTACTAAACCATAAAGTTGATTATAGTTTAGTTGGTCTTTTTCTTTATAAGCTTTCCTCATGAACTCACATGGGTCTTGCATGATTGGTCTCTTGAAGGATTATTTTAAATACCTTTCTTTGAAGCTCTTGATATTAAAATTTTAGAGGCCAGGTTGGGGTTTGGACTTTGGAGAAAGACATTTTGAGCTTTTATGATTTTTAAAGTTGTAGGAGGATTAATTATTGTTATAAAGCCAAAAATGTCGGCGTCTTAGGTAATCTCATGGTAATTGATGTAATTAAAGGATAATTAAGATTTATAATAATGATTATAATAAGTTAGTGTTGTTAACGACATCTTGTGGTCCAATGCTGGAGGGCTGAAAAGGAAGTGGTGGTCCAATATGGAAAGCACCACTCCTGATAAAGATAGAATTAGCAACGAGCCGGTCTAAAGATTATTCTAACACTGGCATTTTTAAAAAAATATTTAATTTTATTAAGTTAGTATTGGAGTCTGGAGAGACTCAGTAATTATATTTTGTTAAATTTAATAAAGATATGTGATATGATGTGGTTAAATATTATCATAGTAAATCCTCTTGTTTTTAGCGAATCATCAATTGATTTGAGTATATAAATTTATAAATTATTCAACCGATATTTTATTTAAATTTATACATTTATAAATTATTCAACCTTTAATTGATGTGAATTTATAGTTTTATTAAGTGATTTGTTTAAATCACTTGGTTAATAATTTATTAAATTTTTAAAAATTATAAAAAGAAAGAATTAATGTTTTGAGTTTTCCGACTGTTGAATTACTTGCGAGTATTAATGTGTTATATAATTTTCTTTGTAAATTTCACTTTTGATAAGACTGCAATTTAAGCGACTTCATTAATAATATTTTAGCAAAATATCCAAGTTGAATTGTACACACAAGTTATTTTGAAAAGAAGGTGATCAAATACGTGAATTTTTTTTTTCAAATTTTAACTTACATATATAATAATGTATAGATTTTTTTTTAAAATAAATTAACTGATAAACTAATTACATTTATTAAATAATTTATTAAAAATTTAACAATAAATTATAATATTAAATCTGTTATTTAATTTAACTCTAATAAAGCCATCCATCCACGGTTTTTTTTTTCAATTTTTAATTAAAATTTTTTAGTGCAATCAAATTCGTCTACGTGATGAAGGTTTACTAAGGTGTGTTACACGCACGGAGCAAATGTGTACAAGAGCTCATCGTGGACACGTGGCTCCTTATTATAGGAAAAAAGGAAAGTAGGGACCCACGATGCACTCTTTGAGAAGCGAGCGTTACAGTGCACCAACCAATGATCCGAAGATCGTGACTTCTTGTCTCATGTGTTGCTATTGGTGAAGATATTGACTATGACAGTGACACGTGGATAGATACATCCAAGCAACTTGATAAGTGGGACCCAGTTTAGAGGGAAACGAATGGTGGCAATCCTACTTGGTTCCACGTGTACGGTCAGATTGCACAAACGGAACTTAAGACGATATACACGCGATTTTATCATGACTAAAGATATATTTTAATTATATATTTTTTAAAATATTCAATATTCAATAACATTTTTTAATGCTTATAAAATAATTAAAAATTATAATAAATATTTAATTTTAATTACAATTGTTGAGGAAATTTTTTTTAACAAATTTTACCTTCTTAAAGTAAATTTTAATTTTAAGATTTGTAACCTAGATTTTAAATATATTTTAACATTTATAAATATTTTAATATTTATAAATATTAAAATATTAAGCATTTATAAATATTAAAAAAGATAATAAATTCTTTTTTTTATAACGAATGAACCTGTAACCGCTGCCCTTCAAGTGCGAATCGGATAAATCCTCGATTCGGTGTAATGTTCTACAAACCACACCAAATAGGTAAATCACATAAGAGTGTGACAATCTCAAGGTGATGCGGTGGGGAAAGGCCATTAGGAGGAATCAAACTCCAGACCTCTGCTTAAGTTAAAATGAATACATTTTTAAAACTCATTTAATTAAGGTCAAAAGATAACTTTTGTTAATTTTTCACTGATCCAACTAATATAACCTAACACGTGGGAATTTACGTGCCAAAATGTGCACATACAGATGTTCAAGTGTATAACTTTACTATGACAAAAGGCTAATTTGAATCATAAGGTTTCTAATTTAGAATTTTTTTTAAACGTTTTTAAAACGTTAAGTTTTGATCTGAATATTATAAAATATTAGAGACAAATAAACACTTTTTACTTTTTACTATTAACCAACTTTTTAAAATTTTCAATTAAATAACCAATCTTTGAAATCTTTCTTTTCATTGTCTAACTTGTAAAAAGTTATTAATACAGTGACCAACATTTTAAAACTCGTTTAATTGAAATCAAAAGTTAGATTCTCTTAATTTTTCGCAAATACAGTTAATAGTTAATAGTTAATAGAACTTGGCATATACATATCCACAAGGCAAAATGTATATGTTTTTGTAAAACTATTATTTAAGTCTTTGAAATTTTAAATTTATTAAATAAAATTTTAAATTTTAAATAAATCATAATGTATTAGATTTTTGATAAATTTATCTTACATGGTAACAAAAATCCAAATGTATATAAATACATAATAAACATAGAATTTTTTTTGTAGTTCGCTATTTTGATAACCTTGAAACCTTCATATTTGATAATTTTGATGTTTTTACCAATCATAAGAATTCATAGTGAATTTAATCCTTTATAACTTATATGAAAGAAAAAAAAAATTGTTTTCTTTTCTAATATAATAATTTTAATTTTAATTTACTTAAATTTAATTTTTAATGAATTTAATTATTATTTGTATTAATTCTTTAAATTATTCTATTCTAACTATTTATAACATTATATTCATTAATTTTACATTGATAATATATTATCAAGTAACTATATTTATTATTTACTAATATTAAAACAAAGAAATTTTACTTTTTTCTATAAAAAGATTACTTTATATATTTTTATAAATAAGATTTTTTTATATTTTAATAAATTATACTAATTATTTAGTATTAAATTAATTATGATAAAATATATTCGCTAAACTAAGTATATTATTTATGAAAAACTTATATATTATAAACAAACAATATATTAAAATTTATAACATAACTTTATTGTAATGTCATATTCATTATAAATTCTTAAACATCACAAATTATATTATCTTTCTAATTATATCTATGTTATAATAACTAACATATCATAACTATGATTTTAAAGACTTTAAGATACTAATAACTAATATCATAACTAACATATAAAAGATGGAAGGATGAAGTTTTATATAGTAGTTTTTTAATCTTGCATTAAAAATGATTAAAACAATTTTTAAGAACTTATAATGAGATCATACATTGATTTTTTTAATGAAATAAATTTTAATATTTCGAAGGAATAATTTTTTTAAATATTTATATCTATTTTTTATTTTAAATCATCAATATTGTAACGTCTCAAAATATACCATAGTTGAAATGATACATGTTCATAACAGTACATGTGACATAGGAGTTAAAATTTTGTTATGATTTGAATGTGAAAGGCATGTAACTTAAATTTTGGTATTGATGGATTATAGTTAGTAAATTGAAATTAATTGATACCATTAAAGAATTGAGGTATTTAAATGTA
>JAOXYD010000004.1:1311129-1331256 GCA_028565735.1 Pinacopodium congolense | reverse complement strand
TTTTTCTCTTTATATTTTGTTAAAAGAAATTTTTAAAAATTTTTAAAAATATATGATAATTAATTAATTAGATAATTAATTTTAAAAAAAATATTTAGAGCCATGCACAACTCAAGCTCTTAACTTTAAATATTTCAAAATATATATAGTAAAAATAATTAATTAAATTAAAAATTAAAAAATAAAATAACTTAAATTAAAAAAATATAAAAATATATACGAATTTTTGTTCACTTTTTCTTTATATTTTGTTAAAAGAAAATTTTTAAAAATATATATTAATTAACTAACTAATTTAAAAAATAAAAAATAAAAAATATTTAACTTAAAATATTTTTATATATTTAAATATATATATTAAAAATAATTAATCAAATTAAAAATAAAAAAATTGAATTATATAATGGGTAGCCACACCCATGACTTCTCTTCACATTCGTGACTCTTAGAATCATGTTCGCGACTATTCTGTAATTTCAAGAGTCACAAGAAGCAGAACCTAAAAGTTTTTAGATATATATTTTTTAAAAAATTATAAATTTTTTTAATAAAATACCTCTCTTTACAGGGATCTTTCCATTGCTTTTTCTTCTCCTCTACTCTACCCACTCCTTCTACCTTTTTTATGTCGTTTCTAAAGATTTTTTCAAGGGTTCTAGTCAGAGAGATTTCAGTTACTTACGGCAAAAATATTTAAAAAATCTTATTGTTGAAATTAGTTTACTAAAATATCCTTTTTACACTAGGTTAATTTTGAAAATCTATTTTAATTTTATATTTAATCAGATTCGCCTGCATGTCACATGATCCGACAAAATTGTGAAAATCGAAATATGTAGTTTTTGCCATTTTATGATGCTCTCTCCAATATTAGTCAATATTTTCTTAATATAAAAGCGAAACTAACTACATGTCCTGAAGTTTCATAGCCACATCTGGCCTGAGACATGTATAAGTATCATGATGAAGTCAAACTAAAAAAGTTGGGATAGGTAAAAAGGGTGTTTATGTAAATTCATTTAATCATTTAGAAGGGTGTAGAAGCTTGTTCAGACAGACTTCTCATTGTTCGGTCTATCTACAGCAACCAAAATCCTTCTCCAAGCAAATAAGTTTGGTTAAAGGGTTGTTCCTTCTAGGGTAGGTAGTTTTTGCTTCTTTTTTTTTTTAATGTTGTTGTTATCATATTCCTTCAAAGTACCAGTCCTGCTCTAGATGCATAATCACAATCTCTCATTCCTCAAATCTTGAACTTTTTACCTTTTCTATGGGTCGACTCTCATTCCCTCCTCCAAATCTTTACATAATATTTCCCACCGTCTTTGTTCAATTGCAGGGGAACCTAACCTTCCTTGTCCATTAGCCACTGTGCCATATCTCTCTCTTTGGTTAACGTCGCCTTCGACGTCTAGAAATTAAGAAGCGTTGGCGGAACATCGATGTCTCCACTCTCGGAAGCCTCTGCGTCGATATTATTGTCAATGTTCCCAAATTTACTCCAACCAATCGCAATGCTCAGTTGGCTTACATGGAACATCTCGTTGCTTCACCAACCGACAAGGTTATTTGTTATGTTTGATTAAATTCATTTCGTTTCTTTAGTTTCCTAGAGCTTCCGTATAGAAAAGAGATTTTATTTTATGAGTATTCTCATTTGGTGTTGACAAAAGTGGATTTTTTTGTTGGCAAGTGGTCAGCGACACTGAGAAACGAGTCACAATTGCAACATGACAATAGCAGTTACAAAGCTTGGGCTATGGTGTGCAGTGATTAGCCATGTCGGGGACGAGATATATGGGAATTTCCTCCTGGACGTGCTTTGTGATGGGGGGATTAGTATGGTTGGTATGCAGGACGATGATGATGTGGTGGATAGTTCTAGCGCTTTGTATAAGATCCTTCTATGTTGGGTTCTCTTATATCCTCTTTAAAGGCATGGCTTTTGTAGGTAAATTACCCAGACTTTTAAATCTTTGTTTCGTTTTTTGGGTTAATGCTTGTAGTTTTTGATCTGCTTTCTAACCATAATTTGTTTTATGTATCAAAATCCATAATTTTCAATTCCATGCACTAGCATTTCTTAATGGGATCCTCAGTATCACTTGAGGCTCTTCGTCAGAAGCCTACTTGTTAACAATAAGCAGGTTTTAGGTGTGCAAATGAAAATTTCATACATCATTACCAAACATTACAACATTCTATCTAAACCCTCTACTCATAAGTTAAACATCTATCTAATTTTATGAAGCCAAATATTACATCTTGCCAAGATTGTACAGTTTTTGTAATTGCAGGAACTAGGTTACCCTTCAAGCACTACGATGGTACTACGATGTCATTTCTAAGGCATTTCAGGTAATAGGTTAATGTTCATGCTCAATCTTCTTTACTTGTGGTTTTGTCTTGAGTCTCTTTTCTTTTTGATCAAGGAATAAGTAGTACCATGCAAATTTTTCATAAAGAATAAAGCTTAATTGAATGGAAGCATGTCTATTTGAAGAACCTTCCATTGATATTGCTTACATCGGTTATATAAATGAAATAAGCAGAATTGCTTAAAGTTCAATATGTTTACTCACTTGGGGTATTAACAGATCTTTGAATCCATATTATGCTACTAGATAATGATCACTTAGATTAGTTGGAATTCAGACTTTTAAGTTTTTTGTCATTGCCTTTTTTTTTTTAATGATAGAATTGGTTTGAATGAACTTTATGGATGTTGTGCTTGTGTAACTGAACACCCATTTATAACTCTGTTGGTCCAGATGCCATTAAATCTTTGTACTGTGATTTTAAGGAAGGCATGGTCGAGCATTTTTATTTTCCCATGCAATGAACATTATTGTGGGGGCTAAAGGAGGATAGACACTATATGAACATGGAAAGAAGGTTGGGGAGATCCTACTAGGAGAACCCAATGTCCAGCTTCTTCTAGTGACCATAAGAGCAGAAGCTTTTAGTTTCTTCTCACAAACGATGCTTGATGCTATCTTCATGATATGTATGAAGAATGAAAGGCTAGAATCACATCAACCACTTGACTCTCCTTCCTTATTGATGAGGAGGCTTTTCCAATAGGTGCAGCTTTTAATGTAGCTGTGGCAGTTGCATACTTAAGATAGTCATTTCATGGTGACTTACAAGGAATCTTAGTTGGTTTTAACTTTTGGAACAACATCCAATTAATTGGACTTTGTGAATGGAGACTTGAGGAACTTAAATTCAGTCGCAAGACATCACTAATAAATGCTACTTTTGGCATTAAATAAGTGAAAGATCCCAACTGCGTGCTTGCAAAATAGGAGGAAGTAATGGCAAGAAAATGGTAATCTAAAGTGCCAACATTTTTTTTCTTTTTGTGAAGTTATACCGCCACATTTTCTTCCCTTCATATGCAAATACTCATGTATATGAATTTATGTATTGGTCATGGTGTTATTTGTCTCAAGAATACTTTCATGAGATCTAATGATGATGTTTAATTAAGGCAATGGTTCTACTTCATCTGACAGTTATCATTTTTTATTATCCAAACAAGAATGTAGCCAAAGTAATAAGAAAGTTGGCTTAACTTGAGAAAATGATTAAATAATAGAAGCAGCTAACTGCCATACTAATATATTTTTATTTATTAGCAAAAAAAACGCAAAATGCTTCATAATTGAGACTTGGGACATGATATTATGTCATTTGCCTACAAAATACTTCCGCCCTGAGAGGATCTTTATAGATGCTGAATCTAAGCATAAAAGCATTTACAGTTATTTCCACATGGAGATATGTTGATCAAGCTGCTGTGAAGTGTATTTAGACCCACTCACTACTTCCTAACTTTTTGGGAACCAAATTTTGCAAGAATCTATTGATTTTTGTTTACCTGTGGGAAATTAGAGAAAATCATTGTGATCTTGCAATGCAAATCGTTAAATCCCAATAGCACATATGCTCCAAGTACTCTCCCACAGCTGCTCTTGCCCCATTATCTGATTAACATCATGTTTCAAAATTAACCAATAAGCAACACCACAATTTAGTACATAAATCGCACTAAACACTGACAAAACCCTTTCACACACTAAATTCTCATAATTTGAATCGATCACACCATAGAAAAAACAATCATTGAAAAACCTATCAAAAAATCCACAAGATCACAACCAAAATTCAACTAAAAAAGATCTACCGTAACATTACAACTCGACTGAAATCGAAACCCAGATGAAATCAAACATAATTACCATATTACGATCACGTGGATGATTTAATTCTACAGCAAATGACCAATACCCAGATGAACAGATGAATGAATTAGCCCACGATAAGAACACAACATCAGGGTGGAGAATAAATCCCTTATAGGGGTTGTTCAAGATGGAAAATCCATGCCTCAATACTTTCTCTGAATGCTTTACCTTGAGAATACTTCTCCTCCTCCATACTCCACCTGACTCTCCAATATGTTCAATTAGATCTCCTCTACTTTGGTTATCACATCTCCACTCTATCTCTTGCTCTTTCTATCTAGTGTATCTGTGATTTAAGAGTGCTGGAGGTATTTTTGTATGTGCTTACCAAAACAGGAGACAGTAAATTGACTAAGGGTTTAGTCGACAACGAAGCGGCGACGTTTCTGTGTTCCTGTACTCATCGTTCTCTGCTCCGTTCCTGTGGATTCCTTGGCTCTTAGTCAAGAGAAGAAGATTTGTAAAGAGAAAGAAGAAAGAAACGTGTTAAAGCAAAAGCGAAACACACTTTTAAGAATTTTAATTATTTTACAAAAACGCCCTTTTATATTTTCTTTAATTTTTAATTTCCATTAAACCAGAACTTCAACATGATGCTTACATATGTCCTAAGGGCCTGATAGGGCTACAAAACCCGGGATATGTAGTTTTTGCCATAATTTAAGGGCTTGTTTTATTTAGTTTTCCGCTTTCATTTTCTTTTATATTTTTCATTTTGTTTTCATTGGATTTTTCATTTTTTTAGTTTTTATACTATTTTTCCACACTGTATTAATGTGTTTTTTTAGGTTTTCGTATTTAAAAAAATAGAAAAACCATAAATAAAACAAACACCCTATAACCATAAGTGAGTTAATAGCAGATGTTACATAATTATTTAAAGTTATTATTGTAAAGAGATTCCTTAGTGAACGAATATCCTAAATCAAAATGAAAAGGCATAGTTTTTTTAACAAATATGCATATAAATTGGCTTCTTTATAAATACATTCCTTCTTCCATCTTGTCTTCATTCAATAATTATTCACAATATACTTTATTATAAATGTGAGATTCATATTTCAGAGGATAAATTAAAATTTTATTAGTTCTAATATGCAATGTTTAAACAATCTAACCGATTTGGCCGATTCAACTTAATTAATTGAGAAATTTTCAATTGATTGATTTAGTTTTGTATAAAAATCTATTAGTAAGAAAATCATCTATTTTTGCTTAACTAACTAATTTAATTGGTTATAAGTTAAGTGGTATGACCAGCATATTATTGATTATATTAGTTCAACTCACTTTGAATAACAAAAAACTATTATTTGATCTTGATTATAATGAATTTTAAATGACGATTTATAAAAAAATACATTTGTTACGAATAATAAATCAAGAACATCTCCTAATGGTTTAAAATATAATATGTTATTTTAAAAATAATTTCATAATTTATTTATCTATCGTTTATTTAAATGTAGTAGAAAATGTTAGTACAAGTATTTAAATAAAAGCGTGATTTACAACTCTTTATATAATATTGTAGGATTTAAATTTCTTAATCAATGTGAGATACATCTTCTTTGAGAAGTACCATTTTAATTATTATTATTATTTTAATATTTTATGTTAGATTCAGTTTTTAATAAGTGATTCCATAATAATAGATATTAATATTTTAATTATATAATTAATCTTATAATATATTTTTACTTATTTTTATAATTTATATGCTTTATTACTCTATACCAATTTAATACTAGTTTTATAATGATTTAATACTTACCGAACTTCTAAACCTTAAGCTTTCCTCTTCACTTGTTTGATATCTAGTCCAGTTTTTAAATATTGGTAATATGACATTAAAGGGGCATATTAATACATGTTAATGTGTTTTACATATCATGCATATTGGATAATTTATGTGATGCGGGGATAGCTCAGTTGGGAGAGCGTCAGACTGAAGATCTGAAGGTCGCGTGTTCGATCCACGCTCACCGCAATATTATTTATTGAATAAATTACTTACTTACAAAAAGAAAAGAGTTTATGTGACATAATTTTAAGTATCTAATCCAATCAATTATATTAGCAGAGTGATATATTTTAAAGAATGGTTATTTTTAAAACTTCTAAAAAATATAAGGTATTATTTTTGAATCTCTATTATTTTATAAAAATTTAATATTAAAAAAATAATCTGTTAAAATATTTTAATGATTATTTGATATTGTATTTTATATTATTTTATGAAATATCATGTACTTTAAAATATATTTAAAATACATATAAACATAATAATTGCAAAGTTTTAAATCATAAAAATAACACTAACGAATATTTATATAATCTTGCTCTCATGGATTATATGATAATTATTTAAAATTAATAAATTGTTTTATTTGGAAAATAAAGTTCCTGCTAAACATAAAGTTTCTTATAAAATTTATACCAACAATTAACCATATTTAACCTAATTTATACGGAGGTATAAATCTTTTAACGAATTCCCATGTTTCTAGGCACATTGAATAATTGATATCAGATTTATTTCCGTTTGCATACAATAGAATCACAATTTGTCATTTATAAAAGTTTATTTTTTAAAGAACTTATGTTCACACAAAAAAAAAAAAGAAGAAGAAGAGATATTTATATATTCGAATTAAAACTTATCTAAATAGTTAGTATGGTTCGTTAAAACCCACCAATCTTTATTATTGTCCCATTTTCCAAGGACTCTCTGCAATGAAATTGAAGCTAAAGATCAACTTCCAAAAGTTGCTTTCTTTTGGCACTTTATACGCAAATATAAACAATATCCATCGTAAGATGCACTTCAAGTACAATCGGACGGACAGGATTGAACAAGAAAAAAGGTCTATTCAAAGAAGTAACAAACAAAATGATGAACAAGTCAATGAGTAAAAATTGTACAACCCATCAAATCTGTTCCTGAAGCATAATGAATCTACAAAGAGACAAAAACTTGTAGCAAAAAGAGGATACAAATAATTCAGGGTGGTCCAAATTCCAATTGATTTGAAGAATTCCTAAAACAAACAAAAAAAATTTAAGATTAGGTAAAAAGGTTTTGTTTTTCTTCCATTCTATAAAAAGGTTTAACTTATTCTCTATTATTATTATTTAAAATGCTACTTCATCAATATTGTTTAAAAAATGATTTAATTTATTATTTGAATCTTAATTCTATTTAATGTTAAATTTATGTATGTGATGTGCTGACTTGTTAATTTGAACTATATATTTTTTATTAAAATTTTTTGAGTTAATTTTTTGATTTTTATAATGTTACATCATATTGACAAGAGCCTAAATTACTATATTGACATGATACACATACAAAATTAATGATAATTTATCGAAATCTTAATTTGTTAAGATTTAAGAGATAAATTAAAATATTACAAACACCACGTAGTAACTTAAACTTATTCTTTTTCTCAAAACACTTAAATCGTATTCTATAATTTTAGAAAGTAAATTAATACTTTAAATAACAGTGAAAATTAAATTAAACATTTTTTAAATATTAAAGAAGATAGTGGAGCTATTGTATTGAGACTATGAATTATAAGCTTGAATTCTTAAATTGGTGCTTTTGAAAAATGCTTCTTAATATTTATTTATAACCTTAAAGTTGGCGTATCTTATGATATAATTAATTGTCAATTTATTAAATTAAATTAATCATTTAATTTTAAAATGTTAATTATTACATAGTTTGTAATATTAGAATTAATATTGATGATGAACTAGGTCGAATGAATGTTTTCTAAAACCTGAGTTTGAACTTAACATTAAATTTGATTGAATTTAAATATTATAGTCATAACTTAAATTAAAGTTCAATCAAATTTAATTTTACCTATTGACTTTATAATTCGGATTAGGTTTAAGTTACTTAATTAAAGTTAGTTGATTTAAAAAACTTATTAAATTTAAATTTAGTCCAATTTGGATACCAAAATTTAAGATCATCAAATTGAATAGAACTTGAGTTAATCATATGTATATATAAAGGTATAGGCACCACCGCACAAATGGTGAACCCGAACCCGACAAAAAGATGGTGAACCGGAACCCGACTCCGTTTGCATTCCAAAAAATCCTACCGCTGGTTCGACGTCACTAAACTCCATTAAAACGAAACCCCATTTAGAGCTTTAACTTTAAGGCCACTCAATCATTAAGATTTTCCTTTTGTTAAAAGATGTCCAAAAGTACTACTCCATCAAATTCACCACCTTCGGGTCCTCACCATGACTTTGTGGACTTACCCGCACCAGATTCTACTGCCCTCCTCTCCGACGAGGTTCTGCTACAAATTCTTTTAAAGATTCCGACATCTCAGTACTTAACTAACTCTCTTGTATGCAAACGCTGGTTTTCTCTGCACGGACGTTTGGCGCGTGCAGCCACTCTCCTCGATTGGTCTTTTCTTGTTTCGGGTCGGGTCTTTCACCGGTTCCCATTTCTCACCGATCTCGATATTATTCGAGCATGCATTAAGAAGACCCGAAACTCCGGTATCGTGGTGACCCACAAGAGCTTGTGCGTCCCTGTTGATACCGAGTTCTCGGACTCGTTGTTTCTTGGTGGAAACGACGTGTTATCTCACGAGTTGGTTGATTACGGGCTCGAAGTGATCGCTGAAAATTACCCGAATTTGCGGAGAATTGCTGCAATTGGAGCGAGCGAAAATGGGTTGTCGAGTATTGCGCGAAAGTGCGAGACTTTGCAGGAGATGGAATTGCATTGCTGCGACGACATGTCGTTGAAGGGGATTTCCGATTGTGGGAATTTACAGGTGTTGAAATTGGCGGCTTCTGTTGATGGATTTTATCGTTCGGTGGTGTCTGATATTGGGTTAACGATATTGGCTCAAGGGTGTCGGCGATTAGTGAAGCTTGAGCTTTGTGGGTGTGAGGGAAGTTACGACGGGGTTAATGCAATTGGGCAGTGCTGTGAAATGCTCGAGGAGTTGACTCTTAATGACCATAGAATGGATGGTGGGTGGTTGTCTGCGCTTAGTTTTTGTGGGAATTTGAAGACTTTGAGGCTTCAGTCGTGTAAGAGTATTGATTCCAATCCGGGGTTGGATGAGCATTTGGGATGTTGTGGAGCGCTTGAAGAGATGTATTTGGAGCAGTGTCAAATGAGGGATAAGCAAGGAGTGAAGGCTTTATTTAGGGTCTGTAGTTCTGTGAGGGAAATTTCTTTTCAGGACTGTTGGGGTTTGGAGGACGAAGTTTTTGGCCTTATTGATGTTTGTAGGTATGGAAGTTTTCATATCTTTGTTTCTTTCTTGCATTGTTGTTATTATATATCTGTGTTTCCATTTCTTCATAACTTTGCATGGAATTATCAGAAATTAATAGTGTGTGTGTGTGGTGCTAAGTTGCCCGTGTGTTATTAGGATCTTGGACTTACTTTTCTCTTCAAAGTTAGGGACCTTAAATTTCTAATGATATGGTGCAACCAGGCTGTAAATAGACTATATGGATTCTTATAATCCCTTTGTATAAGGTACTTTTCTGAGGTTATAAAAAATTATATAAGGTGCACTGATTTGTCATTGATATTTGATTGGGTTGTGAATTTCAGATTATTGCCTTTTCCTGTGAGTTTAATATTTTCAAAACATCACCAATAAAGCTTTATTCTTGAATCATGAAAACATCATCTGTAATGCATGCAACTTTCTTATGGGTAATGGCATGACAAAGAATGAAATAAGTTTTGAGTGTGGTGGAAACTAGGAGAATGTTCTGAATTATTGTTTTGAAGTAGTCTCCTATTTTATTTCTTGATAGGAGAGTGAAGCTTTTATCCTTGGAAGGATGCTCATTATTGACAACAGGAGGTTTGGAAGCTGTGATTGATAACTGGAAGGAGCTTGAAAGATTGAAAGTGATATCATGTAACAAGATAAAGGATGCAGAAATCACCCCTGCTTTAGCATCTCTGTTTTCTGTTCTTAAAGAGTTGAAATGGCGACCGGATACCAAATCTCTGCTCGCATCAAGTCTTGAAGGGAGTGGGGTGGGCAATAAAGGTGCTAGATTTTTTGGAGGATTGAAGGGTTGATTATGTCATTTGGTGCTGAAAATCTGAGTTCAGATTGGAAAATTCTTATAAACACTTGATGCGGCTACCAGTTATTGCATTAGCCCTTCATGAGAAACAAGATAGCTAAGGGAATCTGTAGATGGATCACTGAAATAACTGAGTGTGGCCCCTCAGTCATATGGGATTAGTGAATAATTGTCTAACTTTCTAGGAAGTAATGCAAGTGTAAATATTAGTAAACATTTCCCCACATATATGGACTCACAAGTACATTTCTTCCCTCATCTTTCTGATACTTTACTGCCATATGCAATTTGAAGTTTTCAAATATATGCATTTGCTAATGGTATAATCTGGCACATTGCCTCAGCTATACCTGATTTTATGTTATAATTCATCCTTATTTTCAACTGTTTTCAAAATCATTGATGATGACACCATATTTTGTTATTCAATAGATGAGAGTTTAAGAGAACAGAAGATGCATATTGAGTTATTTGGTTTTAATGTTCAGTGCATTGTGATAATTATAGGTAGGAAGGATTTAGCAGAGAACCATTAGATATGCAGAAATGATATTGCCACTTTTCTTTGTTTAGTGGGGGCAAGCATTTATCTCTGAAGGCCTGAGAGCTCCTTGTACCCACAGCTTGACATGTAATTAATAGTATAGGGACAGGAAAAGGTGGGATTTAAGAAGCATTAGTGATGGAAGCAAACAGGTAATGACTTGTGCATTGCCACTCTTGTGAATGTGAGGAACTCAGCAAAATAGTCCCGTGATTTTTGAGGGAGGGTAACATTCTTCTTACAGTTATAGATGTATTGTCTATAGATGGCCTTTATGGTAGAAATTTCCACTCTTGGGAATGTGATTGTTCTCTTTTTCATGTTTTTAGGGAGATTTTTTTTTCCAGGTTGCACTAAATTTAGGAGTTGTTTGTTTGATTTCACTTTTATTTTGTGTATTGTAGTTATTTTTAATTTTTGTATCAAGTTTGTATTTTTTACGGAAAAAAAAGAAATATGTTTAGTTAAAATTTTAGAATAAAAATTGAAAATAAAAATTAATTTCGTTAATATTTGTCATAAAAATTAATCTAAATACAAAATAAATTTATATTCTTATACTAAAATATTTTATATACTTCCAAAATCTATATTAATTAATAAATTATGTGTTATTTAATATAAAAATTTATGTATAAAATATATTTATTAAAAATAAAGAAATTATAATTTTTTTATTTTTAATTTTTAATTTATATTTTTGTAATTTTATAAATAACCTTTATAAGAAAAGAAAAGTAAATACATTTTTATCATTTATGTTTTATATTTTAAAAAATAAAAACTGATAAAATAAGCAATAACAAACATTCTTTTAATTGCCTAGGGAAATTACGATAAAAGTTTATTCATCTTCTTTTATTTTTATTTTTATAAATACGATTCCTTATGTTTTTATTGATTTTCGTTTTTTGTCATTAGTTTTTAAGTTTTTTTGTTATTAGTTTTCTTATTATTTGTATTTATTTTTATATTTTAAAAAAAAAGTCAAAACCCAACCAAACGGCCTAAGCTTACCATGTTTGTAGTACAGTTACTGGGATTTTTTTGTTTTTTTGGGGTATAGATGATTAAGTGAACCAGAAGAAAAGACTTTTTACACGGCATATTGACTTTGTGAAGGATTCTACTGTTTGGCCTCAAAAACACCTCAGGAACATGAAATATGAAAGAAGAAAGATGCAGGCTGCACCTGTGATTCAGCAAAGACGAATTTTTGTGATTTCACATCTAGTTTTGGATTTGTGTGGTGAATTAACACCTTTGGTATTTATCTTATTTTGAGCTTATAACTCCTGCAGATATAGGAGATGATTATATAGTCAACAATTCATAACCGACAGACTTACAAGTTGTTTAATTAATTATATATATATATATATAAAGGAAATTGCAGATATTAATTAGGGTTATTGAGTTGAAATTTGTTAAAAAATCGGGAAGCGATCTAATCGTGTAGCGAACGTAAAATCGACGTAAAACAATTTTTATGTTCATTAATTTCCCATAAATCAATTGACATCTAGTTTTGGATTTGTGTGGTGAATTCTCTATCTTGTGGAACACCCTTGGTATTTATCTTATTTTGAACTTAGAACTCCTGCAGATATATATATATAGTCAACAATTCATAACCGACAGACTTACAAGTTGTTTAATTATATATATATATATATATAAAGGAAACTGTAGATATTAATTAGAGTTGTTAGGTTGGAATTTGTTAAGAAATCGGGAAGCGATCTAATCGTGCAGCGAACGTAAAATCGACACAAAACAATTTTTATGTTCATTGATTTCCCATAAAGCCAAGATCTCAATATTTTATAATAAGATTAAATCGTAAAAATAATAAAGTATGAATATAAATTTGTACCTTATTTTGAAGCTTGATCAAAGTCTTCGTCTTCTCGTATCCATCTTGAAAAACTATTTAAGCCGCTCATATGTCATGCCTTTAACGGTATCCATAGGTTATTGAAAGAGAACTCAAAAACAATTTTTGAAAGGAAGCAGAGCCGTACTAGAAACCATAGGATTGCATCCATAAATAGTGGAAAAATAATATTTTTCCTAATATTAAAATTAAACATAAATCATAATTAAAGTATAACTTTAATTATAACTTTAATTTAATTTTAATTTAATCATATACCTTATATTCGAACCTAAAGTCTCTTAAATTTTATAATTAAGTTCAACTTCATTAAATTTTGTTCTCTTTCAATAAACCTATTTGTGTGACCCATTAGGTTCCTAATATGTTGGTAATGATCATAAATTATAATTCTAATTCATAATTAAAATTAGATAAATTAAAACTCATTTTAATTTATCTTTAATTCTCCAATTAAACAATTTATGATCATAGATCAATATTGACATCTAGTAATATATCACGACCACCTAAATATTATGAATGTCAAAGTGGTTTGATGAACCTGTCCATATATGGTTGTAGTGTATAATTTTATCCTTTCGTCATACAATGTACCGATAGGATTTAGAGTACATAATCAATGTTTACTTAATAAAATCTAATCATGTTTGTTCTTATTAATTAGTAAATTATTTATAATTTATATTTAAAAACTTCTTTTTTAAATTTCAATTCACTTTGACTAGAGAATTTTCAAATCATTACAATCATCACTAATCAAGAACAATAGAACATTCTCTCTAATTACTTTAGAGTGACGAATCCTGTATTAATTCACACAACTATCTCCACGTAGTTTATACTACATCCAAGTACTACCGATTGACCTAATTTATAAAACAGATTATAAATAGCATCAACACATAGTAATTCTTATATGAGATGACTTTGGTAATCTCAAATCCAATGATTAATCATACATCCATCATGCTTGAGGGAATCTACAAACACACAAGTAATGTTTCATTTGGGATCTTCAATATCAGGTCAATTTAGTTAACTTATTCTTTAATAAGCATCCACACGTTTGTTTAAGTGTCTTCATATTTTAATTTATGAGATCGATTACTTTCTTCATAAGAAAGAAACATAACATGTATTAGTCTAACCGTTTCATCAATATCCCTTCTTGATGAAACTACGACTAAGAACATTTTATGAATAAAACATAATTTCAATTAAAATATCACAATTATAATCTCATTATAATTTCCAACTGTATAGTAATTATTCAATAGATTTTTTCTTTACAATTAATTATTAAATTTAATTAACAAAACACATAAAGATAAAGAATGTCTTACATTAATTTTTAAAATCACAATGTTATACATGTAATTATAGCCAAAAGATTGACTGAGGGTATAAACTAACAATCTCCCACTTGCATTAAAGTCAATCACCTGTGTATCTAATACCATAGTCATCCATATGTCTATCATGTTTCTTCTAAGATAATGGCTTAGTGACAGGATCAATTAGATTCTCATCAGTGGGAACTCGCTCTATCTTGATGTCCTTCCACTTCACTATCTCCCTAATTAAGTGAAATTTCTTGAGTACATGCTTAGACCGCTGATGAGACCTTGGTTCCCTCGCCTGAGCGATAGCACTATTGTTGTCATAGTACAATAATATGGGATCAATAATTGTAAGAATCATTCCAAGTTCAGTGATTAACTTATTCATCCAAACTGCTTTTGTCGTTGCTTCAAAAATAACAATATACTCAGCTTCAATTGTAAAATCTGTAATTGTTGGTTATTTGAAACTCTTCTAACTAACCACACCACCATTAAGAGTAAATATGTACTTTGATTGTGATATGCTATCATTATTATTTGACTAGAACCCTGCATCTAAATAACCTTGAACTCTCATTTAAGCTCCTTCATAGACCAGAAAAAACATCTTTAGTCCTTCTTAAGTACTTTAAGGTGTTTTTGACAGTCGTCCAGTGACATTCACTAGGATTGTCTTGATATCTGTTTATTATGCTCAGAGTATAAGAAACATCTAGTCTTGTACATAGTATTGTATACATGATAGATCCAATAACTGAAGCATATGGAATACCTTCCATCCTATTTTTCTTTTCTTGTGTCTGAGGATACATACCCTTGAAGAGAGAAATCTCATACGACATTAGTAAGAGTCTCCTTTTGAAATTCTTCATGCTAAATCTCTTTAGCACTTTGTCTATATACGTAGACTGGAATAAACGAAGCAATCTTTTTAATCTATTTCTATAGATCTTTATTCCCATAATATAGACTATTTCTCCCATATCCTTAATGAAAAAGTTCTTAGACAACTAAATCTTTATAGATTGGAGCATTAGTACATCATTTCATATGAGTAATATATCATCTATATAGAGCACTAAGAAAAGAACTGCACTCTCATTAGCCTTCTTATACACACATACCTCATCCACATTCTTGATAAAATCAAACCCTTTGATTGTCTCATCAAAATGGATATTCTAACTATGTGACGCTTGTTTAAGTCCATAAATAGACATTTGCAACTTGCATACTTGATTAGAAAATTTCTTAGATTCAAAACTCTCAGATTGTGTCATACATACATCCTCTTGCAAGTTTCCATTGAGAAATATCATTTTGACATCCATTTACCAAATATTATAATTGTTGTATGTAGCAATGACCAATAAGATCCTAATGGATTTAAGCATTGCTACTAGCGAAAAATTTTCATCAAAGTCAACTCCTTACTTTTGTCTGTAATCTTTTGCCACTAATTTGGCTTTATAAATATGTACATTACCATCCATGCTGATTTTTTTTCTTAAAAATCCATTTGCACATAATAGATACAATACCTTCAGGTGCATAGACCAAAGTCCATACTTTGTTAGTGTAAGTGGATTCCATTTCGAATTTCATAGTTTCATGCCATTTTAAAGAATCAATGTCTGATATTACTTCCTTAAAACTCGTAGGCTTATCATTAATGAGTAGTACATCATCACTTCCCTTTTCTATGTACAGATCTAATCTAACAGGAGGACGACGCATCTTACTAATGCGTCGCGAACTATGTAATTTTTTTAATTATCGATTATACATCAGATGCATCAACCTGAAGTTCTTGTTCCAGTTGGATGTAAGTTTATGGCTCTTGAACTTCTTCAAAAATTACCTCACTCCCACTACTTTCCTTAAAAACAAATATTTTTCTAGGAATGTAGCATGTCTCGAGACAAACACCTTTTGCTCAAGAGGATGGTAGAATTGATACCCAATACTTTCTTTTGGATATCCCACAATCTTGCATTTATCTAACTTAGCTTGAAACTTATCAAACATTATACGCTTCACATAAGCATCACATCCCCAAACCTTTACACGTGACAATTTTGGTCTTCTATCAGTCCATCCCTTATATGGCATCTTTTCAACTAATTTGGAAGGTAAGTAGCAGTTTCAAGGACATAACCCCAAAAGATAATTGGAAGATCTGCATGACTCATCATGGATCATACCATATTTAATAGAGTACAATTTCTCCTATTATATAACCCATTGTGCTGGGGCATCCTAGGTGGAATTCGTTGTAAGAGAATCTCATTCTCTTTTAAGTAACTTAGAAATTCATGGTCTAAGTATTCACCACCTCAATCAGATCTAAGTGTCATAATACTCTTAGGGTATGTTTGGTATGAATTTCATTTTAAGTTTTGGTTTCTTGTTTTGTTAAACACAAAAACCAAAAAAACAGCATAAAAATAAAAAAAGACAATAAACTAATACAGTAAAAAAACTGAAAAAACAACACAAAAATTGAAAATAACACACAAAAACCAATATAAAAACAGTAAAATATAACTAAAAATTACAACCAACAACAATCCCAAACGACCCCTTACTAATTTTTTTCTCTACCTTAAGTCTAAATTTTTTGAACTTTTCAAATGCTTCAGTCTTCTATTTCATTAAATACACATAACCATATCTTGAATGATCGTCTGTGAACGTAATGAAATAGGTATATCCACCTCTTACTTGAGTAGACATAGGGCCACATACATCTGAATGTACAAGCTCTAATAACTCATTAGCACCACATCCATTTCTAGTAAAAGGTAGTTTGATCATCTTACTCAATAAACAAAACTCACAAGTTTCATATTATTCATAATCAAAAGGATCTAAGTATCCTTCTTTATGTAACTTAGTGATTCTTGTTTCGTTAATAAGACCTAACCTACAGTATCATAAGTAAGATGGATTTTGATTACTTAATTTTATTTTCTTACTATTTATGTTGAAGATTGCCCTTTCAAGATCCAATTCATACAAATCAATTGTAAGTGTCCCATATTCACAATAAACATCATCTTTATAAATAGAATAACTTTTATTCTTAATCATAAAGAAAATTCCATTAATGTCTACATAATGAATAGAAATGATGTTTTATGTAATTACTAGAACAAAATAACTATTATCAAGTTTAAGTTTAAGGTCAGAAGCCAAAGATAAAATATAAGTTCTTTGAGCTAATGAAGCAACTCTTGCTCCATTGCCAACTTGCAAGTCCACTTCGCTTTTCTTTAATGCCCTACTGTTTGTCAGTACCTGCACATTATTACAAATGTGAGATCCACATCCGGTATTTAATACCTAAGACTGAGAAATAAAAGTAGAAAGATTGACTTAAATCATAAACATACCTGAAGATGAAGCAACCCTTTGCTTCTTGTCCTTTAAGTTAGCAAGATACTCTTTGTAGTTTCTCTTCTAGGGTCCATCGACCCCACAATGGAAACATGTGCCTTTGTCGTTCTTCTTCTTGACACCTCTAGTGGCCTTTGCTACTTTAGCTTGAATTTTTTTCTTCTTGTTCTTGTTCTTCTTGGAAGTCTTACTCTTCTTCTTTGAAGAATCAACAATAAGAACAGTAGTGGATTCCTTCTTAAGGCATCCTTTTACTGTCTTGAGCATATTTAGTAACTCAGCTAACGTCACTTCCTTCTTATTCATGTTGAAGTTCATGATGAATGAACGAAAGTTCGGAGCAAGAGATAAAAACACTAGATTAATGTTCAACCTATGGTCTATAACATAACCTAATTAGCCAATCATCTCCAGTACGTATGTTTCTACCGAAGATCTAGGTGTCATCTTGCATTGATACAGTGCTTGAGAAGTCTCAAACTTCTCCAACCTGCTTTGTGTACCAAAAAACTATTGAAGGAACAGTATCATGGATCTTGCATTCATGGTTTCATGTTGTCTTTGAAGTTCAAGAGACATACTAGCCAACATCACACACGTTACTTGCTCATCATCATCTACATGAAGATTATATATCTCTCAAATATCATTAACTGGATCGGAAGCAGGCTGAGGTGGAATTGTAGTGCTAAGAATATAAAGCTTCTTCTCTTACTTGAGAACAATTTTCAACTTGCAAAACCAGTCAGAAAAGTTGATCTGGTCAGCTTGTTTGCATTTAAGATGCTCCTCAGGGACAAGTTGGTACTTATATTCAACAACTGAATGAAATGTAAAAGGAACGAGTATTAGTCTTATGTCATAAAAACTAAATAATTAAGGACTTTTAATAAAATTTGGTTGCTACTACTATTTTAAATAAACTAATAACCCTAACTATTAATCCGAGAAACTATCACATAATTTCTTAGTGAGATAGGATCTCATTCTAACTTAATTGATCTTGAGTTTGCTCAACAAACCAATTAAACTAAAATTAGGTAAATAACATTTTATTAATCACATCCTATGTGATTCTTAGATCTGTTAGGTAACAACTCTTTTCCAAAAATATTTCTTATATGTTATTCCTAACTCTGTCTCTAAATCAATATGATCATGAGTTTACTCATCCAAATAATATAAATTTAGTTAACTCAAATCCATTGTTATAAGACTAAACATATTTAGGTTAAAGTGGCATTGAGTTTGCTTAACAAATCTAACAATAAACAGAACTCTGGTTTAATCCTATAACAATGGAAGGCAATAATCATGTTATAAACATGTACTTAATATTTTAATGAGGGATTTAAAATTTCAGGTTTCATTATAATTAATATAATCTAATTATATTAATTTTATCTAACATAATCTAATTAGAAAAGATAACTATAATTTGCTTAATTCTGATTATTAATTTGATGACTAATTTTATCTAATAAATCAACTCTTGAAAAATTAAACCAAATATGAAAAATTCCTAATAAATAAAATCCTTTGAAAACAATCTCTAAATGATTAGAAAACTAATTTTCTAAGTTTATTAGGAAGCTAAATTAATTTTCAACTCAATCTAATTAAGAATAATTAATTTTAAGAATTAATATAATTTAATAATCCAACTCTTAAAAAATTAAACTAAACTGTAAAATATCATAATAAATAAAATTCTTTGAAAACTATTTTTCAAAAATTAGAAACTAATTTTCTAAATTTATTATGATCCTAAATTAATTTAATATTAATCTAATTAAGAAAATTTAATTTAATGTAATAATTCAACTCTTGAAAAATTAAACTAAATTCTAAAATTGTCTTAATAAATAAAGCTCTTTGAAAACTATTTTTCAAAATTAGAAAAATAAAATTTTAAATTTATTAGTATCTTAAATTAATTTAAACTTAATATAATTAAAGAAAATTAATTTAGTTTAAATTAAAACAGTTTAAATAATAAAATGGAAAAATAAATTCTGTTGGTGCCTGCATTTCACGCGCCTACAGTTTTTACATGTATACTGTATAAAACATTTTTATTTATTTATTCATACATCTCTTGCATTTTATTTCATCAAATCAACAATAATCAAGCATCTTAATCAAGTTAAATCGGTTAAAATCCTGCTCTGATACCACTGTTGGGAAACTTATATCGATCAAATTGATATCGTAGCGGAAAAATTAAGGTTTCCTTCATATAATCAATTTAACAAAATTTAAGTTGAATCGAAAAATAAAGTTACAGACAAACCTGAATAAAGGATTTACTGTCGTATTGAATTCTTATTGTATCCAAACCACAGCCATTTACATGCCCAGTATCTAATGGTATCTATTGATTGATATAAGAGAATTCAAAACCTTTTTTAGAGGAAAGTAGAGTTGTACTAACAATCATAGGGTTGCCGTCACTATATAGTGAAAAAATCATATTTTTCTAATTTTAAAATTAAAATTTAATATAAGTCATAATTAAAGTCTAACTCTAATTATAATCATAATTTAATTTTAACTGAATCAAATATCTTATATTTGACCTTAAAGT
>JAOXYD010000004.1:1298633-1311029 GCA_028565735.1 Pinacopodium congolense | reverse complement strand
TATACTTAATGAAATACAAGTATTCATCCTTTCATGAATTGTTATCATACCACATACATCACATGTATCATTTATAACAGTTCAATACCATAATTGCCCTTTCGCTAAAGGTTGATTTGGTCATCTATCAATACAATGAGTTTCACAAATTTTAAACTATTCATAATAAAAAAGGATACCTATACCCTTATATGTAACTTTATGATTTTCATCATACTGATTTATCCAACTTGGTATAAAGGATAATCTTAGTTATCTAAATTTGTACTCTTGTCACTTTATATTAAGTATAAGTCACTCTTAATCCAATATATACAAACTATTTATATAATGTGGACTAAATACTTTTATTCAACAATAAATTTCTAATCATACCTTGAACACTACACTAATGTTAAATCCAAATTCAGTATCATATACTCAAAGCATGAATTAGAAATATATATATATGATTTCTATCATATCAGTTACTGACAAGAAAAATCATGTAATGATTTTCTTCTAATGATAACTATTATCACATCATAGAAAATGTCTTTAATAATAGTCTTTATTTATGATTTTTAGTAAGCTAAACTAAATGGAACAATTCCTTTCAAGGTATTACACTTTTAGCTCTACTTTATGCAACTCTTTGCATTGTGCTATCATGGTGTTAGCATCCATCTTACATATTGCCTTAAAGTTTATGAAAAATTTTGTCAAATTCAAAAATCATTACATTTATGTCATCAATATGACACTGACATATCTCTCAAACTTTATCACTAATATCCTCAACAAGGATTATAGCAAGATTGGATACTACATACAATTCTTCCACCTTTGAGAACGTTTCTCAAACTAGCTCTATGTCCAAGAAATTCAGTTCACTACTTAGTATCAACTATACTAACAAAGGTATTCTATTACTTGGAACAATATCAATATAAGATAAGCAAGTAATTAACAAATGCGATGACAACCAAATAAGATTAGAACTTTAATCATACATTTGGTTACTCCCACTATTTTAAATAAAGTAATAGCCCTCACTATTAATTCGAGAAATTATCACATAATTTCTTAGTAGGCTAGGATTCCATTCTAACTTAATTGACTTTTAGTTACTCAACAAACCAACTAAATTAAAATTATGTAGAAAACATTTATCAATCATATCTCATATGACTCTTAGATCAGTTAGGTAACAACTCTTTATCAAAACATATATTATATGTTATTCCTAACCTTGCCTCTAAATTCATTTGATCATGAGTTTGTTCATCCAAATCATATAAATTTAGTTAAGTAGAACCCATTGTTATAAAATAAAACATATTCGGGTTAAAAAATAAAAAATGAATAGCATATAATAGCTATGTAAGGCCCGTAATAATAATTCACTTGAAAGAATTTGTGACTTATGACTTAATTTAGTAAATCTTGTAATAGTAAATCACTTAAAAGAATCTGAAACTTATTATGTAATTTAAGTAAATCGTGATAATATTAAATTACTTGAAAGAATCTATGAGTTATGAATTTACAACTTCTTATATAATTTAAGTAAATCACGTAATATTAAATCACTCAAAATAATCTACGACTTAAAGCGACCGGTTTAGTGTTAGCATATGCTTCCAATAATAATGCAAATGTTAAATGAGTAGGGATTAAAATAAAGAACAATAAATAAATAAAATACGAAAGTTATAAAAATAGTATAAAAATAAAAAACGTAAAAATCAATAAAAACATATAAAAATTGAATAAAAAATAAAAAATTAAACCAAATAGATCTTTAATAAATAAACAAAATATATTTGAAAGACGGATTATTTTAGAGTATGTTTGGTTTTATTTTTTATTTTTAAAATATAAAAATTAATATAAGTTATGTTCATCCATTTATGTGTGATTTTATAATTTTTACAAAACATTATTTTGTTTTCTTTATTTTGAGAAATAATACGATAACTATTCTCACTTAACAAACATATTCTTAACAAATTAAAAAAATTAGAAATTTGGAATGAATTTAGGAAAATACAAAAATAAAAGTCACGATTCTTTTACGTTCTTGGGCTCGTACGTGGACAAGCTCAAACGCGCGTTGACTATTGATTTGTTCAATAGCTTACGTGGCGAAGAACTATTGGCTAAGAGTGCGTGTACTCTCTTCGAATAACTACAAATATAGACACTATCGTATTCAGACAAAAGTTCAAAACCCTTCGATTTGTTCTCAGATCTCCCTGTTTAACGATTCGACTCAGGCGAGTTTCTTCTTTTCTTTGTAGATAGATCTGCCTTTATTGTTGTTAAAGTTCTCGGAATATAGATCGTTAAGATCTGATTCCGAAACTCGATCTTGGAATTTCCGTTAACAGTACTTGTGAATTTTGGGAGTTTGATTTCATAATTGCGATTCGATAACTCGGTGGTGTATTGTTTATTTCCATTTATTTTAATGTTTCTGTTTGGAATTTGTGTTTTTTGGGTGATATTTCAACAATTTTGATTAAATAAGTTGGGATTTGCTTTAGATCGAGATGCTGATGGTTACATTCTGTGTTATTGTGGGTATAGATGATTGTGGAATTTAATGAATTCGTTTTCTCTTGTATTCAATAAATGCATAGCTCTTTATCTCCCTTCGCTGCAATTTTGAAGTCTTTTTACTTGGGAAAGAATGTAAGTGGAGATATATATATATATATAGAGAGAGAGCGAGAGATAGAGAGAGAGATACAAATAGAGGAACCACTGGAATAGTTATAAATGTTTTCAGGGGTAATTAGGGGTTGCTAATGTATGAAGAATTTGCTTTGAAACACTTAGCTTTTTCGATTCATTGTGAGAATGGCAGTTGGGTATGGTCTGATTGGAATTTATGAAGTTACATTATCTGTCTGGAGAACCTTTTTTTTTTTTTTTCTGAAACATTTGCAAGATAACGTGGAGTTCAGACTCTCAGATGCTAATGTATGAAGAATTAAATTGCATCAAAGTAGAGGAACCACTGAAAGAGTTCTAAATGTTTTCAGGGGTAATTAGTGGGTGCTAATATATGAAGCATTTGTTTAGAAACATTTGAGTTTTTGGATTCATTGTGGAATGGCAGTTGGGTGTGTTCTGATTGGAATTTATGAAGTTACAGTATGTGTTTGGAGAACCCCCTTTTTTTTCTGAAATGTTTGCAAGATAATGAGGAATCCAGACTCTTAGATGCTAACGTATGAAGAGTTATATTGCACCAAGTTGTAATTCAAATTATGTGAGAGTAGAGTTGGAAATTGTATGTATGATATTGGAGAACCAATGAGTTCACTGACAAAATCTTTTTTAAAATTTTTTTTTATATAGTTAAATTGTTATCTCTATTAAGATTTGAACCTAGTTGAGGAGGGTGTGGTATCCTCTCTCAATAAGCCACAAGGCCATTGAGGGCTACTGACAGAATCTTTGTGTGGAAAACATTGAATTGAACTCTTTTTAGAACATTAATTCTGTATTATTATGGGCACTGCAATCACTTTCTAATCTTTTTTTTGGAAAAGTTTGGCTTATTTGTGTGTCTGTGTATGTATATAGAAATGGCAATCGGTGGATCAGCACCCCAGAGAGGAACAGCTGCAGCAGCTGCAAGCCTGAGGAGGAGGAGGACGGCCGGTGGCGGAACGGCAGGAGGAGCAGCAGGGACAATGCTTCAGTTTTACACAGATGATGCTCCAGGGATCAAAATATCCCCGAATGTTGTTCTTATTATGAGCATTGGCTTCATTGCCTTTGTTGCTATCCTTCACGTTGTAGGGAAACTTTACTTGGTTCGTAGAGAAGCTTGAAAAAATAAAAATTTAGGGGAAAAAGAGAACTTTTTGCTCGTGTTGAGATTTAAATCACAGCAACTTTATTAAATTAGCATGATCGATTTATGTCTTTTTTTTTAAACTGCGTAAAGCCCATGACTTTATGAAATTGCATTGTTTTATTTTAGTAATGAGAAATTTTTTTTCTACAGATTATCTGATGTAATAACATGGAAACTATATCAATTCAGCACTTTTTGGTTTCTAATAAAAGACAAATTCTTAAAAAAATTATGAAACTCGACAGGTGTTAATTCATCGTCGTAACTTTAATCGGGTTCAAAAATAAGTCAAAAAATAAGTCTATATTTCTCCTATAAATCAATTTTAATTTTAATTTATGAAACTTCATTAAAAATAAAAAAAGAGTTGTCACAATTAATGATTCGCCAATTAAGTCTTGTTCTAACTTTTTAGGGTTATTACTTTCTTAATAGTTCAATATATGTATTTATTACATGTTTATATGTTCATAAAGCAATATTTTACTATTCAAGCTGCATTATATTCTCATCACCAATATATTGTAGGATATCGGCAGTCTATCCAGGGTTTCAAACTCAATGGTAGTAACTCAATACGAGACTTGTGCTTGCTGCGAGACTTAATCCAATATCTTACGATACGAGCTGATGATAGCCAAGCACCACTTGTGTCCATGTTTTCGAAGGTATCCCTCTCTTTCAAGAGGATTAAAAGTTTGATTAAATCATTTAAAATTTGTAGCATGAAATATAATTAGATCTATACTTTGGTATGGGGATATCTAAATTAATATAATATTATCAATTAGAATAATTTATAGTTGGTTTATTTTGACCAATAAACTATCTAGGCTTCGATTAGAAAAAATCAACTGATAATATATTTAGGCTTAATTCTTCACTTCAAGACTTGCTCCTTTAAATCCTAATCTTATACCGATTTCTAAGTGTTGAACAAAGGTGATTCTAATAATGTGTTTTGATGATGACAAAATATTATTATTACTAATGTTTAAGTGTTTGAAATGTTTATAAGATAGGTTGATGTATAAAGTGTCAGAACATATATGTGTAGGCTAAGGTAAAAGAGCTATCTTGAAGATATTGAAGAGTAAGGTAGAAGAACTCAAGCATGTAGATGATCAAGAGTTTGAAGATCAAAGATTCAATGATAAAGTTCAAGTGATGATCAAGCTTGAAGGCTAAGAGAAAGAAGATCAAGCTTTAGTTAGGCTTATGAAAGGTTTTAAGTTGTAAGTCTTCTTGATCTTAATCAATGCTTGAAAATGGTTCTCACATTTACATGATCATACTTGCATATTGGCATATAGGAATTGAATTGTGGTTTTAGTGATTAACTTGATTTGATTGTAGCCTTGGTATGTTAGGAATTGAATTGGGTAACATATAGGCTAATCATTGATGTGGTTATGTAACCCAAGTTGTTTTTAATGTGTTGATATGTTTGAGTTGAATAAATTGTTGGTTGAAGTTGATTATATATGTTTAAATTTGTTTGAACATCCTTGTGTTATAAATTTTGGGTTATCTATGATTTAAGAAGTGATTGAAAAGGCTTTAAAGTTGGTTAAAATGAAAAGTTTTCATGATCAAGGCAATTCCTATGTTTCTAATTGATTGAATTGTTTTGATGATTTAAACAGCCTTGAATTATACTTTAAAACTTGTTTAAAGTCTTGTTTAATGTTAGGAATTTTTTTGGCAAATTTTAGAGTTGGTTTGGAGTATTTTTTATGTTTTTCTGGACATAAAATGACTGGATGTTCATCCTTAAATGGCAGGCTCCAAGGGTGCCGTTTTACCCTTTGTTTCCTGCACTATCAATGGTGGGCTGTTCTTCAAACAACGACACCATTTATGGTCGCAAAAGGTGCCGTTGTTTAGTCAGTCTCTAACGGCTAGTTTCCTGTTTTGGACTAAATGACTTTTTAACTTTTTAAACGGCTAGTTTTTGTTTCTAACGACTCCAAACCTCTTCCAACACTATATATATGATTCCTAAACACCTTGAACAGGTTTAGATGCTCTGAAAACAATATTACAAAGATCAAATTCGTATACTCTCAAAACTTTCTTTATTTTCTGTACAGTCTTTATTCAATTCGCATTTTGTTGTTTTAAATCAGTTTTTTGTGCTGCAAAATTTGTGTTTTCTATTAGTTTACATGTAGACAAATCCTAGAAAGCTTTTAATTGATTTTTTTCATTCATTAATTCGTTTGTTTCAAGCTTTCAAAGACAGATATACCAAAACTGTCTCTGTTTTTGGTTAAACATTTCTGAATTTCTGTGTTCTTCAATTTTAAGCTAGCAAAACTATTTTATTGATTCAAAATTGCCATACACATTTTTCTTAGGATCTCAAGAGTGCATAAGATCTTTTACTTCAATTTTTAAGCATTCAAATCGTTTGTTTGAGCTCAAAGAACACAGACTACTCAAAACTGTCCAAACTAACGAGTTTTCACTACAGCTTCCTTATTGGCTTCGATTTTGAGTTTTAATCAATTTCTGGAAGGGCAAATTTATTGTTTTCAGTTTGCTTAAGGTCTTAGGAGTGTGCTAGTATTTTTGTTTCAATTTTTAAGTAATTATATTATTTGTTTGAGCTTAATTTGTGCAGGTTGCTCAAAGCTGTCCAGGTTTGAGCATTCTAACTTTGTACTTTATTTTGATCATTAAATTAATGTGCTAAAATTGTGTTTGCTACTGCAATTTATTGTTAACATATAGATTGATATTGAAGTAGGTTTATTTCATTTAATTTGCATCTTTTGGTGATTAAACTCGTGAGTTTATGGCTGAAACTTAAAGACTGCATATATTTGACAGCTTGTGATCATATAGGTTAAATCTGATTGTTTGATGCTATAAGCACGTTTTGGCTGACTGAATTAAATTGTTTATGATCTATTGAAGTGATAGGAGGCTAGATATAATTTTGGTTTGCCTCTAGAAGTTTCAGAATTGTGTTTATTGCTTGTGCATTAGAGAAACACCATAGAAGGTGTGCTTAGGTGACTAAACTTGGGGGATTAACTTTGGTTGATTTATTGGCTACTCTTTGGCATTGAAAATAGAGTTGTTAGGTTGCTCTTGGCCTATAGAAATCAATATTTGAATTGCATTAATAATTGATTGAGAATTGGATTGGTTTAGGCCTTAATTGTGCATTGAACATTCCATACTGCATGTGTTGCATTTGAGCCCTTATTTTATGTTGATTTTGATTGAGGATATCATAAGCTATATAAGCTTGGTTTGAAGCTCAAGGGAGCTTGGTTTAGGGGCTGTCCTTGTGAGACAAAAATTGTATAAATTGGTTGTACTGTAAGGCTCCTCTTTATCATAAAAAGATTGTTGTTCGGGTTACTCTTCACCTATTTAAGTAAGATTGTGGTAGGTTCCTCTTGACCTTAGAATTCAAGATTGTTGTATAGGTTTTTCTTGACCTAAGAACAAGATGGTAAAGGTGCCTCTTGGCCTTGTAATCAAAATTGTTGGATAGGTTCCTCTTGGCCTTGTAATCAAGATTGTGTAAAGGTTCCTTTTAGCCTTGAATCAAGATTGTTGTAAAGGTTCCTCTTGGCTTTTAACCAAGATTGTTATTAGTGAATTTCCAACAAGTAGTTGGAGAGAGGACGTAGTCTATCTTTGGGGGTAGGCGAACCTCTATAAATCTTGGTGTCCATCTTTTACCTTATTTCCTTTTATATTTGTGTATTGTGTTTATTTTAATTATTGATTAAATTTGCTTAATATTGACATATAATTTGACATTCTATTTGAGTTGAATTTTGGTTAGAACTAGAAGGGATATTGTTATTTATTAATGAAAATATGTGTTAGATTTGTTGAAAGATTATGGTGTTTTTAGGACTAAACCAAGGTATGTTCCTATTGAGGTTAATTATAGACTTGTTAAGACAGATGTTAATTTGATTAAGGAACCTATAGCTTATAGGCAGCTAGTTAGAAAATTGATTTATTTAACCTTGATAGGACTAGATATATGCTATGCATGTTTTATCACAACATATACAAAAACTTGCTAAACAACAGCTACAGGCAGCCTTTACAGTTTTGGGATATATATATTTTTCTTAAGAAATTCAAAATTACAGTTGAAAATTTTTGTAGACATTGATTATGGGGGCTATAGTGATCTAGAAGATCTTTGAATGGGTTTTGTGCTTTTCTTGGAGATTCAATGGTTAGCTAGAAGTCAAAGAAACAAATTATTGTATCAAGAAATCCTACAAAATCAAAATATAGAGCCATGGTTGCTCCTACATGTGAAGTTTTATGGATCCTTTATTTATTTAAAGATCTTGACATAGAGCATCATCAATCTATTGGGCTTTATTGTGATAACATTTCTACTATTCACATTTCAAATAATCCAGTTTTCCATGAGAGGATAAAGTATATAGAGCTGGATTGTCATTTTATTAGAGAAAAGATTATTGTAGGGATTATTGAGCTAAGATATTTGAAGACTCAAGAGCAACTAGCTAACTTATTTACAAAAGCTTTAAATCTTAGACATTTGAATGCTCTTTTAAGTAAGATGAGGTTAATTAACGTTTATGCTCATCTTGAGAGGAAGTGTGAAAAGAGCATAGTCACGTGTTAGTTTTTATTTTAAGCTGTTAATATTAATTAGCTTTTTATGATTATGTAGTTAATTTGTCAACTTAGTTATTAAACTGAAGAGTATATATGTATTGAATGATTAATTTGGTGATTAATCAATTTTTGGAGATTTCTTTCTCACCCCATAGTGCAAAGCATGTAAATGAGTAGCATTTGAACGAGAAATACATAAAATAGACTTGACATAAGCTAGAGAAGTTTCAATTCCAACTTGATCACCAAGTCATTAGATCTTATATAATCCCTTAATTTGTGCAACCTATTTGAACTTGCAGCTCCAAGAAACTTGTCTTTCATTCATCATCTTTGGACTAATTAGGTTAATACGCACTTGAATTAATTTCCCTTACTTTAATTAACCATTGGTTTCTTTGAATTTGAGTCTTGAACACAAAAATCACAAACTAACAAACATTACATCATTGTTTCATTGGATTGCCGTTATTTCTTGATTCTATTGAGTTTTAAAATAAAAGAATTGGACTTCTAGGAATCTATAACCTCTACATTTTTAAAGGAACATCAAAATTCAACATTCTCATTTTATGTTCTTATTAAAAAACCAAGTTAGCTTCTCAAAAATAAAATATGCTCCTTTTTAATGCTATTTCCATTATGTCTACCATGTTTTCTTTAGAGGAGAAATGCTCAAGCTTTACTTCTTCCTTCTTGTTGAATTAAGAGGGGCTCTACTTAACTTTTGATGATGAGAAAATAACCTTGCTAATAATAATTTCATTGTTGTTGTTATAAAGGAAAGATAGGATTGAAGAATGTTAAGGGACATAATTTGGAGCATGAAAGCTAAAGTGGAAATTCATGAAGATCAAAGTGTTAAATGAAGGCTCAGGGATTGTGTTTTCAAATAGGTTATTATTTGTAATTTTTATTACAAGTCTTATCTTGATCATTTAACACTTAAAAGGTTCAAGAATCAAGATAGTGTTTTCAAACATCTTACTATTTTAAATTTTATTATAAGTTTTATCCTGATCATCTTTAAGTGCTTATGAGTCCAAAATCATGCATCATCATTTATATTTAGAGAATTTGCATATAGGTTGTATAATTAAGAGAAAATATATGAGGAAGTTTTTGAATAACTCTCTTTATACATCAAAGTCTTTTATGGAACTAGTTTAAACAAATGTGTTTTTTAAATTTTGTGAAAAAAGAAGTTTTTAAATTGTTAGGATATATTTTATAGTTGTTTACATATGTTAAAATGTGTTCAAAATCATTCTAAGAAAAGAATAGTCAATCAATGGGATATATTGATTGACCATTTAGTCTAACTAGTCAATTAATAAGCAAAAATTTTGAGTTTTAATGACTAATTTGAACAAAAAAATTTATACTAAATGATTTTTTAATGTATAAAAATAGTAAAAAAATGACTAGTTGATAAATTTTTACCTATAAATAAGTATTATGGAGTGTGTACGGTGTATCTTATTAAGTTGTAGTGAATCAAGAGTATAGTGTGATCATTTTGGATGGATTTAAGGTTGTTCTTGAAGTGCTTGGGTGCATTCATCTTAAGTTATATAGAGTCCTTTTTAAACACTTTTAGATTGGCCAAGTGAGACATTTTACAAGTGTATTTTGCAGTATTGAGATCAAGGGTATTGAAATTGTAAAGTTACTTTTCTCTTATGAAAAAGAGAGCAGCTATAAAATGGTTCGTCTCCACTTGTAAAGAAGATAAGTACAGTGGAATTTTCAATAAAGTATTAGAGAGCGAGCATAGGTAAGTATTATGTATCAAACCACTATAAATTCGTTTGCATTTTTATTTTCTTATCTTTTTTCTTTATAAGCTTATTTTAATTTAAGTTATATTTTTATATTGATTCAATATATTGTTTATACTCCTTATTGTATTAAGGAGGAAATTTTTAATTAGGCAAAAAGATTTGGATAAATTTGTAGTACCATAATTCACCCTCCCCCCTCCAAAAATACTATATAGGAGCTAATAATTGGGATCAGAGTTAAAACTTACATAGTCAAATTTTTGAAAAAAATAGTGAGTAGGAGTTTATAATAGCACTTTTTGATAGTGGAAGTACAGTTAGACTCCTTTATTGTGATGGTAAAATTTATGGATATTAAAAAATTATGATGAAACATTTCCTTTTATTTGTAGGAGTTAATTTAGGGGAAATTATGAGAATGGCTTTCATATTCCATCAAGAACAATAATTATAGATAATGTAGATATTAAAGTACCAAAGGATGAAATTGAGTGGAATGAAAGGGATGAGAGACTTATTTCCCTTAATAGTAAAGTTATATATATTTTATTTCGTTCATTGAATATGAATGAATTCAGAGTTTTTATATGTGAATCTACTCACAAAATTTGATGCACATTAGAAAATACTCATAAAGGTACTAATCAAATTAAAAAATCGGTGAGTGATCATTTGAAGGAAGAAGTCGCTCACATATACTTCATAGATAATGATGATAAGATATATTATTTTGTAATAATGTTGATGATTATTATTATATTGATAAATTAACCTATAATAAACTATTTAAATACTTATAATCTATGATTGTGAAAAAGAAAAATGTTTTCTCTTAGTACAAGAAAACATTGAAACTTTTGAATACATGAAATTATAAAATGAGAAGTTAAAAAGTAAATTACATGACATTACATAATCTAAGAATGTAGATAAAGGTAGTAAGTAAATTTGATTAAAGCGAATGCTTCATTAAAAATAGAGATAGAAATCCTTACAAATTCCTGCTAAGTGTCTAAAAAGTTTTGAATGATTTATATGACTTATTACATGGGAGTGAACCATCAAATGTTAACACTATTTTTCTTAAGGTAAAAAACGTAGAAGATGTACATATACTTGGGTCTTCTTATGAATTAATTGCATCAACTTCTATTTCACAATCACCAAAAAAAAAACCATCATGCCTTCATGTATAGTTTTAAATCTAGACTAGAACCCAAAATCATCTTATCAAGAACAAACATAACTTTTACATGAAATCTCATTCATCTAGGCCTAATATAAGGCGTAGTGGCTCAACCCATTTGTGTAATCCTTATGTATACGTATACAACTATAGGAACATATCCTACTCACATCCTAGATCCTATTATTACCTAGGGATAATATATAGTGATAAGAGGACTAAGAATGCATATGTACACAAGAATTATAGAAATCATTATCATTCATACAATGCACCTTATTAAGTTAGATATGATGCCTATACTAGGACACAATATCACCCATTTAGATTTTATTATCACATGAGGACTTATCGTGAATAGGACACAACAATATACACCTATGACTTTCATTGTTTAGAAGATTTTGGACATGTAGAAAAAAATTTTTTACTAAGCAAAGATGGCTATACCAATCTTCTAGAACATAGGATGAGAAAGGATCAAGATCTAATCAGGTAAGTACATTGTTGAACTAAGTGATGAGAATAAAATAAGGTATGTAATTGATTTGATATTTTATAACAAAAAATATTACTTTTATATATATTTAGGAGGATTAGTCTCTTGAATTATAATACTTGAATGTTATTAATAAAGTTTGAATCTCTCTGATGCTTTATAACTCCAGTGTCATTATATGGATTAAAAAAGAATGATGATGCATAGAGTTTGCATGATTAGGAGAAAATTAGGAATTACATAAGATTGTATATGAATAGTTTAGATGCTTTATATGGAGGAAGTAGTTATATGTATTATGTATTTTTGAATATTTTATTATCTTTTATCTATTGAGATATTCGATATTTTTGGATTATGTCTGTGATATTTAGAACTCTTTTATGTTCCACTGCCTATTTTTTATACTTATAAACTTGCATGTCTATACTCTGTTTAATAT
>JAOXYD010000004.1:1282182-1298533 GCA_028565735.1 Pinacopodium congolense | reverse complement strand
GGTTACTCTTGACCTTTAAGCAAGATTGTGTAAAGGTTACTCTTGACCTTTAACTAAGATTGTTGTTAGTGAATTTCTAACAAGTAGTTGGAGAGAGGACGTAGTCTATCTTTGGGATAGGCGAACCTCTATAAATCTTGGTGTTCCTTCTCTTCCCTAACTCTTTTATATTTGTGCATTGTGTTTGTTTTTAATTATTGATTGAATTTGTTCAATATTGACATAAAGTTTGACATTCCATATAGGTTGAATTTTGGTTAAAGATTGCTTTATATTAAAAGTGGTCTAAGGTATTTAAAGTGTTTTAATTCCGCAATAAATTTTTAAACACTCAATTCACCCCCCCTCTTGGGTGCCATAGGGCTAACACTAAGTTATGGAAGAACCTTATGCTCTTGCTTTGTGACCAGTTGTTGATTGGAGAAACGAACTTGGATTCACCTGAGAGAATGTCTAGTGACGATAGGGTAGGGTATGAGCCGCTTCTTTCTTGCGGGGCTGATTGAACAACATTACTCTAGTGCCCGACAGCATTGGCTGCTACCACCCCCGAGTGTAAAAGCTCAGCATTGGTCCACAACCTAGATACTGAAAAGGAGTCAATGAACCACTAACTGAAACGATTCTCTTTATAGGTTCAACGTGTTTAATAACCATATTTCAATACTGTATCCGATATGGAGCCACCTTCTTTACTGGGCATGCTCACCCTCCTTCTCATCATTTCTAGACCTTAGGAAGGAATGGAGGAAGGGACGTCATTTTCTTAACTTAACTTTGTACTTCGTTCTAAATGTGCTTTGATAGTATGATTAGCTTTTCACCAAATTAAGATGATAGGGCCAACACAGATAGACCCAATCCCTCACCTGCCTCTTTCTAGGAATCGGTTAAGTATCCGCTTCTTTCTTTTAATGTGAAACTGCTAAAGGAGCAATTCTTTAACACTCACTTCACATAAAGTAGATATATAGATATCTCCCATCTTGTTTTCTAAGTCTCTTTGTAGTGTTCCATCTTACCTATGGAACATCAACCTCAAATGATTGCTCGTCTCACTTATTTAATTATAAACTCTCATTTGAAAGTGTCTTTTAAGGACAACCTAAGCTGTTTTTTCTTTCTAACTCTGGGAACTATGAAAAGGGTGGTGGTTAGGATAGGCCAGGCAACAAGCCTATTCGAACGGAGAAATCAACACTGGCATCAGCGCATAGGAATCCGTTGGGCCTAGCCCTCAAGGAGAAGGTGCGTTAGCTTCAGGAAAAGCCAATTCGTTGGATGGTGTCAATCCCTCTTCAATTGGAGAAAAGGTGGATTGGGCTTGAAAAATTAGAAAAAATATCTAAATTTAACATCATCATCAGACCTACCGAGAAGGGATAAATAAGCGGATTCTACTCCTTGGGAGGTACCAAATAAATGACTGCTTGAACCGGGATTTAGAGCATAAAGATTTCACTGACCTGTAAAAAGTGGACCTAATCCTTGGGAGTGCGGTAATACATTTAAGAAATTATTCTATTGAATGTATTCCCCTCTAGAACCAGGAATAGCGACATGAACTAAATGTCCTGTGCCAAGGAGCTTACTCCAAATAGTCTTAAGAAATGATGATTAAGATGCCAGTTTGGTGCAACAGATCATTTATGATGAAGAGGATGAGCTTCAAGAGAATGATTTGCAGTTTTTGTAGAGTGGAACCATGTAGTACTAGATACGAGATAGATTGTCTAAAGAACAAGGCTTTTTTCGAATAAGCCAATTTATTTGGGACCCTAAAAATTCCCTCTTTTTCCTATTCAAAGACCAGTCCTTTGTCTTTGTAAAAATTCCAATTAGTTCCTAATATTGGTTGATACTTTGTGAAAGATTGCTATAAAGGGGTTCATTAACTCCTAATTCATGTCGAGTAGACCTTGTTATTATGATAATTCCTAATTCATAAGTTGCAGGGAGGGACTTATGCCACCACATACAAAGACTAAAATACGTGTTGGATTTAACGCTAGTGTTAAATATTATAAATTTACTTATTATACTCCTGAAAAAAGGAATCATTGAGCCAGGATCACTAACTAATACTAATAGAATATAAAATATAATAAATAGAAAGAACTGTCTTTTCTATATATTTTCATCGGTTCTGTTGCTACCACGTTCTTTACGCAACCGATTGAATCAGATAGATATCCCTTCAACACAAAGTTACTTTATAAAAAAAAAAGAAGGTAAAATTCATCCAATTTATATTTTTATATTTATTTAGGCTAGTTTTCCACTTACAATAAACAATAAAATGCAAATGGATGGTGCCACGGATAGATATATTTTTAAATCTACATTTCAAATCCTCTTTCTTTATTTCCTTATTGTAATAAATAAGGTTTATTGTAATACGTTTATTATATTACATTCTTCAATACAACGTGTGAATTTTCAAGTTCAATTATCTCATTTTCAAAATATCAAATGGATGAATAAAAAGACTTTTAGAAGCCTTTCATTTGTCTATCACTATAGACAATACTATCCCTATTATCTATGATGGAATTTGAACCTAAACTCTATTTATGATTTATTATTTCTGTCTCATGGGCCTGTATTCTTTTTCTTATTTCAATATGTTGCTTTACGCCGAACTATTCTTTTTTTTTTTTTTTGGTCACATGGAAATAAAGGCATTATTTCAAAACTTTTTCCTCTATAAGATAAGCCTTATTTGCAAGATAGAAGACCTGTTAATATGGTTTTCAACCCATTAAGAGTACCTTCATGAATGAATGTAGGACAAATATTTGAATGCTCACTCAGATTAGTAGGAAGTTTTGTAAATAAACATTATTGAATAACACCTTTTGATGAGAAATATGAACAAGAGGCTTCGAGAAAACTAGTGTTCACCTTTAAACATTTGATTGTTTATATTAAGATTTTTTCATTCTTTATTTTCTTATTTTATAATACGAATTATTTATGGGTTAAAACTTGAGAATCTCGCACCCTCGATAGTTCCTTGCAAACTATACTGATTTTCAATACTGGAGCTATCAACCACTCGACCATCTCTCCGAAAGATAATTTCTAATTTATAATTTTTTATTCCGCCAAATAAAATATGGCTATAAAAGTGGATATCATCATTGTATTAGAGAAAGACATTAGGGGTGAGTCCATACTTCTATTTATCTGCAGATAATTAGACAAGTTAATGATTTTTTTCCATGTTTTAGAATAGGGTTAACTAACATGTTAATTAACGTATTATGATAAATTGGATCAGATTTTGTAGTTTTTCCTTCTATAGAACCTCAACGTGACATGCACTTGTAGAGACAAAAAAGAGATAGAGAGGTTGATCCTTTTTTGACATTAAAAGGGGTGGACTACGTGAAGTTCGAGTGAAGTAAGAGGAACGTAGTCACTTAAGTGTACCCTTGATCAAGACTCTCGGTGATAGTTTTTATAGGATACATACTACCTTGGGTTTAGATGAGCTTTTGGGGAACTACAGTAATTACAAGCCTAGCTAACGCCATACCTATAACAGGAGATATCATAGTGACTTGGCTTTGGGGTGGTTTTTCCGTGGACAATATCACTTTAAATTGGGCATTTTCGGCCCACCAAGCGAAACCAGTAGTTTTTTGGTCACGATCGACTAAAGTTAAAGTTTCATTAAAGAGGTTTCCACGGGGAAGAACCTTTGTAGGGAATGTTTGGAATATTTCATTTTTTAGTAGAAGAGTCGTTTTCTTTTTCAAGTAGTGTTCGATCGATTACATATTAATTAATATTTGATTGATTGGTCTGGGGTCTCTTTACTTAGGCTACAGGTGGCAAAATTGTTCAAATCCTTCCCTTTTTTTGTTGGGTTTAACTCTAACAAGAATAATATTCTACGGCTAGTAATTCATTTATTTTCAATTTTTTCCATTATTTTCGTATTTGTTACTGTGCGAAGAGAAGGTCGGGCTCCAAGTTTTTCAAAAATAGTTGAATTTCTCGATTCTTTATCTTATGATTAGTCAGTTCTATTTCTCGATCGGGACAAGGGGAGGGATATAACTCAGCGGTAAAGTGTCACCAAGTAAAGCCTCTATTTCTTGGTAATCAAATCCCAAAAATTTATAAACTATCCCATGATTGCCCAGCCAACTGGACAAATGACCCTGCATTTTTTTTCTCTCCCACATTTGTTTTGTATAAGTTTTTCACATGCACGAGGAAATTTATAAAATGGTTAATGATACTATGAACTAATACATTATGAATTCATTATTCTATTCCATTGATAAGATTTTCATCTAGTTGAAGTAACTACGAATTTAATTAATAAGATTATTGAATCATCAAAACGTGATTTCAAAAAATAAAGTGAATTTCGAATAATAAAGTGAATTATTTATTTGTTCTTTTGTATGCTGTTCTATTATTTTTGGGTATAATTGTTAAATCAATCCAATTCCCTGTTCACGTATGGCTACTGGATGCCATGGAAGGACCATTCATGTTTCAACTCTAATACATACTGGATGCCATGGAAGGACCTATTCATGTTTCAACTCTAATACACACTGCTACTATACATCAAGATTCCATTAATGAGAAGGGATTTAAGAAAGCTTAAACCCAATTCTTCAGTAATGAATATAAGCGCAATAGAGATTTTTGAGAAATTATATATTTGTATATTGATAAGACCATTCAATATTTTAAATTGCATTTCTTTTAAATTTTTAATAGATTTCTATTAATATACAAAACTTTATAAAATATAAATAATAACATTTTGAATTGAATAAAAAACATTTATTTTTTTCTGCCATACTACCGGATCTTAAGTGTGTCACGTTACCGTTACCAAATACCTCATTTCAAAAAGATTAGTGGTCTGGGAGCTTTACTGTGACAAACTAATAAAATACTTGGGACGATCTTAGAGCTGGTAAAAAATCTCTTTATGATATATATTTCCATAATCATATAATGAGTTTCTTTTATAACCATAACTTAAATTAATAAATTAAATTAACAAATCCTAATATTACTAATTTATTAACTTCTAGTTGCATTACTAAAAAGAATTTCATTCTAACATATTGGTTTCGTGAATGTAAAAAAAAAAAAAACCCAAAATTTAAGAACATAAAGTACAACCATTTACAGCGAAAAAAACTGAATAATAATAACTAGTATTATCATTACTTTGGATCATCGATCATATGATATTGGAACATTTCCTATACATACAAATGCGCAGAGACTAAGATTGAAAATGAATTTTTTGCAATGAGCACAATTTCCATTTCAATGTGCTGTCTCAGAAACCCAACCTGAGACAATGCTGCTTTCATCCATGGGCTTTAAGCCGCCGCATGACCTTGCAACTGACTCGAATAGTTTCTCAATCTCAGGTGCGCATCGTATGAAGGATCGGTTCCAAAAGTTGTATCTTGGATTCTGTTCAAAATAAATTTTGGAATATAAATAGAGAGATAAAGAAAATCCCCCTGATTATAAAATCTCATATGAAAGAGCGTAATTCGAGTAGAGATAGTTTTACCTTAATGAGCTCAATAAAAGTTATCAGAAGGCCCCATGGATGAGGTCGATTAACAATTAGACGTTCCAATAAGACTCTTGTAATCTGCTCCTGGATGATTTCCTAATACATTGATTCATACAAACATGGAAACTTAATTAGTAACCATAACAATCAACTTCAACATATCAGATGCTAAAGCATTGTTAAGACGATGGGAGAGATAATTGGCATCAGTTTTGGCACCATTTCCAAATGGAAACAGATTCCCATCTCTTTCTTGTAATTTTAACATATTCTAAAACTACTTCAGGTTTTGTTGAACTTCATGAAGTAAATCATAGAAAAAAACTTGAAGGTTTTCTTTAACAGCAATAGAAGTGTCTATGCTACCAGTTATGAGAATATACTTACATGGTTAAATTCGGCGAATAGATAAAGCAGGATAAAGGAGAAGTAATGTGTGTGGTTGTTCGGAAATCGCAGTTGATTGGCAATAGCATTTAGGAAAAGGTAACGGCCCTCAGAATCTAGGTCCAAGGCAAGAGTTTGGTAAATATCCAAAGCAGCATCCACTAACAACACATTCAAGTTCCCTGTCGACTGTGCATGAGGCGTTCTTGCTTGCATCTGTTGGATGGCCTGTAGGAATTGGAAAATAATGTTTTTAGTTCAATGTGGTACTCAGAAGTCTTCCAGAAAAATATTTTAAGAGATCTCCAATTTCTCTCTTCATTGTCCAGAGAATTTCACTTTAAATGACACCACAATTGCATTAAAAAAAATTATACGATTAAAATAATAGAAACTAAAACCAAGTACTAAAATTATACCTGTATTCCAGTGTAAAGAACTAGTGAATTGATCAGAGGCACATTGTAGCGGGTTCCTGCAGAGGCAGCTTCACTTGGCGAGAGAAGTAACCTCTGCTTGAGTTCGGTTAGGAAAGCTGAACTCTGTTGCCTCGTCTGTAACAATGTAAAACTAAAATTGAGAAGCAAATACCAAAAGTTTGTTTAAAAGTAAGAGGATTGAAAGTGACTTAGATATCACCAAAATCCCTTTCAAAATAGTAGTCTCACTATCTAAAACTCATCATCTATTAAAATTGGGTTTGGTGATCCCATCCTTTAGAATATTAAAAGAGATATAAAGGCAGATAGATTAGTCTTTCAGTAAGTACCTTGAGATACTCATCTACTTCGTTTTTCATCTGCTTTGCTTTAAGAGCTGCATCCACCTCAGACAGACTGTGGGGTGGTTCCCTGATTTCAGGGAGTAAATCAATCTGCAATTATGAAGCACAAACTTAGTCAGCAAGAAAATTCCCAGAAATGAACAGAACTTAAAACCAACGTTATCAAATAATGCTAGCTCCAACATGGCACCTTTAAGTTTGGAGTAGATGGATCAGGAAGCCTCATATTGAGAGGGAAAGCACTCAATATGATGTTGCGCATTTGTATGCAGATTGGTGGGATCACATCACAGAAGGTAAAATGATAGGCACAAAGGAACTCGGGAAAATCATGTAGTAGCACCAGTAGCACCCTAAGAGTACCTCTGTACAGAACTTGGACCTGCACATAACAAATCAATAGTCAGAGAGTAACAAAAATGGGCTAGGAACCAATACTCCGTGGAAGCAACATACTGATGACTCCAATTCAATATTCCTCAAATATGGCTCCAGGAATTGAAACAAGTCTACCAATAACCGCTGGACATATGGCCAACCCTTCTGTGCATTTCCTGTAAGCAATTTTGGCATAAAGCTCCTATGGCTCACCAGCTCAAGCCATGCAAAGCTGAAAAACCATTTAGTCGAGGTTAGAAGTGGAAACAAAGTTAACTCAAGAAAGGAGAAGCCCAAATACTGGCAAAAATCTTTTCATACCTAAAATTCCATAATTCAACAATAGAGAAACATAATTGGCTATCGTCTAGAGGATGACAAAATTTTGCCTTCAATCACTCAGCATTTCAGAAAGGATGATAATTATATAGAACATGCTGGACAAAACAAACTTCAATACAAACAAGCAAAATATGAAATACAAAAAGAATTTACGTGCAAAGAACAGGCAAACCCATATGGATCGTATCTTGATGTTTCCCAGATATGCATGTATGCATATACATTCATTTTTGAATAATTGTATTAACTTAGCTGCATCTGCAATCAAGTATCCTTGAGCATTTTATGCTCATAATTGACAGTTCTCTATATTAAAAAAACTTTCATTCTCTCTGTAGTATGTAGTTTTTTATCATTTAAGCTTTAAGCGTATAACTTGGCCAGAGCTTGGTTGGCATGCTCTAAAACTCCAGGAACTGAATAGACTAAAATATCTCATTGTTTAGACCAAAATATAAGAATATCGCAGCAGTATTACATCTTGTGAACTGGCCAAATTGAACATGCTAACCTGAATGAAGGAACTTTGAGGGGCTGTAAAGCATGCAACGCAGTAGCAAAGGCTGTCAAAATCTGCAACAAATGCCGTCAAATTGGTGAACAGAACAAAAATTACGAAAGAAAGAATGACCATACTTGAAAGTTTACACCATACCTGAAAGTTAACACCATCATTAACAGGATCAAGGGAAACAAGGTCAAGCATCCAATTTATAAGCAATCTAAAGTATGGTCTTGGGTTGAAAGATGTTTTCTTCTCCTCTGATTCCTTTTGCAAACATCTCACCGTGACAGCCAATATCTGTCACATACAGCAAATATCATATACAAGAATTCAAAAGAAACAGAAACATATCAAATTTTTTAGTCAGAACTCACCTTCGACAGAAGAAATGCTTTACTTGATCCTTGCTCCATCTGAAAAGACAAAATGCTATAGTTAGTAAGGAGACGAGAACTAGTTAAAGAAGAAACGAAAGGTGACATGCTTGCCTTAAGGATTGAAAACACAAGTTTCGCATAAATATCAATTGCGAGGAAGGATAGACTCTGCACTTGTTGAGGTGATGACAATGCACCAGAATTTATCACCTCAGACGACTGACAATGTTTGACAGAAACTTCCTGAGATAATGAAGAAGAATTAGAATGGTAGCTTTAACTACCATTTTGTTAAACAATATGTTTCAAGTTAGGAATAGAAAACCGTGAGAATGCGGCAAAAGCGATCTGTGATATCATCCCCCTTAAGCAGTCCATTTTGACGCAATTGTAATATATAATGGGTACAAGTTGCATCATTTGCACCTGGAAGTTCACATATTCGGCACCAATCTGCAAATAGCATGGAAACCTACAAATAATAGCACCGATATTAAATTTTGAAACAGAATATAATAAACAATGAAATGCACCAGCAAACTGTTCCCTCTAATTCCAGGAATAAAACAGAAGGAAATTCAAACATTTCAACATGTTTCACCAATTGACCTTGGAACCAATCCTTCACAACCCCATGCAGGTGGACAAGAGTAAATATTTAAACAGCCTAAAAGAATAAAAGTTCGAAGTTCCAAGACACAGTATGTTGGATCACTAGTTTTCCTCGAAATGCCCATAATGAAAGGAAAATATATTCCAAAACTAGTGCATGGAATTGAAGTAACAGTCAAATAAAAACAAAGGTAACAAGAAAACATCAAGACAAGGCACCTGTTCAGCGAAACCAGCAGGATCTGGCTCCAAAGATTCAACATTCCCATAGTCTTCCCTGTTAGTAGCCTAAATCAAACGAAAAGGAGCTCAGACAGTTAGAGAAAGTTAGCAACACACCCTGTGCTAAATTATATGACTAATTTGTGTTAACCTTTTTGTCTCTAAACTGTTTTGCCTTGTCATCTTTAGTAACAGATATTCCAGCTAGAGATACTGAGATAGCCACAGGATTTCTTACAATCTCAATTAGTTGCTGCAATGATTCGGGAGATCCAGGTTTTGCCGCAAGCTGCAAGTATCAAACACTAAGATACTGCACAAGAAAAATAAAGAAGAAGCATGCTAGGGCAATCTAACAAATAATGAAGACATATACAACCTTAGCTAATGCATCCACGAAATTGTGAAGCTCAGAAATAACTTTAGGCTCTTCAACAACCAAAGACTGAACCAGGGAAATGGCAAAATCAGTGGCAGTTTCTGCAAATCATAAAATTGGTCAGTCGTATGGATAAAAAATATCATTGACTGATCTAATGTAAATAAACCTCTAAACATACTATTTCGTCCCCCATCAATTAGTTTTGCCATATGAACGTTGTATTCAGCAAGATTGAGTAATTCACTATGTATAAGACCAATCGTAATATCTTTATTGAACTTCCGTTCCTCATCCGAGTAAATGACCTGCAAAAATACTTTGTCCATTTAAAGAAATTCAAGCAGAAAGGAAATTACATAGCAACACCTTACACAAGAATAATTCCCCTAAAATAAAAAAGTAGTTTTGCATTTATAAAATCTAAGTTAGTCATACCCAGCTGGTGAGTTCTTTAACCACAAGCTTGCAAACATCTCGAATGGCAGCAAGGATAGCAAGACAAGCATTGACATGAAAACTGTTTGGTGCATTCTCATATAAACCCTTGAAAACCTGTACTTAAAACCAGCTTAGTGGTAAAGAAGGTCCTATGTAATCATTAAAATATCGGCTATAAAAGTAAACAATTGAGGAAATCAGTTGAAGGATTAAAAAAATTTTGACCAAGTAACAACTGCAACAAGAAAATTAATATTTTATATAAAAGAAAGGTACCCCATTCAAAGAAGACATGTACCTTTTGTGCTACAGCCAAGGCAGCCTCATCTCGACTAATACATCTGAGTATAATTTCAGGAACCTCAGCAATCAAACCCTGAAGAAATCAATGGACAATGTTAACTTACTGCCAGAAATATCGCACATTTATTGCAAGAAAAGAAAGAATACCTGAATTTCTGATTCCCTGACATCACCAGTGACTGAAGCCTCCAACTGCAACCGTTCATGAACAGTTTTAAGAGCAGTATTACAAGGAGAGAAAATCATAAATTACACATAAAATCCTAATGTTGAAGTTCCTTCCATTCTGCAATTTCCCTATACATATAGCCAAAGGGTAATATTTCATCTTCATCTACATTCAATTTGTCAAAAACTTGCTATACATAGTCCTAAAATGCCAAAAACCCATTGTAATAGATTTGATATAACAAATTATCAGTTGTGCATGCCCACTTTCATTTTATCAAGTGGAGGGAAGAAAAGACATAAAGAATATAAAATCAATTGCCGAAAGATAAAAAAAAACACACCCATACTTTCATTTTCTTGACTGAGAAGGAAAGAGAGAAAGAACATAAAAGCAATCACCAAAGATAAAAAGCACAAATGCTGAAGTCAACCTTGTGTGCAATGATCTGGTATTTGTCCAATGCATCCCTTGTGCTCAATGAAGGCTCCGAAATGCTACCATTAGGCCGCTCAGGAGCCACTGATGTAGGAGTAGGTAGCGAAGATATTCCAAGTTCCTTCAAACAAATCACAAGTGTAAGTTTAACCACCATTAACAGACCATTAGCAAAAGAGCATTGATTATGAATATCGTTTTCCCAACCTTAAGAGCATCCATGGCAGAATCCACTGGACGAAGTTCATGAGCAGGTGCAGAAGACGAAAATGGTGCACTGCCAGCAATGTTCTCAGAGCTTTTCTGGATAAGACCATCGGTGGCTCCCATGTGAACAGTAGAAGTACTGAAACATTATGAGATGCATTTAGAGAATAGCATAACCAAATTTTCACCAGTTGAAGGACCCAAAACCAGGAAATAGGGTCACCTTAGAAGGGCAGCTGAATTAGATTCAATTGTCTCTGAAGCAACATCCAATGTTCGAGACACTGTTTCAAATCCTATATTTCCTGAAGCAGATGAGTAGCCTGTGCTAAGTTGTCCACATGTTGAAGCAGCCAGAGCAATGCCGCTAGGAAAAGTTGAAGTGACAGAAGGAATAGCATGTGGACTCTGACTAGATTGGTTTTTCCATGGAAGCCGAACGAAGTCCTGAAAGTAGAATGGGAATGGAGGCAACAGGACAGAACAGAATTATGCACTGCTTTCAGAAGTAAATCGTCACACAAAAGATTCAACAGACTTACCTCATATACACGTTGTTGAGTAACAGACAAATGACCAGGTTTAGGACGGAGGGCCTCAGGTAAGATGCCCATGGAGCCTTGAGCGTACGTATTAGCATCAAAAAATGTTGGACCAACACCATCTCTATGTTTCCTTCGTAAGGCAAGCTGCTGACGTATTTCCTCATCAATGACATGTATTGCCTAGAAAAAAAAGAAACCATTTAAACATTAGCATATAGTATATTGACCTTTGAAATCCATGTTCTGGACTACGTGTGAGTTTGACAACAAATTGCAGTTTTTGTAATCTTCTTCTCTCACATATGAAACCACAGATTCCATTTAGCTAGTTTTTACCTAATATTCATTACATGCCAAACCTACAGTCATTCCACGTAGTAGTTACTAGCATCTTCTTATTCTTCAGTGAACTTAATTAAAGATCCTTTCCTCATTGGTATGCCTACAACCTCCACATTAATCATCAGTCTCTCCACATTAATTATGCTGTCAAATGCACCCATCATTCAGTACTAACTTTAACAATAACAGATATTTTGAAAAAACTTTAACAGTAACAGAAGTTTATCAAATGTAGTGATCAATATGGCATACTGATTCCAGAAAATAACCCTAGCCACAAATCCTACATAATTTACGATCTATAATTGATAACATGTCCTAATGCAGGCAAGTCTAGCTAGGAAAGCAGAATCCATTTTGTTACGGACATAGATGTCATATATGCACATCATTTTGTGCTGCGGGATTGAGGGCAGAGCTAATAAGCTCCGGAGACAGTAAGCATCTTGTACTTGCAGAAAGAAAACTCATGTTTTCAACAGTAAATGTCTCCCTAATATACTCTTGAGATAACTGACATCTGAAGCGTGGAAAAGGAGTGCCTTTGTCAATGTGAAGGTGGGCTTCCCCTGTTCTGGGAATGGGAAAAGATGCACAATTTGTAAATCAAAAGCTAAACACTACCTTATCTGTAACATTCTGTTCAATTACTGCACAACCAAGGTCAAGATTATCATTTGTAGCCAGCTGAACAGCAGGTTCCAAAATCTCACTTGCAATATTCCCCTGAAGCAAGTTCCGAAGTTGACTTAATATTGAACTGCGCAGAGGCTCCTGAGAAAAACATAGTAACTCCAGTCATTTACAGGAAGAAGTAACCACGAGAAATGAGGACAGAAAATCAGAAACAAAGACAACCTTGCAAGTAACATGAGCTAGGCTCCCAGCCAAACTAGCAACCATCAAGTGTGCAGCTTGATATATTCGACTCTCGTCAGATTCCATAGCGTAATCCTAAATTTTAGGTGTACAAGATGTCCCCTTGAAAATATTAGCCAGCATACTTACAGTCGAAAATGAATGAATGAAATTGTGAGGAAAGAGGGACATAATGTCCAATGGAAATCAACTAGAAAGAGCCTTGGGGATGAAAAAAATGGTTGAATATTTTTTAAAAATGACTAAATGGTTTTAGTTCAGCCAGCAAACCTTCAGAACAAGCTCCTTTGTTGTCTTAGTTGCTACAGGAACACTTCTTTGAACTACACCAGGCACTACCTCCTTAATAGCTCTATCCATTCCTACAGGAATTGCTCTGTAACACACAGACACAGCACAGACTGTTTTTGTAAGTACACGCCAGTGAATTGCTAGCCATGAAAAGATTGAAAATGCAGCCAAGTCCCACCTTTGAAAATGCAAGTGAAAGCCCCAAGAAATAATTTTTGGATTGACTATAACATGACTTCCAATGTTAGGAATTGCTGTAGGAACCTGCAAAAGTAGAAATCCAATATTAAGTAAACATAAAAAGTCTGTAAGTTACTAGAAAACAATGGAGCACAAAGAAAAGACACACCTGACTTGTAGAAAAAGGTGACTGCGAAGGAGGAGCTTGAAATAATCCCTGACCTGACGGGAGCTGATCGGACAAGCCTAACACACTTAGTTTTTCTTCCTCCATCAACGTACCTGAAGGGAGATGAACTGGAGCAGTATACTGAAAGCATGAACCAGGTTAGCTTTCAGACACATATCAGAAGCCACAAGCACAAAATCTAGAGACATAAGAAACAGAAAACCTGAGATAATAAATGTGTATGGCCACCAGAGTTAGAAGGGCCGGCAACCTCCAGTGGTATCTCTACATGATGTAACGGCGATATTATCCCAGATTTAACTTCGGCAACCATCTGCTGCTGCACAGCTGCAACATCTTTGTTTGAAAAATCAGGATTCCCTTCAATCTCCCTTTTTCGATCTTTGAGAAGTGAAGTCGGTGTTATATCTTTCATATCTACACCAAGATTCTTAAATAAAACCTACAGTACCACAAAAGTAATCACATATCTTGTGATCCCAAGGTGGTTTCTTCGTTATAGTAAGTGAAGCAAGTGGGTGTTAGAACATCTCTATACCTCTATGTCAAATTTAAGGTTCATTTTTAAGTTTGGCATTGAGTAGATCTCCACAAGAAGTCCAAGTATGCCCATAGTCCAAGGGTTAGGGGGTTGATACGCTTGACTGTTCTGGCATGGCTCCAAAATCTATAGACAGTAGCAGAATATAGAACAATTAAAAATAGCTTCAGAACCTCTTAGAATCTAATCACAACTGTACCTTTGAAGTAAATGGAATCACGGCAATCATTAATCCCTTCTCATACGCCTGTACAAAAGAATGCCACAAGTATTAAAATAAGCACCAAGATGTGGTGGTAACTTGGAAAAACAAAAGTTAATAGTTATAACACTTAGGATTGCCTCTAAGATCCACATTAACAACATTGAAGATATTATAATGCTTGCAATAACACCAAAAATTACCTCTATTATCAAAGATTTGGGATCTATCTCACGTGCCCTCAGTACTTGATTCCTTCCAATAGTTAGCTTCCCAAGCCAACTTCCTAAATTCTTCAGCAAAGAGCGCTCTTCTGAACTTGATTTTATGAGATCCGATCCTAAAAGAACCTGAAATAACGCAAAGCCATGATAATACAGGCAACCCTCCCTGGAATTTCCAGCAAGCTGCTTAGCTGTATGCGAATGAGAGAAAGCATTTATTACACAAAGTGCAAACCTTGCAATTTTCGTAAGTCGCTTGAACAATCTCCTTGTGTAAAGCCTTCGAATTCACCTTATCAAGGAACTTCATGTACAAATCATGAAAATTGGGCTCCATGCTTGCCCTGCAAGTGTAGATGTTTCAAGCACAAGAAGATCTCATATGTCTAGACCCAAAAATCTACACATGCTAGCACAGAAACAAATCCAACTAAAAACAAGGACATATGAATATTTACCTTTTCATAACTATGTATTGGGCAAACCATGGATAATACTGCTCTTTCAGTACATCAATGATCTCTTTTGCTTTAGCTTCAACGTTGGAAACTGAAATGTTATTGAAAACGAATGATATTTTATCCCGTATCTCAGATGTAGGAGCCTGTAAACAAAAAGTAAATTGGATGTTTTCATTAGGCAGAAACTCAAACGTGCTAAATCAGTCAAGAATTGACAAACATGCAAAGCATTCACTACCACACGATTTTCAATTGCAGGATCAATTATCAAACCCACTCCGAAACAGAATCTTCTAGGAGAATATGACAGCCTAAAAACTAGAATCTGGTGTCTCACAGTGAAAGTTCACAGCAGCATACTTGACAATTTCCAAACTTTGATTCTACCTATCATAAAGTTGTTTGGAGATATGAAATGTACATCTCAATTATGCATAGACCCACATCCGAACGCTAAAAGGTTTGAATTAAGATTATGCAATTGTATTCTATACACAATAAAGCGAAGACAAACCATGCTACTTAAACCGCCCAACAAGTCACCCTCATATATGCCCAAAAACCAAAAAGGAAGACTGTACCTCTATAGGTGTCTGTCTCCTTTCGGCAGCTGCTTCAAGTGTTTCAATGTTCAGTGGAGAGCCAAATCCTGTAATAATCATTAATGTTACAAGTATATCCCTGATAGTCATTAATAATTGATGGTGAAATCAGATTCATGTGGAGGAGAAAATTTTACTGGTAGAGGTAGCTCCTCTGGATGAACGGACAACACCAGGGGTGAAAGATAACATAGCAGGTGGAGTAACAGTATTCTGAAACTGCAAATTCAAATAAATGCAGATTTAAACCAATGAACCACCAAACTACAGATACCTAACATCTAAAACATACCTTCTGAACACCAGAAGTATCTGCAGCGGCACCTGTAGGCTGGCACCCTGATGCAAGTGGCTTAATATCATTGGATGATGTTACAGAGAGCTTGTAACGATCTTCAAGAGGACTTTCAAGTCTCTGTTGAAGATGGAATGAAGAAGAAAGTTGCTGCCCAGGCTGTGAGATCTCCATACCATTCAACTGCAACAGATGAGAACAAAGATAGTGGCCGTTTCATAACAGAGTCTAGAGCAAATCAAAAGTTCTATCAAAGAGACATCAACAAGTAAGAATAAAAGAATAGACTTCTGCATCAGTCCATTTAATTCAACAAATTCAGGAAGGAGTTAACAAGTCAAAAAGTATTCCATCTAAGCCAAGTAGACAATCATAAGACAAAAGTAGTACTTCATTCGTGTCGACATATTGTTGGTTATTATGTATAATTAGTAAGGGTAATAGTGTCTTTTTATATACTAGGTCAAGTGTATAGTTTATAAG
>JAOXYD010000004.1:1212070-1226396 GCA_028565735.1 Pinacopodium congolense | reverse complement strand
GGAATTAATTCGAAAACAGAATCGGAAAGAAAATGAGGGGCGCAGATTAGAGAATTTTCAAAGGGAGCGGGTAAAATATTGAGTATGTATTAGTTGAGAATTTTGGAAAAACAATTTCTGAGATATTTTGAGCAATATTTAACAATTCTACTTTTACACCTAGCTTCTAGCTTTGGTTTTTATTTTTATTTTTTGTTTATTGTTCAAAAAGAAAGAAAAGAGAAAGAGAAAAGAACAAAATCAAATGATTAAAAAGGAGAAAAAGAAAAGAACAAAATCAAATGATTAAAAAGGAGAAAAAGAAAAGAATAGCATATAGTAGCAACAAATAAGTGTGGAGTAGTAGTATATTCATGTGTATATCTCATAAATTTTTTTTGTTATCCTTTTGCATACTTAGTGTTTTATGACTGCTTGTGAAGACCCTTCAAACCCTTTTTGACCTACCTTAACCTCAACCCCATTACAACTTTACACAAAGTCCTTTTGATCTATTTTTACATGAAATCACTGTGGAGGAGAATTGGTGTATTTGCAAGCCTATAGTATTGTGCTTTCCTATATGGAGTTTGGAGCAAAACACTAACCCCTAACCACTTGAGTGAATTGAGTGAATTATGGAAGGAAGATCCAAATTGAGTCAATGCTTGCTTTTGATCAATGGTGTCATAAGTTGAGTTTATTTATGTGTATTGATGAAAATTAGTTATGATATATGTAGTAGCTTGACATTTGAGTTGGCTAAAGTTTGGAAGATTACATTCTCTTCATCATTGTGAAAACAAATAGAAAGAATTTTATGATTTTTTTATTTTATTTGAGGACAAGCAAAGGTTTAAGTGTGGGGAAGTTGATAATTGTTTTCTATATGTTTTAAGTGTTTCTTTGTATTTTTTTTTATCATTAGTTTCTTGTTATTTTGCATCGTTTCATGGTCTTAGATGTTTTTAATTGTTTCTTTTGATTGTCTTGTGTTTGAGGTGTAAGTTTTGAGCTATTTTTTGGATGGTTTGATGCAATTTGTTGGTGGATTGTGCAAGTAGCAGAAATTCAGCTGTAGATAAAGTTTTAAGTGCTTTAGATAACTCATTAGGCAAACTTATAGAGCTCATATGAAAATGAAATTTGGAGGGAAGCAAGCTCTGAATGTAAGGAAGTTGCTATTACAATTTCAAATTATGGCCGAAAGAGTGAAGAGTATTCTAAGTTGACATAGGCATGACTTTGATGGCCTCTAGAAAAAAAATCTCGATCATGATCGTGACATCAGGAAAGGCCTATTTCAAGCAAAAACATGGAATTTTAAGTGGTTTGGCCCTCCTTTTAACCTATATAAGGGTTCTAAACCCTAGGAACCTTCATCAAAAGAGGAAAGGAGGTAGGTTTTGGTGGCTAGGTGTAAAAGTAGAACTGTTAAAGATTTTGGGTAGTGTAACGAGAGCTAGCTCCCAATGGACCTATAAATTTATAGGTTTTTCCAAATAGTTGAAGAGAGATCTTGGCTATTTGCTTAAAATGACATATAGGAGTGCTTAAAATCTGGTTGATTGGTTAGGAGAAGTTGGTAAGTCTAGAGATAGCATAATTGATTCTAATCCACTTCAACTAGGATTAACTAATTACGCCTTGAGAGAGGGTAATTAAACATTTGGAAATCTTAGGTCAAGCGTAATCAGAACAAGAACACAAGAGAAAAGTAAAATAGGGATAGAGTAACTCCTAATCTTAAGCTTTGGTTAACAAATTACTACACTTTGTCTTAATTAGTTGTTTATTGTTAGTTTAATTTATTTTAGTTTAATTTTCAATTTTTAATCATTTGCAACCTTTTTCTTAAACAAAGTACTACCTAAGTTAAGCAGTGGCTAAACTTAATCTCTAGAGGATTGATATTCGCTTCCTTACTACAAGTTACGACCTATACACTTGCAATATTGTAACATAGAACACATTAGATAGTGTTGCAAAATCATCGATAGTCTCTAGCAACGGCACCGAAAATTTATTATAGTCTAAAAAGAAGCAAATGAAATCCAATTCTAATTTAGATCAAACTAAAGGCAAGATTACCTTATCAACAAGTAATATAAAATGGAGTAAAATGAGTATCATACCCAAGAGACCAAAATATGAACATATCAATTTAAACAATGCGTAATTTACTTAGAGAACCAAGGTTTGATTGATGCGAATAGAAATTTCAAAAATAAAGAAAAGGGAATCGATAAAAAAATGCAACTCAACAAGGTTTAACGATTAAGACTTCAAAAAATAATAACTGGTTAAGGTTTCATATTTCAGTAAGTTGATCAGTTAAAATGTGCAGTGATATGAATTAGGACCCACTTCTCATAATAAAGTTATTACTAATAATCATAAAAACATCTTATCTCTTTAAACTCAAATTACTTACTTGGTCCGTAGATAACTTGGAATAAAAGGCATAAAAATCCAGAAGCCTAAATCTAAGATCACTAAATTTAGGAATCCTCACACAAGGATCTAAGGCTTAGTCCACTCTTAAATTCAAGTATGTTGTGTAATTAATTTTCCAATAATTAAAACCCAGTGTTCATGGAATTCTAATTACCTAATATACCAACCTATGTGATCAAGCCAAATTTGATAAAGTAAACACTCAATTGATGCAAAAATAACTTCAACCTAATTACTCTCCTAACCTTAACCAAAGTAGATTACTCACACATATTAATCAATAGACATAAAGAATAAACCAAATAAAGCATGTTCAATGAATAATATGTGTGTAAAGAGTCAAAACAAGGGGAAAAAAAAGAAAATAACAAAATTACAGCATAAAGTTGGTCACTCCTTGCTACAATCTGTAGATTCCCATTACTTTAATGCTCCTCCAAAGCCAAATTGCCAACTAAATTCAGATTAAAAATAAAATAGGGAAACTGGACAAAAGCTTATTCCTATGAATTTTTTGTTGCATCTGATCTCTTCTCTTCTGTTTGAGGTGGAAAAAGTTGAGATTATATACCCCCTTAATGTGTGTGCTAGGGTTTGGAGAGTTTAATAGAGCAATTTGACATTGTTTATTCTTAAAACCTTCAAATATGATGTGTACAGTGACCTAAATGGCTCCCTTTTATCTATTAAATGATGCCGCTTAAGTATTGCTATAGAGGTTCTATTTAAAGAGTAAAAAGAAGGATTACCCAGAAGTTAAATGGCACCATTTAGATTCCCAGGTACCACCATTTAACTATCTGTTCTGCGCAATCTCAGCTGTATTTTACTCTAATTCTCTCATAATTCTTCAAATATGCTCCATAATCATTATGCACCTAAAATCATAAATAGTAGGTCTAAATTGGATTTATTTATGTATAAAAATTGTAAAAACATAGCAAATCATACATCAAAACTAATGTATTTTTAACTATTAACAATGACTCACCAAATTGTTAACGTCATTGTTGGAGATGATTTATTTTCTTTTTGGCAACATTAGAAATAACAATACACTATAGCTCTCTGTGGGATCGACCCTGACTTGCCCTAGCTACTTAATTAGGTTAGTTAAGTATTTTATTATTTGGTAGCTTACGACGAGCTCATCAATGACATGACATGATGATGGTGAATTTGCGGAATATTAGGAGAATATAATGAAATTGTAGTTAGTGCTTACCTAGATAGATTTATATTCGATGGTCTTGATTTTTTTTATGCGATATGATTGAGATGGATTATGATGCACATGTCGAGATATTCTAAAAGTGGGGATATTCTTAGTGATTTTATTGGTATTTCAAGAGTGGGGATATCAAAGAAGCTTCCAAAAGTGAGAAGTGTCCTGTATGTTTTAGTTGATGAGACTCGGTATTTCAGGAGTGGAAATGCCCAGGACATTTACAAGAGTGAGAAGTGTCTTGAGTGATCTATTTATCGGCAGACCGTTGGATATAAGTCTATTAGGTTAAGCGGGGCCCTAAAGTTTAAGAAAAATATTAAATAAAAATTCTAAAAATTAGAGTATAGATTAAGAATAATAAATAAATATAAATTGTAATATGAAATTACAATGCGTTGCGATGTGATGATGACATGTGTACATGTATTCGTTTATATTTGTATGTGTTATATGTTGCATGCCGGACACATTCTAGTTACCCTTTATTGAATTGGCAGCTAATTCTTTACCCGTTGAAATTTTTAAGAGATTTTCAGTAGATTTTGGAGCAGTTTGAATTTTCAGTTATGTTAGTGGATAGTTTATATGAGACAGTTTGTCGTAGGATGCTACAAGAGCTAGTTTTAGTTATATTTATGTATTATTTGACAATTTAATTCTTTTACGATATAAAAGAGATTAATGAATTGTTCTGGATGGTTATTAGATTTATTATCATTAAAAACTGCGTCTTTTATTATAATTATTTTCTTTTTGATTTAAGTAAATTCTTAGTGAGTTATTAAAATTATTATAATAAAATTTTAGATTAAATCTGATGAATTTAGGGTTTGTATTTTAAATTAAAAATTAAATTGAGAAATTAAAGTTGTTGCGATTTGAAAATTGTATGTGAATTGAAAATTAAATTTAGAACAGGTTAGAATGTCATATACTCACTGGATATCCATCCTTGTAAAGCTAAAGTTATTGTTGCCTTATCAATTTTTCAATTATCTTTCAATGTGTTCAAATATATGATATGAAAAATAAGGAATCAAAGAAATTTGTGGGAGAACTATTTTGTGCATTGGCTAAGATGCATAACATAACCAATGATTCCATCAACAAGGCTCAGCTTAAACAGTTTTGGGATCAAAATTCGGATGAAAGCTTCAACTCCAGGCTTCGAACCGTCATGCAAATCCATAGTTTTGATTCTTTTGTAGTCACGATTTTCTGGTATATAACTAAATAACTTATATCTGTAGCTATAGTTCTAAAGAGATGGTCTCTAGATTGTCGACAGTAGCGATTTGATGAAGGGATGTCGTCGAGATAGGAGGTCTGCTGCTGTATTCATAGACGATCTCTGTGTGAAAAGATGTATTTCACATGTAGATTGTCAAATCGTTGGTTTGGCTCCATCTTAACCTTTCATCAAATGGTAATGTAACACATGTCGGACACAAGTGTTAGACAACAGAGGGTTAATGAGATTGAAGGGTCATGATTCTTGTTAAACATATTTTAAAATTTTAAAATAAAATTTAAATGTTTGTAAAATATTAAAATAAATTTTGAATGTCATAAAATATTAGATCATGTTTAGTTTTAATTTTAATTTTTTATTTTTTTTAAATATAAAAATCGATAAAAAAAATATAATAATACAACACAAAAATTAATAAAAAATATAATAATTAATATAAAAATATAATAATTATATAAAAAAATAACAATTTACAACCTATTAAACATTTTTTCGAATCTAATATATACCGTACATAAAACTTCGTAGTTAAAAAGGTTTTTTTTTTTTTCTTATTAAAAAATGTTCAGAGGTTACCGGGTGGCTGGTTAAATCATTTAAAAACGCGCCCGCCTAATAGCTTGCCACGGGTACAACAACCGGCCACAAAGGCACTGACCACCCGTAAAATCTCCATAATACCCCCAAATTCTGTGTATATTGGGTGATATAATCGTCAATATAAAAAATCCCTCGGTCCCTCCAAGCTATTATTTGAGTAGTAACGGACTTCGGTAACCTCCAAACTAAAAGATGAATTACGAGCGGCGACTGAAAGCAGCGGCGGTTATCATCCATAATTCGGATGAACGGAATGGCGAGCTTGCCGTGAATCCGGAAGAAATTGGAGTTACGGCGACTCTAAAACCTCATCAATTGGAAGGCCTGTCGTGGCTCATACGCAGATACCTCCTTGGAGTCAATGTGATTCTCGGTACAGTCAGTTCTACTTATTGGATTTCAGTTTTAGTGAAAATAAGTGTTCGGTTTCTTGGTTCAAGGACTTGTCATTTTTGTAAAATTTTAAGATGGATGTTGCGTACTCCAATGTTTATTGTTTAATATTTTGGGGCGAAAACGGAGGCTTAGGGTTTTTAATTACCGCTGCATGGCTTTGGACGGGAGGTTTATGATTTATGGATTAAAACCCTAAAACCTGAAGTTGATTTCCCTTTCTGTTGAAGGACATGCTATTTGGCAAAACTCCCGACATCAATATTGGGTAGTCTGTTCTTTGGCGGGAAATGTTAAGGTTTAGGGGTTTTCTTGTTGTTATGCGGTCGATTTTAGCATTTTAGTGGCTGTTACTCGTTTTTAAAAAATTGTTTTCTACATTTGCATTTGTTATCAGTATGTTCTTTTTGGTTGAATTTAACTCAAACGTGCGATTATGTAACAGTTCTTTGCATTGTGGTTGCAGGTGATGAGGTACGATCTCTGCTTTGCAGTAGTACTTGTAAATCCGTGGCTTGGGATTCTTGAAGTTTTTGTACATGCAAGGCATTCTTACGAGGGTGTCTATTTGCTCAAGTTGATACTCTGATCTTTAAATAATAAAAACCCCTCTAATTATCTTAAAATTGGGTTCTTGGTCACAGTTCAGAGAGGAATTAAATGGTGGCTTCATACCGATCTTTCTGCTCTGTATATATATATTTTTTCCACATTTTCCATGATAACCCATAACATTAACTATTTGGTAAAAAAAGAAGCATGATTGTAGTTATTGCTCTGTGATTATATTGAACACCTTTGATTCTGTGCTAGTCATTGGCAGATGGGATTGGGGAAGACTCTGCAAGCCATTTCTTTCATAAGTTACTTGAAAGTTCATCAGATGGTACGAGGACCAATTCGTGAGTTGTTGAATCCTTATCTTCGTATTAGGACTTTTTAAGCTGCATTTCTGGTTTCAACTTGAACTCAATTATATTTATTCTTGTTTTCTGTTTTTAATTTTGTAGTGGTATTATGCCCTCTAAGTGTGACAGACGGTTGGATGTCAGAGATGGCCAAATTCACTCCAAAATTGAATGTTCTTAGGTATCTTGGTGACAAAGAACATCGACGCAATCTACGCAAAACAATACATGAAAATGTACGGGGGAAATCTTTATTATCATCACCAGCTGATGTGAGTCGCCGAGAAAAATTGGCATATTGGAATCTACGTGTAATTCAGATTTGTTGAACCTTTTCTCGTTCTAGGTGTAAAATGTTTAATTGTTACAGGTATTACTGCCTTTTGATGTGCTGTTGACAACTTATGACATAGCATTGTTGGATCAAGATTTTCTTTCTCAAATTCCTTGGCATTATACTATAATTGATGAAGCACAGCGGCTCAAGAATCCTTCAAGTGTATGTTTTTAATACAGTAGAAATTTGCTGATCCATTTGAGATTCTTTTAATGCTGAATTTTGTGCTAGGCATAGCATCTCACAGAATTATGAAGTTTGAAGTTGTTGGAATGATTGAATTGAAAGGTTTACGAGTTTATCTAAATCACTCAATTAACCATCATGTGCATTTGGCTATGACATATTGGGTAGGTCATTTAAGAACTATTTATGCTACCTTTGATGAATAGTCTGCTTATTGATACTTACGGCACGTTTGGTATCACTTCTCGTTTCTGTTTTTGGTTTTTGTTTTTGTTTTTGTGTATTTTTTTGAGTTTTTGTACTGTATTAGTATGTTGTCTTTTTTGGTTTCTGTGCTGTTTTTATTGGTCTCTGTGTTTAGAAAAATAAGAAACAAAACCGAAAACTAAAATAATAACAAACATGGCCTTAGGTTTTACTCTTCTACAAAATACATAATCAACATATTATTGCTTCTGAATGTTGAAGTATGATTTGTGTTATTGGGTGTAGAAAATTGTATTAAAGAGAGAAAGAACTTACTTGTGTTGGAGATTTTTTTTTATTTCTTGCTTTCTTGCTTCCTCCCCTCATTGGAATCAGTTTTTGTACAGGTTCTGTACAATGTACTCAAAAATCACTTTCTCATTCCTAGACGACTGTTAATGACTGGCACACCTATACAGAATAATCTAACAGAACTTTGGGCTTTGATGCATTTTTGTATGCCTCACGTGTTTGGCACAATGGAGCAGTTCCTTTCCACCTTTAAGGATGTTGGTGATCCTTCATCAGGTTGTGCCTTTATCAAGCACGAATAAGTAGTTGACAGTTTGCTTTTACTGGAACTATGGAACAATCTTTTATAGAGGTTCTGTAGGTTTTGTTCTTGTTCCTAAAGATGAAATAGTTTCCAGAATGTGATGAAATCTTGATCTGAAATGCTAATAGGTAGTTCTATCAAAATTTTGAAAGGTTTTTGTCCAAAACATAGGATCTGATGAAAGTATGAAACCCTTATGAATCTTACTTTGATTGGTTTACTAGAGCTATGGTAAGAAGTCGCAGTGCAGAATTTGGCTTTGGTGATTTATTCTAGTGAATGATAGATGCATAGTTCCTTCTTGTGCTGACAGACCTGCAAGACCACCACCTTAGTTTTCATACTCGAACAATGCATGAAAAGACTCAAATGATCAAAAATTTAGGGTGATCAATCCCAGTCCACCACCCTTTTTACATAGTAGACTTCTATGATTTAGACTTTCTCTTGTAAAGCATTGGACAAACTTCTAAATCTTCTACTTTATTGCTTCGCCTAAATGCTATGAGGTTGAGATACTGACATGTGAGAATGGGACAACTCTGTTACTGTGAAGGTCTTGATGCTATTGGGGTTAAGGATCAATTTAAGACATTAAAATTTATCTTGAAAGCCTTCATGCTTCGAAGGACGAAGTCACAACTTATAGAGTGTGGAAGCCTGATATTGCCACCACTTACTGAGATTACTTTGTAAGTTATTTTGTGGTTTATATCAGGCAAATTATCTTATAAACTAAACTAGTAATTCTTTGCATGAAACCTTTTGTCTGCTTTCCTTTGTGATAGGATGGCTCCTCTGGTCAACCTGCAAAAGAAAGTGTATATGTCTATACTGAGGAAAGAGCTTCCAAGACTTCTTGCCTTGTCTTCTCCTGGTTCTAATCATCAGTCTCTACAGAACATTGTATGCTAACTTCCTAAAATTTAACCTGGATAGGGCATTGCTATTCCTTGCATCCTTTCCTGTTTCACTACCTTTGAACTTGCTGCTATTTTTGCTTCTTGTTCTAGGTAATACAGCTACGAAAGGCATGTAGTCATCCTTACCTCTTTCCTGGGATTGAGCCAGAGCCATATGAGGAGGGGGAGCACCTAGTACAGGTAGCCTTGTCATTGAGTTTATGTTATTTGGGAATTCCTTTGTAGTTAGTTACAATTTAGGATTATTAACATTTTGCCCACTAAATTTTGTTTTGCATTATCCTTAAGAGTAAAAGAAGAGAATAGAAAAGGTCAGAGACCTCTGTTTATGTGTCTTTGGTTCTGCTCACAGTATCTTCCTTTTGAACTTGAAACGAATAACTCTTAGCTGTTATCCATGTCAGGCTAGTGGTAAGCTATTGATTCTAGACAAGCTACTTGAGAAGCTACATGATTCTGGACATCGTGTTCTCCTCTTTGCTCAGATGACCCACACACTTGACATTTTGCAGGTATTAGATTTTAATTATCCATTCAAGTCATTTAAATGTGCAGGATTACATTGAATTCTAAGTAACATTTTTGTTAAATCTTGTTCAAATTTAGGATTTTATGGAATTACGTCAGTATTCCTATGAGCGACTTGATGGTTCAGTTCGGGCTGAGGAACGATTTGCTGCAATTAGGAGTTTTAGTGCACAATTAGAGAGATCAAATCTGCAGGAAAGTGCTTTTGTTTTTCTGATATCTACAAGAGCTGGAGGAGTTGGCTTGAATCTCGTTGCTGCTGACACTGTGAGTTTTACTCTTTAAGTATAGCTCTGGTTTTATGTAAAATTATGTTCTCATCTTCAATTAGTTTTTCTTTAAGCTATTTTGGCTACAATTTGACAGAACATTTTGATTCAAGATTCATTTCTTTATGTTAGTTTAGCATAATTGGATTTGATGGTGCGCAATGCTTATCCTAAGTGTCTTTAGTTGACCCCAAAAAGCTGTTTTGGAGTATTGCATTCATTTGACGACTATTTCTGATATAGACGTTTATCAGGTTATATTCTATGAGCAAGATTGGAATCCCCAGGTTGATAAGCAGGCTTTGCAACGTGCACACCGGATTGGTCAAATGAATCACGTATTATCCATAAACTTAGTCACAATGCGTACAGTAGAGGAGGTTAGAATATTTCAATTATTTATGTTCATGCCATTATAGATATAACATTGCTGGGATATTTATATTTACTACTAGACTTTGTGGTATGTGATGTAGGTAATTATGAGGAGGGCTGAGAGGAAGTTGCAGCTCAGCCAAAATGTTGTAGGAGATGATTCTGTTGAACAGGAGGCTAAGGAAGCCGGAGTTGCAATGGTTGATTTACGATCTATCATATTGGGGTTGCATTTGTTTGATCCTGCAGAAATCAACCCTGACAAAACAGATGAATTGAAGGTTTCTGAATTGAATGATATGGTGGAGAGAGTAATTGCAATTCGTTGTGGCCAGGGAATGAATATGGATGAAAGGAAGTTTGAACTCAATCCGATGGATAATAGGAATGGACCAGATATTGGAATTTATACTGCAGCCTCTTATGATCCTGGTGTGGATGAAGCATCCTACCTTTCTTGGATTGAAAAATTTAAAGAAGCTTCGGGGTCAGTTAGCAACTCAGTGTTGGATTTGGGGAATAAAAGGAAGTTGACCGAAGACAATCATCTTAAGCATGAGGCTGCAAGGAAGAAAGCAGAGGAGAAAAAGCTATCTAGGTGGGAAGCCCTAGGATACCATTCACTGTCTGTCCAAGAGCCCACTCAACCTGTAGATGCTGATGTTTTGTCAGATTCAGGTTCTGTTCATTTTGTGGTTGGAGACTGTACACATCCTGCAAAAGTCTGTCCTTCAGAGCCATCTGTTATATTCAGGTGATATCCACACTTTGAATGCACCACATGGTCTATTCTTTTGCTGGAGTAATCTAGTATCATGTGCAGGCCGGCTTCTTTCTTTTGTGTTTTCTCCTACTTAGTTATGAATCTACTTCCCCTTTTGCATACATAGCATTTTCCTATATGGAGTAATAACTGTGTAGTTTTTTGTCTACTATGTGAATCAGATGTACAAATCAACGAGTTTCAATTAGGAATTTGGAACAATCCTATCTTGCCATTGGTCTTGACTTCTAGCTTTATATGTCATCCTGGCAGTTGTGTTGATAACTCTGGAAACTGGGGCCATGGGGGAATGTTTGATGCCCTGGCCAAGCTGTCTTCCACTGTTCCTGATGCATATGAACGAGCGTCTGAAGTTGGGGACCTTCATCTTGGTGATCTTCATCTTATAAAAATTAGTGGTAGGTTGTGGCTGTTGGTTTTCCTGCAATTTATGACACAACGAAATTATTCATACATGCAATCCATATAAGTGCCTATTTAATTATTTTGTGCAATTTGGTAGTCCATACTTTTTGTAAGCTGTTTCCGTGGATATGAAGAGTAGGGAGTTATGCTCTATAGCAACATTATTTGTAGATAATATTCTGCTAATTCTTACATGTGCTGTAATATGTTATCTACCTTTTGTTATCAGCATGGTTTTATTCTTTCTTTCTCTGTATTCATTCCATGTCTTTCCAATACAGAGGAAAATGGACAGGGAATGCAAGGTAATTGTCCTCAGTGGGTAGCTTTGGGCGTGGTACAGTCATACAATCCTAGGCGCAAAGTACCTCGTAGTGATATCTCAATTCCTGATCTGGAGCGATGCCTTTCCAAGGTGTCATCTGTAGCAGCTGAAAATAATGGTACAAGTTGCAACATGTTTTTTTTTTTTTCCCCTAGTTTAGCCTAATGTAAAGCTATTTTGACATCCAGCTGGCCAGTAGAATTGCATTTGGTTGTTGTTGCTTGTTTTATTTCCTCCTATTGAATCATTATCAAGCATCAGCACCTTTGAATTGGATATGCTATATGATTCACTCTTAAACAATCATATTTAGGATTATCAGAGCTACTGAATTGATGACAAGGAAATAGTATAAATAGTAAGACTTGAACCTTAAAAGTTTTATTTGCTTTTGTGAGAAATACATCTTGTACATAGCAATTTTCCATCAGTTATCTCCCACTTGTTTCTTCTATATATTCACTGATGTCACATTCTTATTTTCTGGTGGTGTTCTATAAAAGCTTCAATTCACATGCCTCGTATTGGGTACCGAGATGGATCAGATCGTGCACAGTGGTATACTGTGGAGCGGCTTCTGCGAAAATATGCAGCTGCTTATGGGATAAAGATCTATGTGTTCGTCCTCTTTTCGCCATTAACTTGTTCTTCCTCAGGATCATTTGCTTTCTAACACATTTAAATTCTTGTCTTCCCATTGCAGGTATTACTACCAACGCACATCTCAAGGCTAGAGGCCGAGTTGTATCTTTGACTTTCCAGGATCTCAGCACATGTCATATGCAACTTCCATTCTGTATGTTCAGTTATAAATTCACTCTACGAGAGATAATCAGGATGGAATGAGGTTGATAAAATGTTATGCGTCAATTTTCATTGACAAAAGTGAAGGAATTGGTTCTTCAACTCCTCAACCCTTTATGCTTCTTATCCTTGCTTTTATGATTTGTAGGAATCCAAGATCTACCAAAGGAATCAAGAAATTCAATGATGTTGATGGAACTGAAGAAAAAGCCAAAAACTAATGTCAAAAACTATAATAGTTACAGTTTGGAAATCTTATGTTCAGTCCTCGAGTATAATGAGCTTTTCCAACTCATCTCAAGACTCACACAACCGAAATAGAAGGTAAGTTGCAGTTGGTTAAAGAACTCACTTATATGAAGGACAGGGAAAGACAATGAGATAGAAATATATAAGATAAAAAGATTGTCATCTTCCTTAATCTAGGCGTTCACCGGCCTCAGAGTTGTCAAAGACATGGTTGAAAACATCCCCGGAAGTGGTGTCCCGTTAGCCACTTCAGAGACTACCATAATCGGCTTCAGACCACCAAACAAGAGTGCACGCTTATGATTGGAGCTGCACTTTTCGATGATGGTGCAGCGGCAGTCATTATTGGAGCCAACCCTTAGGTAAAGAATCACATTTCATGGAACTGAATTATGCAGTGTAACAATTCTTGCCTGGAAGACAAAATGTCATCGATGGACGTCTCCTGAAGAGGGTTTAAACTTCAAGCTCTGAAGAGACCTACCTCGAAAAAACTTATGTCAAGTGTTGGTTTAACCGAATTCATCAATACCTAACCGACTAAAGACTACGTTGAAGCTGAACAGTGAGAAGCTAGAGTGTAGCAGGAGGGCTCGAGTGGATTATGGAAATATTATGGGTTTGACTATATTATTATATTATTATAATAATACCGACAGGCCATTAAGAGTAGTTTTACCGAAGTATTATCAGCAATACTTGTTCTATGTGCGGGAATGTATGAGAGAAAGGTGCGGACTTGCCTGGTAATATTTTTTATTCTTTATTTTGATTTTGATTTTTTAAACAAAAAACTGAAAAAATTACAGAAATGAAAAATATTGACATATTAATAAATAAAAATTAAAAAATGATATAAAAATTAAAAATTCACAAAAATTAATAAAAACACAATTAAAAAATAAAAATGAAGTAAACAATGTCTTAGTTATGTTTAATTTAAATCTGGTTTTTTATTTTGGTTTCTTATTTTTTAAAATATAAAAATTAATAAAAAATATATTAATGTAATATAAAAATCGAAAAAAATATAACAATTAATTTAAAATACAATAATCATAAAAAAAGATACAATTCACAATTTAATTAAATATCCATTTGATTTTTGACCATGAGTTGAAGACGTAGACTCTTCTAAAACTTAATGAATACAATTTAAAAATTATCTAATAAATTTATAACTTAAATAAATCATTTGATATAACAATTAATTAGTATGCAATGAATACTAGGGATATCCAAAGTTTAGAATACCGTACCGATCGGAAAATGGAACGGAAAAGTCATGTTTTGTACCGGATTTAAATATCGATCGATATCAGTTGGTATTATTGGTACTGGAAAAAATAAATAAAATAAAATAAATTTTTTTTTTCAAAAAAAATTTTTTTAAAAAGAAAAATTTTGTATTTTGATATTTTTAAGTTTAAAATTAAGTTAAAAAGTATACAATATAATATATTTATAGACTATTTTACAAATTTTATAAAATTCAAGAATTAATTTATAATTTTAAAAAATT
>JAOXYD010000004.1:1175475-1196640 GCA_028565735.1 Pinacopodium congolense | reverse complement strand
TTGGGTTTTATTTTTATTTGTGTGTTTTTATATGGGTGTGTGTGCGCTCGCTTGTGTGTGTGTGTGTGTGTGTGTGTGAGAGAGAGAGAGAGAGAGAGAGAGAGAGAGAGAGAGCTAGAGAGCTTGGGTATATGGAAGAATGTCTTTATGTACATGACAGGATTCCCTTCTTGTGCAGATTGTTCAAGTGCTTTTGGTCTTTAAAATCTAATTGTAACTATTGATAGATAAAAAATTTTTTTTGGCCCCCTGTATATAATATATGATTAAATATTTCAGGTTCAAGATCTGGAAGAAACTTATCTGGAGATGAAGTTAATGCTGGAAATGTATAGACGTGAATCCGTCAATTCAAGGTTAGCTTATATACATGTTCTGACCCTCTTTTTTTGTAGCAGAACCTCCTTGCCAGATAATGTGCACATACTTGGGAATTCACCCCTTCTTCTCGTGACGCGTTGGTTTTGTTGTGAAATTCAACTTAAAGCAGCATAATCTTAAACCATTTTGGTGGAAACATTTTTGTATTCTTATCACTTATTTGGGTCCTTCTATTTTCTGTCTTCCTTGTGAGGGGCCAAAATTATCTTTAATTTGAGATGTTGATCGCTTGAGATTGAATTGAAATATCATTGATAGTGCCCTGAGTAAGTAGGTCTTAACCATATGCAATAGTTTATAGTATCTTTTACGCATTGATGGCGTGGCATTTTATTGCTGGATAGATTGATTGAAAGCTACACGATATGATCTTATAATCACAACTGCAGGGATATCCTGGATGCTAGGGATCTGGAATGCAAGGCATGGGCTCAAGTTCAAAGTTTGAAAGCCTCACTTGATGAGCAAAGGTTAGAGTTACGAGTTAAGACAGCAAATGAAGCTGAGGCAATATCCCAACAAAGGCTAGCGGCTGCTGAAGCTGAGATTGTTGACCTGGGACAGCAGTTGGAAGCTTCTAAAAGGTTGAATTCTTCCATTGTAAAACAACGTGTATTTTAATCACGCTGTAAAGCCTTTTTAGATGTTGACCAACCATTTGACCATTTTGGATCACTATAATTTAGATCTTCCTTTTATTTACCCTAGATTACCTTGTATATTGATGTTCTAAAAACACGCCTTTTAAGAGAGAAGGGGTGAGACGTACTTGATGATCAATCTTGCTGTGTTTCATTTAGTGTCTTTCTGGAGTGTGACAGTGATAGCACCTTTTAAGTATCATCGTGTTGCTGTGTGAGATATGGGCCCAACTGGATTAGCTAACATCAGCTATGTCCTTGTCCAGTAATTGTGTTCAAGTTAAAAATGCCGATCTCTTGATTTTCAGGGGTTTGTGTAAGCTTATTGATGTTCTGAAGTCAAAAAATGAAGGAAATGAAGCCTACATATCTGAAATAGAGGTTAGTTTTTTCTATTGTTATGACATTCTCTTTTGTTTCTGTTGGGCTTTATCTTGATATTGTTCCTTTGGTTATTTTCAGACAATAGGACAAGCATATGATGATATGCAAACTCAAAACCAACAATTGCTGCAGCAGATCACAGAGAGAGATGACTACAACATTAAGGTGATAATCGTATTCATATAAATTATTTTTAGTTACTTCTATCCACAAATACCATTAATCTTTTTTAGGGATGGTTGCTATGTTATATTTGTGGATGATATGGAAGTTTTACATTTAATTTTGTTTTTATTATGGATTTGATTGGTTTTGACACTTTAATATATAAAAGATGCTGGCACATGTTTCAGTAGGTTTTAACTATCTTTCTGGCTAGTTCTGATATCTTCCAGAATGACTGAGTTGTACTTTGAATAGGTTGAGAACATAGTTATCCATATGTGAAGCTTCTCTTTCACATGGGATTAAATACTTGGCTAGTGGTTGGGTGACAATGTTTGAAGTCTACTGGCCTCCTATATCAAAATTCCTTGCAATCTGACTTCACAGACTTTGATTGTTTCTCTTGATGTGCCTACTTTAGCTTGTTCTAGAAGGTGTGATGGCAAGACAGTTGTGGGATTCTATTTTATTCGAGAAAAAAGTAATGGAAAGGGAGATTCAGCAATCCAATATTTCTCTTGATTTCTATAATGTAAAAGCATCAAGAATTGAAGATCAGGTATTTCTTTGAACTTTATGTGGTACAAAAACACGATCAAGAGATGTTAAAGCTGCACTTCCTTGCTGCTGCAGTTGAAAATTTGTGTGGACCAGCTCCAAAAACTTGCTGCAAATAAGTTTCAGAACTCATTAACATTAGAGAATACACAAAATAAATTGCTAGATGTGAGAAGAACGTGTAATCAAGCAAGGGAGTTATTGGATGATTCTCAATCTGGGGTTGGAGAAAGTCGAACAGCTCTACTAGACCTTCAGATAGAAACAGAAAGAGAGAGGTAGTGAAATATATTTTTATCCCTTCCGTTTTCTGCCTTGAGAAGACATGTACTTAACCGCATTTCTTGACCAGGTACGAGAAAAGAAGGAAAGAGGAAGAAACAGAGGTTGTGAGGAGAAAGATTTCATGTCTACAAGCACATATAGAGGGGTCGTCGGTTTTGGAGAAACTCCAACAAGAACTTAAAGAGTACAGGGAGATCGTAAAGTGCAGTATCTGCATTGACAGACCTAAAGAGGTAAGTCTCCATCCCTCTTCTTTTGTTAGTGGCTTTTGCGTGAGCATTCTACTTTGTGAATGGTAATTGAAGTATTCATATTTCTTGTATAGATAGTGGAAATTCTGATCAAATTAAACAAGGAATATATTATAAACCCGTAGTCAATTGGATATGGTTTCTTGAATAGGTGCACTTATTCCTTTCTTATAATAGATTGATCAAGCATCAAAGCAGCAAAAAAAAGTTTCTTTGGTTGGTGTTCGTGTGCTTAGTAAAGGCTCTAAAAACTCTGATGTTTCTGAACAGGTTGTCATTACAAAATGCTATCACCTGTTCTGCAGTCACTGTGTACAGAAACTTTTTGAAAGGCGTTATCGCAAATGTCCAACATGTGCCACCAGTTTTGGACCTAATGATGTCAAGCCTGTTTATATCTGATTGAAAGAAGGATTAGTCCTCCTGTTCACCAGATCAGGCCCATATTTAACCTGCTTGCGCCTCTATAAGAGACTTGCACTATAGATGGCAGCAGCCTCGTTGTACTGTTATATTTAAACTACTTGCATGGGAGAAGAAAATTGGTGGAAGTCGATGCATCTCCTTTCTACCCACTGTGGAAATCATCCTATTAGTCCTTAGCTTTAAGTGGATTATTTCAACTTGATTGGAAGCACCAGAGTTTTTTGAAGATTAGAACCAGTAAGCCTTAGGGCATTGAACTGGTGAAATTTCTTCAAGGCCTAGATTTGTAGGCTGGCCCTCTCCAGTACACGTATCAGGACATTGCATCTGAAGTTGTCTTGGGTTTTTTTCTCCATTTATTAAACCTTTAGGGACTAACTTTTAGTCGCAATGTGGTACAGCTGAACTCACTTAGAAACGCTTTCAAATTTTGCTGTTTGTATAAATGAGTGCCTATTGGAAATAATGGATAGTGTCAGCTGTATTCGATCTTTGGTTAGATTTTTACAAAGATGTTGAAAATGATTGTAATAGTGTTCAATGCATTCTTTATGCTTCATTTAATTGAATTTAGTGTCTGCTTGATCATTTTGGAAATAGCTTAAGACCCTTTTGAATTTGCTCTTCCTAGTTCTAATCTTGTGATGATGTGTTTAAGGAGGGCAAGATCCGCAGTTATTTCTGCAGTGGACCGCAAATTCTGACCCAAGCATGGTTAAGGTACGGACTGATGTCCCACAACGATGTCCTGTAACTACTCCAAGTAGTTTTCTCTGTCTTGAGGCTATTTTCAGTTCAGTTCAGGCTGTTTAAAAATTATCATCATTGGACGTGATGGGCATCAAAGTGAAGGGTATTACTGTGTTATGCAGTTCTTGGAAGAGTAGGAGTCGTATTGTAATCGTGGATTCAGTGACAGATAGCATCGTGGACTCCTCTTCCTTACTCTCGAGCTACTGAAATCCTGAGTTTGCAAAACGGAATTATGCTAATGTGTATTGAGGGGTTGTAAACATGGATTTGCAGTGTTGAGTGGCAGTGAAAAGACGGGTAATGGCAAATGATACATGTCAAATCGCCCATACTTTGTCTCTAATGCTATTACTTCTCATTGTTTTAATGACAATCTCTGAAGTGATGATATACCAATATGTGATGATTGCTTGTTCGAGTTAGGACTGGTCACATTCTGTTAACCTTTGATTCGCAAGAAAGAAAAACATTTCTATGTTGTCCGCAGAAATAATATTCACGTTCCAAACTAATGCAACTTCGTGTTCTCTTGGTAGGGGTCCTCTTCGATTATTGAGTAAAAAGCCAAAGTAACAGACACAGTGGACATACAATTCCTCAGGTTCGTTTTCTTCATGTCTTTGTAGCGTCAAGGGTCCAATCTCCTAAAAACTGACAAAATGGATATCACCAAAGGAACCACCATTATTGGTGTTCTTTTACTTTACTCTAAGCGGGTCATTGCTGATGTCATCAAATGCATTATAGCATGACACCTTTGATCAATAATTTAATGCTAGAAGTATTACTTGCTGTCACTTTTTCCATGGATGAGTTCTCTGAACCTTTCATTTTAGTATGTTTTTGCTTGAACGCTTGTGCTTTAGATGCGTAAAACTGTCAAATCTAAGGAAAAGCCTATTTTTACGGTGATGAATATTGGTTTCCGGACAGGAAGCCACAAGTCAGTAGCATCAAGAACATCTTATTTAATCATCTGTGTCCTCTCACCGGCAAAAATCTATTCAAGGATCATCCAATTAGAAGTATAACTAATTTACATATTAATTCTGAAAGTGTAATTAGGAAGTGATTTCTCACCTTAATGCGTTGAAAGATAATTCATAAGACACGTTAAATTTATAAATATTAACTAAATCAAATCTATTAATTAGTTTTAAATTATTAATTTGCTACATAATTTATATATTATTAGTTAATATAATTTAAAAATAATGACTGTCGATTGTATTTAATATTAACAAAATTGAACTTCTGATTTGATAGTTGATACATTTTCGATCACAACTTTTTCCCTACTTTCATATTAATCATTTTTGTGGTACAGACAACTCATGAAACATTGGATTCATCAATTCATCTGTTGTTTTTCCCATGAAGTGACATGTAACACCTGGTGTTGTATTCATTTTCCTTGGGAGTTGGGATGGACTGTAGTGGAGTGATGAGTATGATAATTGGGCACGTTTCTTATGCCTCCAGTAACATGTTTTACTTTGTTTTTTTTTTGAACCGGTTTTTTACTAAGAACTGAAAATAATTTGCTCCTTAGTTAAAACCATATCCTCTCCTCATTCTTTCCTTTGCTTAATTAGGTTGTTTCTTTTACTTTCTTCTACCTACCTCTTTCTCTATTTCCACTATGTTTTCCAATTGATTATAGAAAATTTAAAAAAATAAATAAATACTTGTTTGATATCATTGTTATTTATTATTTTTATTTATTATTTTTAAAAATATAAAAACTAATAAAAATAATATAAAAATCAAAAAAGATAATATATTAATACAATATACAAACTTAAAAAATAACACAAAAATCAATAATAATATCACATAAATCAATACATATACACAAAAATAAAAATAAAAAAAGTGATAATAAATTTAAATTTTTTGTTTCTTTTATCTTGGTCGCTTTATGAATTTCTTTGATCAGACCAGTTTATTATATTAAAAAAGGCACTAGTGTGCTGTAGTTGAATTCACTTTTAATTATTTTTTCCCCTTCTCAATAAAGCAACCATAAACATAATAATTGCTGTTGAAAAAAATTCGATTTTTTCTTTTTTTTGGATAAGAGATATTTGTGGAGTGTACTTGATAATGCATCTTTGAACCACAAAAAAAAAGAGAGATTATATATATATATATATATTATTCCTTATACATCACATTGATATGTTGTCAAGTTGTTCTTGTTTATACCAGCTATTAAGATTCCATTAGTCAATTCTGTACCTTGGAGACAAAATCATCCTTACAAAAAGGTATTGTTGAAAAGTTACCTTTCATGTAATTAGCAATTAGCGTTGGTTCCACTCTCTCAATCACTTGAGCTAATAATGCACATCACTGCACATATTATGGGCGGCGATATCCTTCCACCATTCTCGGTATGGCACATATTTTTTAACGAGTAAATAGAATATTTATTAATGGCATTAAGCTAGCTAGAAGTAATACTTTCTAATGTTGTTAAGCTTATTTCTTTTGTAAATTTTTTTTTCCTGAAAGTAAGTATTGAATGATCATGCACATCTATAGATTATGCATAACATATAGATAACTCTTTAATCATGTATTTTACATATCTTAATTGTGGATCAAACAACTTAAAATTAAACAATTGTTAACTCATTTTCTTATATTGTCAGATTCTTCTAAAGCTCTTATAGTTGGCTCAAACTGTAAGGTCTATGTGGGTAAGTAAATCAAACTTGTTATCTAATGTATATATGCTCAAAGATTTAAGAAAGGAGCAAGAAATTATCCTTTGTCCCCATTGCTAAAGTGTAGCCAATGGTTAGCCGAAGCATACCCAAATTGATGATGGAGAGATGGAATTATAAAGGAGAGATACTGGTAGTGGTGTCATTGTTCACCAATGCATATATGGTGGATTATATCTATTCATACATAATAAAAGGGCCCTTTGCTTTTCTAAATAGCCTACACTTTCACTAAAGATGGCTCCTTTTGAATATAAAAATACCAACTTTAGTTAGATGGTGTTGTCACCTTATTGGGGAATCCATATCATCTTCTTCACTCTAATCATAGTTCAAAACAGTGATGTTGGCAAATATATTCATTTTACTCTGGCCCTTCAATTTATATTTAATGAATTTTGATTATATATTCAGAGTCGTAAAATTCTTGATGTATATGAATAAATTCTTAAAATATATAATAATTCAATGATGATATGTTTCAGTTGAATAATATAGGAGCCATATTCTTTTTATATTTTTGTAAATTAATAAATAAAAGTAAAATAAATACATTCTTATTATTAATTTTTGTATTTAAACAAACAAACCGAAAAATCAAGAAAAAATGTGATAACAAACGTGACAATGTTTTGCAGAAAAACGTAAGATGTAGACTCAAACCTAAAAAAAAGTCTTTTAAGTGCCAGAAAATTTTCTATTTTACATTTTGGAAAAAAGTTAGTAAGAAAACGTAAGGGGTCTATAGGTAAAATCATTATTTCCATGTGATGCACAACACATTCAACCTTGATATCTCTTTCTACCTTAATAATTGAAGGATATGTATCTAAATTTATCAAGGTTGGTTGGTAACTCTACAAAGTCAATTGCAAGATTACTTCATTACCAAGAATTTGTACATCTAAATCTAGCAATAAATATTATTATTTTCATTCTAAGTCAATACTCTCCTGCTCTCTCCAAAAACTGAAAAATCGAGAAAGCCACCTTTAAGTACATACATACACCTTAACGAGCTTGATTTTTATTAATATTCCCCCTCAAAAAAAAAAAAAAAGATACAAGCAAATAAAGAGTTAACTGAAACAAGAAATCTATCAGTTATAGTTCTTATTGGATTCATTTCATTACAATGGCAGTGGAAATCCAAGTTTCTTCTGTAATTCCTGTCAAACAACGCTAATAATTAATTAAAATCCTGACGACAGGAAATTTACATGTGTTACTGCAGACCAAATTAACATCTCCAAAGTGCGTCTTCCAAGGAGCTGACGGACCAGAATCCTGAAGCCACAAGAAGCAGAGAAATCTCTATAGTTCATAACCAACGTATAGTGGAGTAAAATGGTCCTACAAACAAGTGTGGAGGATTCCAAGTGAATCCCAATTAGCAGAGAACTGAATCAATGAGATCGAAGTGGAATTTGCAGGGATTGGTTTATTTTGTGATGATTCTCTGAAAGTTTGGTCATTTACTTCTGTTTCTGATCCGGACTAGTTAGTACTCCCACAAGAATGGCTCGTCTAGTTTGAATCCAGTATCTGCTGCACAAAACTGCCAAGTCGGAGAATAATAGGAAGACCCGTCACCGCCGTGTTTGACGCCGTCGATGAAGAGATCCGGCAGGTCAAACAGTGTGTCATCATCATCATCAGAAGGAGAAAAGCTTGGTTGGACTCGACTGATTTCGAGTTCAGCTGCGGCTGCTAAAGCTGCAGCAGCTTGAATGTCCTTGGGAGACTTACTGATGGGACGCGGAAGTTGGTGAGCCAATTCAGGGAAATTGAGGTAAGCTGAGGTTCCTTTAATGGCCAAAGCCGCTACATCGTGTGCTCGTGCCGCCATTTCAGCTGTAGGGTAAGTTCCAAGCCATATTCTTGACTTCTTCCTGGGCTCTCGGATTTCAGACACCCATTTGCCCCAACTCCTCATTCGTACTCCTCGAAATGTCGGGTGTTCGTTCTTTTCAATATCATTGCTCTTCAGCTTCTTCTTCTTCTTCTTGGCCTCAGTGCTCCAACTTTCCAGTTCCTGAGCTTTCCTGATTGACACTCTTCGAGTTCCGTAATTTTCCTCAGTTTTGCTGGAGTTCTGGTCGTGATCAATGCATGATGAGGAGGAAGAGGTGGTGGTGGAAGATGACGACCGTGATGATGATGATGAGGTAAGAGTGATGTTTAGGTGTTGAGGAGCGTCAATCTCTATGTTGATATGTTCTTTGTCCATGAATGGAGGAAATGCTGTGGAGCTAAAGAGAAATGTTGTTTGATAGGCACATAAAAATAGAGAATGGAGGTTGAGCTTTTCATGATTCTTACATGATTCACTGTTATAAAGAGCAAAAGGAAAAGGTATGGGATAAAAAAATATTTTTAAAGGGTCCACATCGTATTAAAGGGACTAAAGTTCAACTAATTGATTGAACAATTAAAAATTACAAGTCCAAAAAGATTAGTGAATTTATCTATCTTTTGAATGTGTATTGAATAAATCATTAAGTGTACGTAATGATATACAAATACGTGTTTTGAATAAATTAGTTAATGAATTAGTAATTTAAAATTAAATAACGAATGTGTCTTTACTATTAACTAATTATCATAAGATGCACTTTCAGTCTTTCGAATTGAGCGGCTCTTAAAAAAGGGTTGTCTTTAAAAGTTCGATACCTATCATCTCAGTGTCGCTCTCAACTTGTACCTTCGGTACTCTGATGGAAAAAATGCATATGTTTGTAACCATATTTTGTTCTCTAATTTGTTATATATTCTATTTTTTATTATAAAAATTAATGGCATAAACTTATTTATTTTATTTTTATTTATAAACACTATTTATAAATTTACAACAATAAAAATTAGAAAATTACAAATAAGAAAATTTGATTTCTTTACATTTAGTAAATAGTTTTATAAACAAATTTGATATATTGAATGATGGATATAATATATTAATTAATATGTATTTTTAAAGTATATGAAATATTTTGATTTATGAATTTGAATTTATTTTGTATTTAATTATTATCACTTAATTAACAATTAAAAATAGATGAGAGAGAGCCTCCCCCTTCTCTCTCCCTCTTGTTCTTATGAAGTGACTCCTGATTCCTAGTTTCCTCTAACTTCTTTTGTGATCCTACTTCTTACTTCCTATTCACTCTTCTAAACCAATTTTTTCTTCATTCCTTGGTTCTTTCCTAATCTGGTTCTTACTCCTTCTGTTTCCTCTAACTTTGTTATTTTCGTTTGTTACCCTTCCCATATGTTTCACCTTCTTTTTTAGGAATGATTTTTCAAATTTTCTTACCTCCTTCCTTCTTTTACCTTTTATAGTACGGCATAAAAGCCAAGTCTCCCCTTCTAGATCATTTCTCTCCCTTACTTGGCCACCCTTCGATGATCTCTCCTTCACCTTAGTCTTTTCCTCCCCTACCTCATGTTACGTCAAGCGCTCTAATGAAGAGTAGGTATAGTGCATTAATTCTACATCAGATAGATAAGAGAGGATCTTGGGGCTTATAAGTGTAGAAGTTGAACAACTCTTTGAGACGTCTTTTGGGAGAAAGGGTAATAGTTCCGTGACAAAGTGGTATCAGAGCCAACCCTTACTCTCATCCAACCTCGCGTCGAACACTACGTGTCATTGATGGAGTGACAACTATTGATAAAAACGGTGTGGTAGGTTGGGTGGGTCACTGTGACGAGGGCGTCATGAGGTTGGGTGGGAATAATGTCATGCCAAGCGCTCCAATGAAGAGTTGGCAAGGTGCATTAATCCCACATAAGATAGACAATAGGGTTTTAGGGTTTATAAGCATGGATGTTACACACCCCTTTGAGATGACTTTTGAGAGAGAGGGTAATGGTTCCATAACACTTGTCCTATAGCTGCCCTAACCCTGGCCACAAGGAGTCCTCCTTAACCAAATCTTTAGTGGAAAAGGTAGATCCTAAATCAAAATTAAACTAGGAGCAAGTCTTTGGAGATGTTGTAGAATTCTCTCTACACTATTGTCCTCCTCTTGCTGGAGACTTAGAGGTGGCCTCACTACCTTTGAAGGTTCTAAAAGAGCGAGCTAGAGCTTGTCAGTCGTCCTTAGCGGGCATTTTCTTGGATAAACGTTCCCTTTTCCTTGTCTTGAGCACTTGGACAATGAAGCAGTTGAGGGGTAATGGGCTTGTTGAAATCATGCTCACTGAAGACAACTTGGTCAGCCAAAGAGGTCATTGAATCTGGTCCTTAGCATGTGGCTAACATCTCATTGTTCCTGCAATTTTGGAACTCGGAATTCCATTAGATAAAATTAAATATGAAAGTATTCCACTATAGATCAACCTACACAACATTCCATTGGAATATTAGTCGACTAAAAGTCTAAGCTTCTTATCTAGTTATATAGATAAACTACCATATATGGATGAGAACATAGCCTTACGAAAAAGGGTTGCATATGCACAAATCTATGTGAGTGTATAGCTGAGGAAGGAACTACCTGAGTCGATTTCACTAATGAGGTTAGGGGAAGATGACACTTTAATTAAGGATTCAGTTAGAGTCTCTTACCAATGAAGATCTTCCTTGAGATAGTAAAGGAAGTAGTGGAAACCTACAGGCAGAAAATATCATAAAGGAGACTGTGTAGAACTCATACGCCAAGCTGCTAATGAAGGAGACCAAGTGCACATATCGAGGGATTCTAAGGTTGGCTAAGTCTTGTTGGACTTCATCAAGAATAATTAGCCTAAACTAATAAGGTTTTTGGAAACTAAGTTGACTAAGGAGAAAAGCAATCGAGTGAACCTTTTTGACAGTCCTTGGAAAACTATCATAAACCATAACTATCACCATTATGGTAGAATAATCATAGGGTACGATATAAGATGTGGGATGAAAAAGGTACTTCAAACTAGTGACGAATTAATGTACTTAGAAATCAAGTTACTACAAATTAACACCAAGGTATTGCTTTCCTTTGTTTATGACTTGAATTTGGTATTCCATATGAGGAATTTATTGAACCAACTTTAACAAATCAACCAAATGGGCCAGAATTCATGGCTTATTGCTAGGGATTTCAATAATATACTATATAGATCAAACGTGGATGGGAACATATCTGAAAGGAATTTCATCAATGATTTTAGTAAATGCGTGGAAAGAATAGGAGTGGTTAATCTAAAATCTGATGACTACTTCTACATATAGAGTAACAAACAAAATTCCAATATGTATATTAGGAAAAAACTAGATAGAGCTCAAGCAAATGAGAAGTGTCTACATACTTTTCCAGCAAGTAGTGTCACATTCTCTAAACCACTAGTTTCAAATCACTCCCATCTAATGATCTAAAATCTGCATAATAGTAGTCGGAGTTGTCCGTTTAAATTCAGTAATTCCCTCACGGGGTTTCAAGGATATGAAGAGGTCGTGAATAGAGGCCTATCCGAAGCATTTGAAGAGGTTGCAACTTACAAATGTGTGAGGAAGCTTAGATTCATTAAGAAAGAACCCACGTCCCTTAACGCGAAGCATAAGCCTAACTCTTGTCAAAAGATATCAGTGACCAAAACTAAGCTACATGAAATCTAAAGCATGATCAATGATAATCCTGGAGATGGGATTCTACTTAACTGGGAGAACGGAGCTTTAGATATATATGTAGAAGTCCTAAAAAACTATAATTCCCTTCTAAAATAGCATTATATAGTGTAATAATATTCGGAAGAAGTCTCCAAATATTTTCATAAATCAATTATGGTAAGAAGGAAATTTAACAACTTACTTGTCTAAAAAATATGGTGAAAGAGCTTACACTAAGCAGAAATTAAATAGGAGGCTATGAATTATTTCAACCAAGCATTGAATACATCTGCCACTAGTGCCTCTTCTCCTTTACTCATTAAATCCTTTGTCAAAACCTCCTTAAAAGCATAGGAAGCTCAGGGACTAAATAGGCCTTCCAATATTGGTGATTATAAAAGAGCAATCTTTAGATTGTCCTAAACAAGGAACGAAATCCCAATGGTTTCAATGGATGGTTTTATCAGAAAACTTGGCCTCTAATTAATGATATAATTAGTGAAGCAGTATTGAAGTTCTTTGAGAGTGGGAGGATGTTGAAGGAGATTAATAAGACTTATGTGTGCTTGATTCCCAAGGTACCCAACCCTAATTTCTTAAATGAATTTAGTCTTATATCCTGTTGTAATACTTTGTACAAAATTATATCCAAGATGATTGTTTCTAGAATGAAAGTTATGATGGGAAAGTTGGTCAGTGGCAAACAAAATGCATTCATTGAAGGAAGACTAATTGGGGACAATAGTCTTATTATACAATAGCTTTTTAAGGGTTATAATAGGAAAAACTCCACAAAGAATTGTATTATGAAAATAGACTTTAACAAAACCTATGATTCCATTAGTTAGAATTTCATCTCACATTCACTTGAAGCCTTTGTCTTTCTTATAAAGTATCAGCAATGGATATGATAATGTATGTCCACTCCTTATAGTATCTTGATTAATGAGGAACCTATGAAACTATTCCAAAGAAGGAAAGGCATAAGGCAATGGGATCTCATATCCCCATATCTATTCATACTTGCGATGGAGATCCTTTTTAGACTAATTAAGCATAATATTAATCATGATTCCCATTTTAATTTTTACAATAAGTATGGGGAAGTGTGTTTGTTTAAACTATATTTTGCAGACCATTTGCTACTATTTTTCAAAGTGGATAACAAGGCATTGAATTTGTTCATGACCTCTTTAAATGTATTAAAAAATCTATTAGGGTTGGCTATTAATAGTCACAAGAGTTTTTTATTTTTATCTTGTAAATCCAAACCTTATACAAAATAGTTTTCGAGAATTATTGGACTTCAAGCCAAAAACTCCCCTTCGATTACTTAGGCCTTGCAATTATGACTAGAATGCTTTAATATAAATACTATTTGCCTCTAGTTGAAAGATTATAAAGAAAGTTGAGCAGCTGGTGTCATAAGGAATTATCATTTGTAGAAGGATTGCAGCTTGTGAATACAGTTCTTAACTCTATACATATCTAGTAGTTTAAGAAATTTGTCCTAAGAAAGGGACTTATAAAAACTCTAGAGAGAATGATGAGAAAATTCCTATTGATAGGTAATCAAGACAAGAAATTTATGACTAAAGTGAAATGGACTGAGATCTCTAAACTAATAGAGGAAGGTGAGTTAGACATTTATCCCATTAGGCTGAGTAACAAAGTATCCATGGGTAAGCAGCTGTGAAGACTATTGGACAATTGTGAATCTTTATGGATAAAATGGACCTATCATTACATCTTATGGCATGGAAGCATTTGGGAGGCTTAAAAAGTAGAAAACCAGTCACTTTTTCCCTATAATCTACTACAGTTATAAGATACTATGGTTGGACACTTCAAGTGCCGAATAGGTAATGGCTAGGCAACCTCGCTATTCTATAGTAATTGGAGTACAATAAGGCCTATAATCAATTATATGCATTATGTTCAAACATTTATTTTTCTACTATGATTATTTTATATTAATCTAGAATAGACTTAGCAATCTCTGTAATTTCAAAGATTAGCTAACCAACTTTGAAGAAATCCTATACTAGTTACAAAAGGATCGGACTAGTAGGAGTGGGGGCCTAATAATCTCCCTTATTACATTTGGATCGTGTGTGTATAACTTATAACAAGAAAAGAATAACATCTATTTCAGAGAGTTGGCAATGTCAAAGGAGAGTATTATACAAAAAATAAAGTGTTGGATTAAAGACCAGTTAAGCATAACGGGTGTAGGGCGTAATTTTAGTAGAAGGATGATAGAAATTTGGAACCTAAATGTCGATTAATTAAGAAAGTGTCTTGAACAAAGCAAGGAGAACATATTGGCAAAAGTCATATCATAAAAAGGATGAATCTTACTTAGAGGATGGAGGAGCCACTACTTTGGCAATCTAGGCTAGGTGTCAGTAAAAACAGTTCTATAGCACAAACAAAAGGGGGTTCTAAGCAGTTCCCACATGAGGCACATAACGACTGGAAGATAGAAGGCCACATGGAGGAAGACTGAGGATGGAAGATGGGGGGATCATGACCCAGACCATCCAATGCTGAAGTGTTATTAGGCCATGGTTGGTAACCCTTACAACAAGGAAAGAAGCGATTAAAAACAATGACAGATCACACAGAAGGACAAATCTCACCCTTAAGGTTCAATAGAGGACCTCACCTAATGTTATTATGAACAAGAACTGAGGTGGGTGCTTTGCCAATTCTAGTCAACGGAAGACAGAGAAGGGTTCGAAACAGAGGCATAAGATCAAGTCGAGTCGTTTAGAAAGGAGGAAGGTACAGTGACATAGATTTGACAGAAGGATCGATGGATAGAAGGAAATCAGGCTGAAACCTTGATTGAGAGAGATTCATTATTGTGTTTTGTTTTGGATTTCTTTGAGATAACTTATGATGTATTTGCATTTGATTGCTAACACATGTATGGGTGAATTTCATAAACTTCTTTTTTTATTTTTTTAATGAACTATTATTTAATTAAAAAAAACTAATTTTATCCAAACAAACAATTTTCAGGATTTTAATTACAAATTTCAATAAAATAATTTTTTATTTTAAATAACAATATAAATTATAAATTATAATAAAAATAATATTAAATAACCTTTAGCATGCCATACAATCATACTATAGCCTAAACTCGTTTTCAGCATAGGACCTTAGTCTGACCAGGCCATTCCTCTTCCCTGTATGTGTTAGATTCACCCGAATTTCTGGTTTTTATGTGTTTTCTATAAAAAAAAAAATTCTTTGAGACTGGTATTTACTTGTTTGGTTTGTCAGAAAATTTCTGAATAAGCATGTACCGTACCAACTAAGCATTTTTTTGATAAGTCTTCTTCAATGTAAGCTGTAATGCTACATTAGCCTTTGAGCGCACCGAAAAAATATAATGATTGCGAATTTTACCGATATGATGTGTCAAGATTCCTGAAATACTATAATTTCTTCCACTGATTGAACAACTCATTGCTAAACAGTAGATTAATAAAAAACTATTGAGGATGATGATTTTTCCATTTTAGTCATATGAAAGGAAACAAGTAGGCTCCTAACTTACTATTTTAAAGCAGATGAGGACAACGCATTCAACGGACAAACATATGAATCAATAGTAACATCTTAGATTTGTATATTAATTACAACTAAGAAATAATCTTTTCTTTCACGAAATATGGACAAATTTTAACATGGCTCACATGCCAGAGGATATGCCACCAGAAATTTTTAGCTAATGAATCCAAATTGCAAGCTATTTTGGTGATTTTTCTCTTGCAATTTATCAGGAATCAATTACAACCTGTGTGAAGAGGACGATTGGGATCAAGATTTGATATTTAGGCCTTGTTTGGTTTTGATTTTATTTTTAATTTTTGTTTCCTATTTTTAAAATTTTTTTAAACATAAAAATCAGAAAAAAAAATATAAAAATAATTATTAATAGAGTAAAAAATTAAAAAAAATACAAAAATTAAAAAAAAAATACACAAAATTCAATACAAAAATTACAATTAAAATTAAAACAAAAAATGTAATTAAACGGGCCCTTAGGGTGACTGTATTTTTGCTATTAACAAAGGAAATTTAACTTAAATGTGAAGATGATAGTTGGTAAAAAATTATTTTTATGGAAGCTCTTATTTGATTTGAATTGATAATTTCTCAAATAATTTATTTGAAACGTGTAATTTAAAAATTCTTATATATTTTTATAATTTTTATTATATATATTTAAACAATAGTAATTGAAAATTTTACTTATATTAAAACTATATTCTTATTTTATTTAGTAACTTCAATTAAACATATATTCTTATTTTATCTAGTAATTAAGTGATTACTTTTTCGAACATTAACTTTATAGATTGTATTAGTAGAGCATAAGGAGTAATCTCTTAGTTTTATATATATGGAAAGAATTATTGTTTTATAAATATAGAAATATTTATTGTTTTAGATCAATCAAGTTAACAAATTGGTATATTCCATGTCACTTGTTATAAATTGAGTTGGATAATATTTTTTAAAAATAGATTCTTGGTGTTTTTGGAGTGAATATAATCAATCAAAATCATTATGATGGTATTCTTTAACTTTAATTGGCAAATAAAAATCCTTTTCAATTTGAAGATATGAATTAAATTATGATGATAAGATAATTTATTGTCACTTATGAAGTCATTAGTGAATCAAAGGTATGGCCATTAAGAAATTTATCATCTGTATTTTTATTTGTTTCCTTTTTTTTCCATCTAACAATCATATCTATTAATTAATAAAAATCCCTTAAGAGATGCCTAAACACGTGTTTGATGTATGCACACGTCTAAAATGTCTACACATTGTCATCACAATCTTGAAATGCCCGCATAGTAAATATTTAGGCCAGTTCGTTTATATATATATTTTCTTCGTTTTGATTTTTTATTTTTAAATAAAAAATTAACAAATAGTATAAAAATTAAAAAATAACATATTAATACAGTATAAAAATTGAAAAAAGTATAAAAAAACACATAAAATTTAATAAAAATACAAAAATCAAACTAAAAATTACAATTGAAAACTAAATTAAACGTTTCTTATCTTTTTTTTTTTTGTTACAAGTGATTATATGACGTAAACACTTCCATACTTGAGCTAATATTTTTGAAGAGAAATATGAGAGATATTATTCTTTTTCGACATTTAAAAAACTTTCTCTTCAAGGTTTTGAACCTGGTAAAAGATGATATTTAAAGAGGAAACATATATTAAGAAAAATTCTGGCTATTTGATTTTAGAAAGGCTGAAAATATAACCTTAATATTTACTAAAAATTTTTCATAATATTTAACAATATTTAAACAAAATCTTAATGTTTTAAAAATATTTAATTTGAATTTTAAATTGACAGAAAGCCTAATTAGTGATCTTATTATTTAAAATTTTTTAATTTAAAATTTAAATTGAATGTTTTTTAATATAAAAATATTATTTAAATACTTTCAAATATTAAAATATTTCTCCAATATCGTATAACTAGTATATTAAATACCATACCAATATCGGATTTGCCTCTAAAATGATATTGTACTAGTATTATTTCAAATAAAATTTTAAAATTATAAATTAATTTTAAAATTTTATAAAATTTGTAAAATAATTTATAAATGTATTATATTGTATAGTTTTTAAATTAACTTTAAATTTAAAAATATTAAAATAATTTTTTTTATTTTTTTAATATAAATTAATATTTATTTACAAAAACAATATTTGACTATTTTATTCTATTTTTTGATTGGGTACAAAATATTTAAGTCGACCGGAACGAAATAGAATTTGACACATTGCGTACAACCTTAATTATTTCAGCCTGAAACCAGATATTCCATGTTGTCTAGTTTTTGGCAGATATCTGATCACTGAAGTAAGTATTTTGGGCTTCAGTCTTATCATTAACGCATGCTATAGGAAAATTATAGTTTATAAAGAAAAATACTGCACCAAACTCGGCGTGCAGTCTGTTCCAACCAAAACCCAAAACCTTCCAAAAAAAAAATCCCAATTCCTCGTATACACCTGCTCCACCATAGTTCTTTAATGTTAATTTCTTCAATCTGAAACTAAAGGTTTAGGATTTGGTAATGTTTTTTGTTTTTATTTCTTTTTTTAATATAAAAATAAAAATCAATAAAATTTTATGAAAATTAATGAAATTTGTTTTTATTGATTTTTATATTTAAAAAAATAGAAATAGAAACAAAAATAGGATCCATTTAGTTTAGGTCCATTTGGTGCAACTTTCTATTTTTATTTTTGTATATTTTTATCAGTTTTTATATATTTTAAATTTTTATACTGTTTTTATTTTTTTTGTATTGTATTTATGTGTGATTTTTTTTAATTTCTCTATTTTTTTCTATTTTTGTATTTTAAAAAATAGAAATAGAAAACTTAAATAAAAAACATATACAAATAGGCCCTCAACTTTTTATTTTTATTTCTATTTTTGTTTTTATGTATTTTATGTATTTTAATTTTTTTGTGTTGTTTTTCAATTAACGTATTTTATTTCTATTTTATTTTTTATTTTTATACTTTTTTCAATTTTTATATTTTAAAAAATTAAAAAAAATCACAAACAGAAACAAACAAGCCCTGAGCTAAATGGCCGTTGCTGAACTTCAGCATAGAATAAGCCTGTGAATCCTTTAAGGTAGTAAAGCCATTCACCAAATGCTGAAATGGGAAACCTTAATCTAATGCAAAGAATCGGGAATTAATTATGGGAGTTTCAGTTTTGTCTTAAATTAAGACATTGGGATGGTGGACCATTTTCTTTCACTACCTAAACTTATCCATTTCTACAGTATTAGATACCCCTCTCTTGTTTAAGTTTGTATGTAGGAGTTTAAATCATTATTTTTTTAAAAATTAGTACTTAATTTTTAAACCACTCCACTTACTTAATAATAATAAGTTGATATTTGTCTTGGCCTACTGTAACAGGTGGAACTCTCTCACTTTTTCAGGGTTAACAAGAAAACCTTATTGGAATCTACCTTTGAGAAGTGTCCTGCAGACAATGCATGACAAATTTGGTTTATCAAGGCCTTGTTCAGTTAGGTTTTTGTTTCTAGTTTTCTTTTCTTATTTTTCTAAACATAGAAACTGAAAAAAATAACACATGAATCAATCAAAATAACAAATTAATATAATACAAAAATTGAAAAAGAACAGCACATAAATCGAAAATACATACAAAATTCAATATAAAAACACAAAAATCATAACCAACAACCCAACTAAACGTACCCTTTTTATGGATAACTTGATCTTTTAACTTTAAGAAACTTTTCAATCAAATCTTATAACTTAAAAATCATATTTTTTAATTTATTACATTTATATATTATTATGAATTAACAAAAATGTATTATCCCACATCAAAAAGTGATATATAATTTAATTAAGTTGTATACAAATTTTAAGTTAAAATATAATGTTCCTGTATTTTATATAGATGTTTACATGAATTTAGTTTAAGTTCTTTAATATTTATGTAACATATATTAAATGAGCTTAATTTACTCTCAAAAGTGCATTAAAGAATATAAGGTTTATTACATTCTATAAATAATTATAATCCACACATCATAATTAATGTGGAATCATAATACACTCCCATCAACTCAAACTTGAGTTGCAGAGCCCAATTCTACGGGAACCAATTTAAGAAGACGTGCTACCTCATAATAAAACTTTGATACCATAAATAGACCTAATTTACTTTTAATAAAGTATACCATATCTTATAAATATTTATAATTCATACATTACAATCGAGGTGGAATCGTAACAATATATACTATTTAACGGCAGTCATATTATCAGTTCACAAAATGATAAATATATAGTTTTAAAAATTATCTATATAGTATATGACAAAAAAGATAATGTATAGTCATATTATCTTTTTTTTTATCATGTAAATTTTTTATTAACAAAAACCTAAAAAACTAGATTGAACTAAAAGATAAAGAGGTATAAGAATGAAGTTGAAAGTTTTGAAGTTCTAAGATATAATTGAGAATTTTAAAAAAAAAAATTTAAGGATAAAAGAGTATAGTTGTCTCGGAAGTTTATAAGTGGGTCGTTAGCTCGTCAAGTTGTTTATCTAACACACGTAATTGAAGTTTATTACCTGTTCGACGAAAATACAAAAAGTTAATGAGTTTACATGAAAAATTCAAAACCTAACTTTGGACAAAGGCAATAGTTTTTTCAGTTAGGTGACTCCTGTATGTAGAAATTTATAGCATATTGAGTAGTTATTTGTTTCCATCACATTTGTCCTATGATTTGTCATTTCCAATTATAGTGGTGAATTATTTACATCCCCCTACGTGGAGTAAATATCAATTAAATATTTTGTATTTTTATGATTTATTAAATATTCTTCTGTATTTTAAATAAAATTTTAAGCCTCTTATATTTTAACAAAATTATTAAATATCTCTATGAAATTATTCTGTGCTGACATAACGATGATGTAGTGGATTGATTGTATTGATGTGACAATACTGACTGTACATTTATGCTGACGCGGCAGCTGATGTTGTGGGCAATGTGACAACTGATGTGATAGTTACTGTACATGAGGTGTTTAATAAAAATAAAAAACACACAGAGTGTTTGATAAAAATGAAAAATAGGGGGAATTTTTGAAAAAAAATGAAAAATACAAAAGTTTTTTGAAAATAATAAAATTATTAAAATAAAAATTTTATAATTAATAATTAAAATAACTATTTTAATGAGATAATTAACTCTAATTTATTAATTAGTTATAATTTAACAAATTATTAATTTAAAACTTCAAATTAAATTAACTATAGAATGTATATGTATATTCATAATACTTGTATTAAAAATAATCTTGGGATAAAAATTTCATAATATTTATTATATGACAATATGCTATATAGTAGTAAAAATTTTACGGT
>JAOXYD010000004.1:1140754-1155827 GCA_028565735.1 Pinacopodium congolense | reverse complement strand
GAGAATTTAAAACTTGTCTTAAGAGAAAAAAGAGCGGGGTTAACCACTCTAGGGTTTTCTCTATTATAGATAAGAAAAATCATATTTTTTAAAATTAAAATTAAATATAAATCATAATTAAAGTCTAACTTTAATTATAATTATAAATTAATTTTAATTGAATCAAATATATCATATTTAATCCTAAAGTTTCTTAAACTTTACAATTAAGTATAACTTAATTAAAATTTATTTTTTTAATAAATTTATATGTTTGACTTATTAAGTTCCTAATATGTTTACAATGATTATAAATTATGATTAGAATTAAATAAATTGAAACTTCTTTTTTAATTTATCTTTAATTATATAATTAAACAATTTAAGATCATAGATTAATATTGACGTCTAACAACATATCATGACCCTTGAATATTATGAATGTCAATGTAGTTTAACTAATCTATCCATGTATGATTATATTGTATAATTTGATCTTTTCGTCATTTAATGTTCCAATTGGAATTAAAGCATGGAATTAATGTTTACTCTATATAATACAGTCATATTCATTTTGACTAATTAATAAATGATTTATGATTGATATTTGAAAACTTCTTTTTAAATTTTAATTCACTCTAGTTAGAGAATTCCCAAATTATCACTAATAAAGAACAATAGAACGTTCTCCTTTATTATTTTAGGGTGATGAATCTTCTATTGATTCACATAACTATCTTCGGATAGTTTATACTACATTTAAGTACTACTAATTGACCCACCCTATAGAGTAAATCATAAGTAGTATCAAAATATAGTAATTTCTATATGAGATGACTTTAGTAATCTCAAGTCTAAGAATTATTCTCATGTAACCATAATGAGGAAATCTACAAACACATAAGTAATATTTGTTTGGAGTCTTTAGAAACAAAAACTAGCCCTTTAGGAGGTTAAAAAGTTGTTAAGTCCGAAACAAGAAACTAGCCATTAGAGTCTGACTGATCAACGACACCCTCTAGGCTGATCAATGGCACCGTTATTCTAAGAACAGCCCGCCGTTGATAGCTTCTAGAAACGGGGGTACAACGGCACCCTTGGTGCCAGACGTTGAAGTATTATCACCCTCCCATTTTATGTCAAGAAATCATAAAAAATACTCCAAACTAACTGCAAAACTTTCCAAACAAATTCCTAAGATTAAACAAGACATTGAACAAGTTTTAAAGCATAATTCAAGGTTGATTGAATCCAAAAAACATTTTAATCAATTCAAAACATAAGAATTGCCTTGATTATGAAAACTTTCTCATTTTAACTATCTTGAAAACCTTTTCAATCAATTCATAAACCTTCCATAATTCAATTAACTTAAACATATCGATCACATTAAAAAAATTCATGTTGCATAAACACATCAATGATTAACCTATATGTCACCTAATTCAATTCCTAATATACCAAGGCCATAAGCAAATCAAGTTAATCACTAAAACCACAATTCAACTCCTATATGTCTATATGCAAATGTTCATGCAAATGTGAGAGCCCTTTACAAGTATTGACTAAGACCAAGTTTAGGAAACTTACACTTTAAGCCCTTTTCCTAAACTTTTCCTAAACTACTTGATCTTCAGACTTCTCTTGATCTTCAAGCTTGATCATCACTTGAGCTTTATCATTTGATCTTTCATCTTCAAGCTCTTGATCGTCTAATGCTTAAGCTCTCATTATCTTCAAGCTGGCTCTTCTATCTTAGGCTTCACATATATGCTTTTACAATTTACACATCAACCTATCTTATAAACATTAAAGACTTAAACATCAGTAAGAATAATGTTTTTTCATCATCATAACACATGATTAGAACCACCTTGGTTCAACATCAATGACTTGATGCTTTTCTTCTTACTCGTGGATTTGCTAGCTCCCATGTAGACTCATCTCTTTTCATTTATAAAAATGGTGGTCATATATGGTTTCTGTTAGTCTACGGTAATGATTTAGTAATCACGGGGAGTAATGCTCATCTTGTAAATTTTTTCATCTCTCAATTCAACCAAGAATCTTCTCTTCATGACGTAGGTAATCTTCATCATTTTCTTGATATAGAAGTCCATCCTCATTCTCAAGGCCTATTGTTATCGCAACAAAATTACATTTCTACTGCTTTGACCAAGATGAGTACGAGCTCTTGCAAACTGAGTTTAACTTCAATGGCAGCAGACTATTCTATCCAAGTCCCGCGGTCAACCTCTTTCTTCTAATACAACTACTCTGTATCAAAAATTCTATTGCAGCTTATAATACATCACACTTACAAGACTAAACATCTCCTTTACTGTCAATAAATTATGTCAACTTCTTCATCAGCCAACTTCATCTCACTTTTAGGCTCTCAAACGACTAGTTCGATATCTAAAGCATACTCTGTCCCTTTCATCATTGATCTCTCGTGGTTCTCTTCATCAATTAATTGTTTTTAGTGACAATGATTGGGCTAGGCTCCCTAACGATCATCAGTCTACTTGTGGATTCCTAATCTTTCCAAGTAACAACTTGTTGGCATAGAAATTTGGTAAGCAACGTACCATTGTTAGATCTTCTACAGAGTATAAATTCAAAGTCTTTGCAAATGCATGTGTTGAAGTTAAGTGCTTATGAAACTTCTTACTAAACTAGACATGAAGCTTTCTGCACCTCCGCGATTTGGTGTGATAACATAAGTGTTACATTCTTTTCATCAAATCTAGTGTTCCATGCTAGGACCTGATATGTTAAAATCAATTTTCATTTCATTCGTGACCTCACTGCTTACAAGGAAGTTAAAGTTGGTGTTCTCTCCTCATCTGATCAATTAGTTGACGCTTTAACAAAGTCACTTCCTAAACAACAGTTTAATCATTTACATCCAAGCCTCGATTGTGTTCTTACCATCCTTCAGCTTATGAGGGAAGTATTAGATAATGTTAGTTGTAACATATATGTATTTCAACTGATTTGATAAGATTATTAAGATTAGTTGTTAAGATTATATTGGTCTTTATCCTTTGTATCTATTACTCTTTATATATATATATATATATATCTTATACATTGTTATTTAATATATTGAAAAACTTTCCAGTTCCTTTCTATATTTTAAGTCCCTTGAATCAAGTATCCATGTGAATGACTATAAAGTAGAAGAGAGAACAGGCTTAGAGGTACCTTTGTGACAAGTACAAACTGTATTGATTTATAGAGTGACATTTGATTTTTCCTGTGAATTAAATCTTTGTGCAATAAAGCATATTGCTCTACAGTCAAATTGTACCCTAAAGCTTTCATTTATGAAGAAGATATGTCTAAGTTAGTCTCCACCTAATTAAACTGCCTTTAGTTTGTTTTGATTGGTATGAGTGTTTAAGGTAGTTGAGGAGAGACTGAGAGGGAAACAATGTTTACGATAGCACTTTGCCTCTATATGTCCACTGTTTCCATAGAATCTACATATGGATTTTTTGTTTTCTTGGTATCATTTTTTAGAGTCTGGTTTGGCATTAAAAGCTTAAAGCTCAATCATTGGTGAGAAATGTGAGTGATGGAGGGTGTTGTTTAGTTATATCTCATGTTGAGTAACTATGGCAAAGGATTTTTTTAATGTCAGGTAGAGGGTCCATGAGTGTGATATATGACTTGACAGTGGAATAGGACTTACGTAGACCTCTAAGAAATCTAATGACATAATCACCATCTTGATAAGATTTTATAATATGTAAGAGATCATATGAACATTGAGACTCATATCAATATCTAAGCATCGGATTGAGATTATAGAACTCATCCCATAACATTTTTAAATGGGTATTGCAGTTTGGAAATGATAAGGTGGCTAAGTAAAAACTATAAATTTCTTCTTCTAAATCAGATATCCAAAATCAGTATACCTGAGAGAACCTAGCCTTCTCCTTCTATATATCCACAACAAAGTCAAACCATATCACACTCTATGTTATGGAATCATATACAAATCTAAGTAGCCATGGTATTATCATTGTATTGCATTTTTCCAAATAGATAAACAAAAGATCATCATTGTGAGGCCTTGTGATGATTCCATCTACAAAAATGAGCTTGTTTTTTTACAATAAAATTATACATATGGATTTGGACCATACGTGATAATTGGCACCATTCAAAGGAGCGGAAATAAGAACATGTGAGGGATTTTCATTTAGGTGTAGGTAGTATAGACTAGTTAGGTGATCTTATGCTTTAAGACTGTTTTTGTTATATGGTTAATTTTACTAACCTTGATTTATAGTAATGTTTGCATTAGAAGGCCTTGATATGTTGAAGAGAGGTAGAGATATGGAAGCAAGTTATAAGAGCTATAGGATATATATCGAAGCAAGCTAAAGGAAGCCAAAGAGCTTGTTGCACTAATACCATGACAAAAAAACAATATAGGAATATTTTGGCTCAACTTTCATTCAATAAATATTGAGCTTATTTATAAGCCCTTTATGAAAAATAGTTATAACATTTTGTAGTATCTATAAAAAAATTCAACAAATCAAAAAAATAAATAGACAAAATAAAAATAAGGATATAGGCTTATATGACTAAAGGCTTAATAGACTTAAAAGGCGAGCCTAAAAGCACAAAAACCATATAGCTAACTCATCTAAAACTTCAAATAACCTAAACCTAAATTATATCATCTGTGTTATATTTTAATAATATTGACATAGTCTAGGTATCAAGGAAAAACATAGGCTAAGATAAGCATAGGCCAAAGAGCTTTAAGTCAAAGCATAACATTGGTAAGCCTTTGAAGGAAGCTCAAAAACCAGTTGAACCTTGCATGCTAAGAAGCTAGAAAGTTAAAGAACATGTATAATAATGCTTTGAAAAGTTAGAGGATTGTAGGATATCTCTTGATCAAAATTCAGACGGATATGTTTCTAAGGAGTGTAAATCAAAATTCAAAGGTTAATGCCCAAAATTTGCATTGTTATAGGGTAATTCTTTTGGTCATTTCCTATTTAAATTTGATTTCATTAGGTTATTCTTGTCACTATAATAAATATGACATAAAATGAGCGAGTTTTAGTGTTACAATGATTTGGTTTGCTATTAGGAAATTGAGCAATGAGAAAAGTTTCTATTATAAGCTTTAGTTAATAATGATGCCATCATTATCGTTGATCATTAGTTCTTGATACCATCAATTTGAAAGGGACATTAGTTCTAATATTGTTAACCCTATATTCTTGTCTTTCAAATTTAAATTATAAAAACTTTCTCTCCAATGATATTGGCAGCAATTTGTATTTTCTATGGTTTTGAGAAGAGATGGATTCTTTGATTGAATTGGGATTTGATAAATTTCTTATGTTATGATCAGTTATGAAAAACTAAGAGCTGGTTTAAAGTCAATAGACTATAGTTTAGATACCCCTTAAGGAGCCTAGGCTAAACCTAATTTATTACCATTTATACCTAGATATGCCTTATCACTATGATGTTGATGTGTAATCCACGCAAACACCATGCCAAAATTTTAAATCAACACTTTTTAGAAAATAAAATATAACGAAAAAATATAAGATTTACTTAATTCGATCTTTAAAAATGAGATTAGCATTTATGTTAAAAGAATAAACTTTGATAAGAGGAGATGAAGTCAGTGACTATAGAAAAGCTGTTGATTAAGATTTAAGTGTTTTAAAACCCCTTTCGGTTCGACTGATTCAATCTAGTTAACTATGAACTTTTTAATTGATTAGTTCGGTTTGATATAAAAACCTCTTAGTAAGAAAAAAAAATCCATGGTTTTTGTTTAACTGACCGGTTTAACCAGTTAGAAATCAAACAGTCCAATCGGTTGATTATCGATTGTACTAATTATATTGACTGTTGAATCGAAAAAGAAGAAGAATCATTACTTGATCTTAATTATAATAAACTTGATAGGGCAATTTATAATTTTATAATTTACTTATTTATAATTTATTTAAATGTAATAGAAAATATGAATGCAAGTATTTTATATACAAATGTGGTTTACAATTCTTTATATAACATTGAAGGATTTTAATTTCTTGATGAAGATGAGATACAATCTCATTCAAAAATTCAATTTTAATAATTATCATTAGTTTAATATTTTATATTAGATGTAATTTTAGTTAGAATTAATATTTATTGATTATATAATAATAGATATTAGTATTATATTTTTTAAAAAAATTATATATTTAATTTTATAATGTATTTTTACTTATTTTTACAATTTATATATTTTGTTATCCTATATAGGTTTAATACCGGTTTTATAACGATTTAATACTGGTTGAACCTCTAAAGCTTAAACATCTCACTACATCGGTTTGATATCCGGTCTAGTTTTGGAAATATTGGATCTACCAGACTAGGGTTTCACATGGATTAGGGATTTGAAGTTGGTTGAATGAGAGGCAGGAGATAGGTCAAAAGAGTTTAATTGTTTTTCATTTTGGGCAACTATAGAGAATACCTTTTTTATGTCGGGTAAAGGATCCATTAACATTGTTTAAGGCCTGACAGTAGCATAGGAATCATTAAGTCCCTTTAGGAATCGAATAACGCAGTCACTCTCTTAATAGTTTTTTATAGTTGTTATTGCTTTACAACTGCATTAGGGTTAACATCTACATTTAGGTAGTGGTCTTAAGTTGAAGAATTCATCCCATAGCATTTTTAGGTGGGTGTAATAGTCAGAATCAACCAAGTTGCCTTGCTTAAAACAGTAGATATCTTCTTGTAAATCTAAAATCTAAAAAGAGTTAACTTATGAGAACCTGTCATGTAAATCTTTTCACACTTCTACCGCAAAGTCAAACCAAATTACACTCTAGGTTATATAGTCATTTATAGATCACATTAACTATGATAGGACCATAGTATTGCACTGTTCCCAGTATATATAGATATGATCATCTTTATTTGGCATTTCAATGTTGTCATCAAAGAATTTCAGCTTGTTTTTAGACAATTAAGTCATTTTCATTGATCTAAATCATAAATGGTAATTACGTCTGGACACTAGGACTAGAGAAGGATTTTCATTGGGATGAACATAGTAAGGTGATCTACTGGCCTGACTGTCTATTACATTTGATTTATAGGGTAGTGACTTCTTAGATTCTGATTTTCAGTGACACTGGCATAAAAGGCCCGCTTCAACCTGACATTTGGAATTTCTGAAGGCTACAGAGGTTACCAGTGAACAAAGAAAGATTAAAAAAAAGAAGCAAAAAAAGACTTTAAGATGACGGAAAAGGAAGGAAAAAAAGGAAATGACCCAAGTAAGCAATCTGGGCAAAAACAGGATCAGAAACATACATAGGTATAATCTAATACCATGATAAGAACCTAATAATTGGCTTTTTTCAGCAAAGCTTTATTCGAGTAATTGGAGCCTTTAAACAGGCCAGATATAACCAAAATACAGAAGGAATGAAGAAGCTTCTAAAACAACAAAAAAGTACTTAGGTTAGCTAAGATTAAAAAAAACTAGGTTAAGAGACTTAGGCCACAATTTGAGATAAGCCAAGGCGTTTTAATATTTTAACTTGGCCCATGTCTATAGGTGAAGTTCAATTGCTTAGGAATTCATGTAGTCCGAAGGTGAGCCTAAAGGTAGCCCATTTGACTTGGTGACTTGCCAACCTATGTATATCTGTTAACTTATAACATTGAGAGCCAAAGGCCTAATTTCTCTAGCCACCATTTCGGATCCCTAATCCATGTTCAACCTTGGTCTATAAGATCTTGATCGGCAGTTTTTTTGTGGTCACCAACTCATCTACTCTTAACAAAACTTGTTCTTTTAACAAATCATTCTTCACCAAATCATATCACAAAAAACTATACCAATTAACCCCAAAACCTCTATGTACTTATTGTGGCTACCAAGGGCATGTAGAGCACAAATGTTACAGAAAACACAGTCTCCCCTCCTCAGTTTCTCATCAATAAACAAGGCATCCACTTACTAATCAAGAGAAAATAGTAGGCCTAAGTTCAAAATCGTAAACCAGGAAAATTAGGTTGAGCTACACATGGAATCAACTTAAGATGTTGTTCAAGCCGGCCTTGAGGATCAGAAAGAAGGAACATCTTCCAACCACACCTATAACCTGACTGAAGTAGAATATTATTAACTAAAAGAGCTGCTAAATAAGGGCAAGACCACTATTGTCGGTTGAACAACCATCCCACAAGTTAATACCCTCACTAATATTTTGTCTGGATCTTGAACACGGGAGTCACAAACCACATTATATACAATTTTCAACTCTTCTTTAAATTTAAAGAAGTCACCAACCTCATAGTACAACTCCCAAATGCTCAACGCACACATGTTACCTACATTGGATTAGTTCATTTTTCATCACTTATGTTAACTAATGTCTTTTACGTCCATTTTTTTTATTTTAACCTTATTTCAATTAGCTAGCTTACTCATTCTTCATACTATAAACTAACCTTCACTAATAACTCATGTGTCATCCTGGATATTTCAACGTTGAATATGATTGATTTTGCTAAGCAATCTAATAAGCTTTATTACCTAACACTCTTTCATCAAGCAAACTAAGTCTCCTTTCATCCTAGTAACATTTGGCACCAAAGCCTATAACATCTTTCAAATTCTAGACTAATAGTGTTATCTAACTTAGATTCTTCTGTTTCTTTTCAACACGTTACCACATGTGAAGTTTGTCTTTGATCAAAATATAAAATATTACCTTTCAAATTAAGCACTTATATTTCCTCCTCTTATTTTGATGATGTTCATGTTGACATTTGGGGTCTATCACCCTGCTTTGATACATGGGCATCAAGTCTTCTTAACACTTATTGATGATCGCAACCCGATGACTTGGGTTCACTTAATGAGATTGTTTCTATACCTAGGACACCCTATCAAAATTGTATGGTAGAAAGAAAGAATATAACTTTACAAGAAATGGCTAGAGCCATGATAAATGAGTATGATATGCTTATGTATTTTTGGGCCGAAGCAGTTGCATATGCATGCTACATCATAAATAGAATTAACATAAGGTATAAAATAAATAAGACACCTTATGAGATTTTGAATGGAAAGAAACCTAAAATCAGTCATTTCAAAGTGTTTAGTTACAAGTTTTACATTTTAAACACTAAAGACAATTTGGATAAGTTTGATTTTACAACAAATGAAGCCATATTTTTAGGCTACTTATTGTCCAATGAAGCATATTGAGTTTTAAAAAAAAGCGCTCATGTAATAGACGAATCAATACATGTTGTATTTAATGAGTCTAACCCCTTAAAAAAAAGGAAGTTTTTTAGAATGATGATACAGATTTATCCAAGAACTTAGAAAAATTTTCAAAACGTGAAGGAAAAATATCCCAAGCGTAACTAAGTAAAGAAGGAAATGATGGAGAATTAGCAAGAGATTGGAGATTCAAGAAGAATTACCCCCCTCCAAATCAAATAATTAGTGATATTTAATAAAGGATAACCACTCGCACTCATTTTAATTTATCACATCTTACTTTTATTTCAAAGATTGAACCTAAGATGATGATAGAAGAAGCTTTAGATAATAAAATTTGGTTTTTAGATGATAGAAGAAGCTTTAGATAATAAATTTTGGTTTTAAGTTATAAATGAGGAACTAAGTCAATTTGAAAGAAACAAAGTTTGGAACTTGATACCTAGGCCTAAAGATTATCCTATAATAGGTACTAAATGAATTTTCAAGACCAAACTAGATGAATAGGGAAATATAGTTCAAAACAAGGCAAGATTAGTTGTCAAAGGATATAACCAAGAAGAAGGGATATATTATAAAGAAACTTTTTTCTCTTGTATCTAGTAGATTAGAAGTCATTAGACTTTTACATGCATTTACATTGCATATGGGTTTTAAACTTTTTTAAATAGATGTTAAAAGTGTAATGTTGAATGGTTTTATACAAGAAGAAGTTTATGTTGAGCAATACCCTAGTTTTGAAAACATGATGCACCCGATCACATTTTTAAACTATCTAAATCCTTGTATGATTTAAAACAAACACTTAGAGCATGGAATGATAGGTTAAGTGCATTTTTGCTTGTAAATGGTTTTGAAAAAGGCAAAGTTGATACATAAAGACAAAAATGATTTATTGATTATTCAAATTTATGTAGATGATATCATTTTCAGTACTATTAATGAATTACTATGTCAAAAGTTTGCCAAGAATATGAGTAGGAAATTAAGATGAGCATAATGGGAGAGTTGAACTTCTTTCTTAGAATTGAAATCAAGTAAATGAAACAATATTTTCATAAACCAAGCCAAGAACATAAGAGAAGCACTTAAATGATTTGGCATGGATTAAACTAAGTCGTTGGGCAACCCAATGAGCACTTCCATAAATTTAAACAAAGATAAAGATGGTAAAGAAGTGGATGTAAAGCAATGTTGAGATGTGATTAGAAGTTCATTGTATTTAACAGCTAGTTGACCTGATATAATATTTAGTGTTTATTTATGTGCTTAATTTCAATCATCACTAAGAAAATCACATTTATTAGCTGTTAAATGCATTTTGCGATATTTGAATGGTACATTACATTTAGGTCTTTGATATCCTAGAAATATTTATTTAGACTTAGATGGATATTCTAATACTGATTATGCTAAAAGTTTGTTAGACAGAAAAAGTACATTCAGTGCTTTTCATTTATTAGGTAATGTATTAATTTCATGGTTTTGTAGAAAATAAAATCATGTTGTATTGTCTAAGGCTGAAGCTAAGTATATAGCCATCAGTAGTTATTTCACTTAAATTTTATGACTTAGACAACAACTTGGGACTTATAGTTTGAATTTGTGTAAAATTCCTATAAGATGTGATAATACAAACACTATTTATTTGACGAAGAATCTCATTCAATATTCTAAAACTAATTATATAGAAATTAGATATCATTTTATTAGATATCACATCTGTAAAGCATTCTTGATGTAAAAACACAGAGATAAATGATTGATCTTTGAACAGGAAAAAGAGGAGATCTACTCAAAATGGTGACATTGAACTTGAGTTTGTTGACATTTTCCATCAATTAATGGATATCTTTACTAAATCATTATGTGAAGAATGTTTTTAAACGATTAGAAGAGAAATAGGTATGATAGATGGCATGTCTTTATGATGTGATTTGTGTATACATGTTTGCATCCATCATATATTTTTTAGCCAATTCCAAAAAAGGGGACAAGCGTGATATCATATTTTATTTAGGGGGAAGTGTGTGTACTTTTATCAATTTGTTACTTATTGCATGAACTTAGGGGGAGGTTGAACTTTGTTTAATTCTTGAATTATGGTTGATTATAATAAGTTTAGGGGGAGTTTTCTTCTAATAAGTTTAGGGGGAGTTTTCTAAAAGGTATGTTACTCGTGTGGTATTTGACTTATGATATTGAACTTAGTCATTATAATATCATATGATTTTCACATCATCAAAAATGGGGGAGATTGTTGAACCAAATGAGGTTCTACCGTATTTTGATGATATCAAAACAACTATTTTACTAATATTTATGTTTGAGTGTATTAAAAGATAATTGTTTGGATGATGAAGTTCAAATATATTTGCTTAAGGAGTCTCGGAGGTATAATGGACTTTATGAACATTATGTATAAAGACTTAAGCCGTTGAAGAAGTGAATTAGTTTGACATAGTTTGATTTATGTAATTTTTGTTATAAGCTTTTACTTAATTCATTCTGGTTGTTTAAGAGGCTCATTCATGCATACTTACATTCATGATTTAGAAAATGCATGTAGGAGCATAATTAAGAGGAATTATATAATTAATGAGTGTGAATGTATAAAATCCTGTTGATGTGTCAATTTTTTGAATAAGAAAGTAGGATAGAGTTTTAGTAAGCTTAAGGATGTGTTTGATTAAGATTGAATGTGTTATGTTTGGTTTTATGATAGTTGGAATATGTTTTGTGTTCTGAGTTGAAAATTATAGGTCAGTCGACTGAATGTGTGCAAGACAAGGATCAGCCAACTGAAACATGTCTTAGGTCAATCGAATGATTGATTTTCAGAGGCCGATCGATTAAACACCTTAATTAGTCAACCAAATAATACAAATTACAGGCTAAAAGTCTAGTAACGGTCTGATTATACAGTAGTAAAAAGAAATTAATGATTATATCTATTGTATAAAAATTTTATCCATTGGATAATAGTTAATTAGTGTTAGTTTTAGTATAAATTGTCGTGATTAGAAAAAATTTTAAAAATAGAACAATCTTCTCAAGCTTTCTTACGAGCATTTTATGTATTCTAAGTGTTTTTTATGTGTCTTGTGAAGTAGTGTGAGACTATTTTATGTGCATTCATCTAAGTATTTTGTGAGTCGCTTTTATACACCAAGCATTCTTAAGTGAAGCATTCTTTTTAAGATTTGTCTTTTAGTGAGATTATTCTTTAGCTTAAGAAAAAAGAAGAGGAAAAATTATCCTTAAGCAATAAAAAGGATGTTGTACTACAAACGTTGTAATTCGTGATTGTATTAGTAAAACCATCTCAACAAGTTATGTTAGGAACTCGACGTAAGGTAAGTGGACTGCTCCGAACTAGTATAAATCAGTGGTGGACTTCTTCTCTCTTCTCTTTATTTTATGAACTTACTTTACTTTGTTTAATTTAATAATTTTGATTAAAAGCTTCTACAAGTATTTATCAAATTTATTTGTGCATTTTTTAAAAGGAGTTTAAATCCTAATTCACCCCCTCTTAGGTACTGTATAAGAATTACAATATCCTCCAAAGAATTATTTTCTCTAGAATTTTGTCCTAATTGTTTTTATAATCTAGGCACATAAGGTTGCTTATGTGGTTGGAAACTTGAAGCTACTTGTTGCCCCTGATTGTTGACTTAATGTAGGTTTAGATGATCTCACCAATCCAGGTTATATATATTTGAGAACAGATTATGCTTCCTTTGAAGTTGTTCAAGAAAACCACCCATTTCATTGGCTTATTCCACTTGATCTTTTTGCAAAATAGGGCGCGTATCAGTGAAGTGACTAACAATAAAACAAATAAAATAAGTTTTAGCTTTCTCCTTTCTTAATACTGTAAGTTGGCGTACTAAAGATATTAGAAAATTGAGTCTTCTTTCCAATGATGATATTCCCATCTCATTAACATGTTTCGAGTCATAATCAGTCCGGACTCTAAATTGATGGGAGTTAGAAGCCATAATTGATATTAAATCTTATGTGGCTACTAATTTTTTATCAACTAATGCTCCTCCACTTACAACATTAATCATAGTTGTCTCAATTAATAAAAGACCTTCGTAAAAGTATTGAATTAATAATTAATTACTAATTTGATGATGGGGCAACTTGTACAAAGTTTCTTAAACCTCTCCCAATATTCATATAATAACTCTTTAATGTATCGTCTGATTTCAAAAATCTCTTTTCTAATATTGATAACTCTGGAAGTTTCTTTATCTTGTGACAGTTTCAACAGACAAATAATATAACTAGTCTTAGGCATTATCTTTGGGAGAAAATAGAAAAGCCTTCAATTTTATTTGTTCTTCAATGACAAAGGTCGGCTTCATTTCTGTGGAAACAACTTTAACCTCCTTCAACTATTTGTAAGGATCTTCTCTTAATGTGTCTTAGAATATGAGTAACAAATGAATCAGTCTCGATTTTAACTCAAAAATGTTGTTGTCACCTAATTTCAATAAAGTGATGCAATAAGGTTGTTGATCCTTAGTTGGAGTAGCAAGTTGACATAAACTGCAATTGACAGTCATGTTGTTTTCTCTCTGTTGTTTATCTTTTAGTACTTGCAATCTTTTCTTCATTTTATTTCTTAGCTCCTTTTTTTTTTCTCTATTTCAGGATTGAATTGCAAATTTTCATGGTGTATTGAATGCGTAATGTACATGCACTATTAAGAAGCCCCTGACAACGACACCAAAATTTAGTTATAGTATCACCTATAACCAAATATAAAAACTAACTTCCTATAACACAAGCTAATGTAGTAATAAAGAATTGGGATCGTTCTTAGGAGGAATTATGATGTTAGTAATTATGCAATATAAAAAGGGAGAAAATAAAATTTTGATCTAAGCAAAATTTAATGAAAATATTAAATTGAGAATGACTAGCAGCAAAACAATGAAAAACTGAATAACCAATAATAGCAAATCTTGGTCTATGATCTCTATAGTTATAAGACTTATGTGATCATCAACACTAAATATAATTAATTTAGTGTTTAAGTATTTATTGTAAAAAAATTTTATCTATCTTCTCTTATATTTAATTAACTGAAACATGTATTCAGATTAATCTTTATTAATCAATAATTTAAATATAATATCAAATTTAATTAATTAATAACTTTACGAACCAAGAAAATCGATGAATTAAACAATATACATATGATCTATATTTAGTCTAGAAAATTATTTTTCTAAAATCATGTCCCCAACGTAGTTAAAAAAAATTCTAATTACTACTTTTTAAATTAGAAGAATTAAATATCAACATATCTAACCTAGCAATTGATTGAAAAAATTCACACACTAATTGTGTATCTAATTGTAAAATCGAATAGTAATATAGAAAATAATTAATACTTAATCAATAAAAAATTTTAATTGAAGACCAAAAGTCTCACAACAATTAAAATTCAATAACTTAGGACCCTTCATCTAAGAATTAAGTTTTATCATAATTTTCTTCTTTCTAACTAACGTCTTTGCAGTCTATTTTTCCTCTGCAGTGACGTGCTTTGGCCTTTTTGTTGTTCTCTCTTATTTTCTACAGATTCCGTCTCTGCCCCTTCTGCTCACGTTTTTGTTGGTTTGCTTACTGCAAATTTTTGCTGCTAACGCTTTTTGCCTTTCTAATTCTTTGTCTTCTTGAGTTCTCTTTTCACTCCAATTCTTTCAAATACAAAAAATAAAAGTTTCCTTTTCTACCCCTTTATTTTAGCCGTAAGTTACAAAATAAGACAGAATA
>JAOXYD010000004.1:1128349-1140654 GCA_028565735.1 Pinacopodium congolense | reverse complement strand
CTCAAGAACAAGTTTGGACTAATTATGAGCTGAGGGTATTGAACAAAGACAAGAGTCAACATGCCAAAACAACAAGTAATTATATCTAACCTCAAAATTTCACTTTCTTATTCTTCAAAACCAGAATTTTAAGTAAATTTAAAGGTTAAATATACTAAGAAATCTTTTTTTTATTTCAATTATCATATTTTTAGAACCATCACTTATCCCCTCGTAATACTATTTAGCTATTATTAAAATATTATTTAGCCATTATTAAGCTTTTTTTTTTGTTTTATTCTGTTAATTTTTATCTATTCTTTTTGTTTAAAATGACTTAAATTCTAATACAATATGATCTTAAAACTATACTTAGATATCAGGCAATTTCAATTCTAAAACGATGTTATTTTAAAGTTATAAATTAATATAAAATTAACACAAAAATAAATTTTATAATAATTGAACAATATTATAAGAAAATAGCTATCAAGACTATGGGGAATAAGTTTTATCGTGGAGAATTACCAAATCATTCTTTTCGATATAATAATTTTCAAAACAGAAATATTAAATTAAAAAAGTAAAATCACATATTTTATATAATTAACTATAAAATTAATATGATATTAACTTTGTATTTTGTTGCAGTTTCCCACTTGTATACTGCTACGGAGGAGTTTCATATGATCGGTCGACATAAATTTATATCACTGGAAGATCTTGGTGAAGTCTCCAAGGGCTTCGTCGTTAATGATACTTTAACTGTTGAAGTTGAGTTCTTTTTCATAACCGTGTCCAAGGTTTTTTCTTGAAGCTAGATTTTATGGATTGTAATACCTATTTTCTCCTTCTTTTTTCTGTTTTTTTGTGATGTTTGCTTGAGTTAATGTGTGCTTCAATTAAGAGTTTTATCTTTATGTATTTGAAAAAAAAAATAAATGTCTTGTACTTCTGTGTGGGATTTCCATAAATAAGAAGTTGCATTTGTGCAACTTTTTTATTGTTCATATTTATTTAAACAAGTAGTTAAGTTAGCAATTATTTATAATATTTTTGTTGAATGTCTAATAAGTATTTGACCATAAGTGTATTTTCTTCACTATTTTTATATAAAATGAAAATTTAATTTTCTTAATTTCATTTAAAAAATACAATACTTTATAGATATCTAAAATGAAAATATTCCATCAATAGTATTGTCTCATTTATGCACTTGCCATTAATAAGCAGGAAAATGAAAATAACTAGATGTTATTAATAATCATTGCACAGAAAAATATTTAAAATACTTTATATGTATTAATAAATAATTTAAATTATATAAAGGTTATAATGGTCATCGATAATCATCATATGAGGCCGTCAAATAGTTTTTAAAAAAATTTATTTTCTTTGATATCCGTTAGACTATGATTAGAAACATAGTGGATTCGAATTGTAAATCATCATCATCCTTGTTCTGCATAATTAAGAATAATTGTAAAAAGTTTCAGGAAATTAATAACAATTTCCTAATCCACTCTTTTAAGTGGCTAAAATTTTCACCAACCTGAAGGGCCTGGCAATGCTTCAATATGATCGAACAAATCAGCGGGGAAATCATCGAAGAATATCTCTGAATTCACCATATTCTTCATCATATCCTTCGTACCACAATCACAACTTGCCCCTGGATCAAACAGTGATGGCCTCACTGCAGGATCTACTGCTCCAAATTCATCCAAAAGAAAAGGGTCATCAATTCTCCCCAATAGCTCCTGATTTCCTGGTGAGAACGTGAGTTCTGGTTGAGGTTGTATCAATGGCAGAGGCAGGGGAATTTGCAAGTAGGGCTGCTCTTCTTGCATCAGCATTCTTGGTAATTCAGGTTTAACAAAATCCGGTAAAGGCTGCACCATCTGAATCGGCTCAGGAATGTTCGTGTAAGAAGACGAACTCGAATGCGGCTGCACCATGGACAAATTTTCCTCCATTGAAGAACTGAAACTTGGGGCCTTCAGACGAAAAACACAACAATGCAGAGATCATTGAAACGAATGAAACAAAATCGGAACTGGGATTGGTTTGGTTTTTCGGATTTACCTCATGAAAGGACACAACCTGGGTTTTAACAATCTTAGAAGAAGAAGATGGTGGAGTCTGCAGAATCCTGGCTAGCCTCTTCTGTCTGCTACTCCAAAAATTCTTGACATCGTTATCAGTTCGACCAGGCAAATAAGTCGCAATTTTTGCCCATTTGTTGCCCAATTGCCCCTGCAACTCTATCACCACTCTCTCTTCCTCTGCTGAGAATTTGCATCCACTACAGGGAAGAACAGAAAAAACCAGAATTCACCATCAGATTCACATCAATAACAAAAAGAACCAAAAGGGGTTTGAGTTTTTGAGTTTGAGAGATTATATGATTGAAAGATTGATTACTTCTTCAAGTTGGGTCTAAGTTTGTTGACCCAACGAAGACGACAAGATTTCCCAGTTCGCTGTAAAAGACCTTTGGATCGAATGGAGCTCCAATCACGAGGGCCATATTTCTTCACATGGTTTATTAACACTTCGTCCTCCTCTGCTTTCCATGGCCCTTTTCGTATCTCTTCTCTTCTCACTTCCATCAAAATTACAGATTTTTTACTTCTGAAAATCACTCCACATTCGCTTCCTTCTTGTGCTTCTAATTCTCTGTTTTGTTTATCTCACGAGGTTTTCTTTCTCAATTTGTAAATTTATTTATTTATTTTAATTTTTTGGGTATTGACGGTTATGGCAGTTACTCCCACTATCATCCACTCATATGCCCACATTCCTCAAATTTTTTTCTAATTCAAAATTTTATGAAATTACGTTCATATCTTCATCTATTCGTTTAGTGGCACAATACATCAAACAGAGTCGGATCACTTAAATTTGGGTCCAGTTAACCCAACCCAAAAGCTTAAAGAGGCCCTTTTAATAAATGGGTTAAAACCCAAGTTGGGTTTTTGGGTTAAGCTTTTCGATAAACCCATATTTGGGATTCTCTGTTTGATTATTTAAACTAATTTTTGTAATAAATTGTACCAGCTCCCATCATGGGTATATTCATGCCAAAATATCTGATTATAAGAGATGGATCCCAGAAGATCCAATTTTGACATGCTTAATAGTGAAATTTTTTTGTTTCTGTGAAGCATAGCCCCCTCAAATCTAAATCTGTTGCCTTATGATCTCTGCAACTATATGTTTGTACTTTTACTAACATAAGAAGTTACAACTTTTTATGAATGGCTATCCTTATGAACTAATTGCTTTATACACAGATCCTAAGCGAAAACTTGAGTTTTTGTTAATCAGGTCAGGTTTGCACCCTTAAATTGTGATGCGTAGCACCATCCTTTATATCGATCAAAATCGATCAGCCCGTTGATTTACACAATTGACCATATATTAATAGAAAATTTGACAACTACGGCAACCCTCACTTCCTCGTGAAAACCCCCGGATTGAGGAGTTACTCGAATGTTGCTAAGATATGAATATCTTTGATTTCATAGTTAGGAACATAATAAGTCAATTTGTTACTGTTGCATAATCAATTCCTGTTGCAGTTGTTACTGCTCTTTTCTTGATGTATTCGATTAGTCGAGAAAGCTTTTCTAATGCTTTAATAATCCGATACTTTCAAATTTATGATTGTATTTCAAGTTGAGTGCAACATCTTTTTTATGCACTAAATGACTAAAATGAGGCTAGAGTTTGGAAGGATCCAAGTATACTTGCCATCATTAATTGCACTAGAGGAACCTATGAACAGAAACGGATTATACCAATTCACTCAATACTCTCAATTGCCTAAAGAGGATTTAATTCTCTACTTATCACAGGGTAACCCACCATCTGTTTGTGAAATTTCCCACATAAAAAATTACATGAAGCTGAGGAAGAACTAGCTCCCAATCATATCGGTTGATCAAACAAAGACTATATGACAGTATGACACTACAAATTAACAGTAATTGCACTCACTCCTTGCGTGCCTTCGTAGAAATCTCTATCCAAGCCCTAATATTGGCGCCCATTTCAATAAAATCCTCCACCTGCAATACCCAATGAAAGAAATTACCCATCTTTACCTAAATTTGATCGGTCAAGAAACAACTACAGTGATTAATGAGTGTTAACCTTGCGGATGTCGGAGGCTTGAAGGGCGGCGAAAGCTGCGGTGGCGCCGGAGCCGACAAAGAGAGAGGCAATACCAAATGCTTTAATAGGCATGAGACGAGTGTCCCCAACGAAGCCTTTCCTCCACGATGCGATGCCCGCCCCTGACTGCGCGCCACTCGCCACCACCCACCACCACCAAGACTCCATTTTTCCTCCTCCGCCGCCGCCGTCGGCGTTACTACTCCCATCCTCCATTTTGCCCCGCTTTACTGAGTGGGTTCTGAGTGTCGACGTTGAAAATCTGTTCAACAATAACCCATACACTTATAGTCCTCCTCCATATCTGCGGATTGTTTTGGATTGCAACATTGCAATTCCTTATAATTCCTTCTCCAAAGGAAAATGAGAATGGCTTTAAACTTCAATATTCCTAGGCAAATTAAAGGAAAATTATAACGTTTGATAATATTTAAATAAAAATTTAATATTTTAAAAATATTTAGAACATGTTATTAATTGTAATTTTTAGTTGTGATTGTGTTTTTGTATTAATTTTTATGTATTTTTTATTTTTGTATCTTTTTTATATTGTATTAGTATATTATTTTTTAAAAAATTTTAATATTTTTTTCAATTTTTGTATTTTTTTTTATAAAAAACCTAATTAAATATACCTGAAGTAAAACGTTATATAAACAATAATTTGGGAGGTGTTTGGTTTTGATTGTTGTTTCTATTGGTTTTTGTTTTTAAATACAAAATTTGATAAAAATAAATCATAAAAATTGATAAAAAATATATAAAATAATTAAAACATACAAATAATAATTAAAACACATAAAAAATAATAAAAATAGTTTAGATTAATTTTTATAATTAAAATTTAAAAATAAAAATAAAAATAAAAAATTAAATCAACGATCATACTTTCTATCAAAAACACTTTAAAATATTAAGGTGAATGTTATTAAATATTATATTTTTATTATAATGCAAGTATTAAAAACTAAAAGTTAAATAATAATTTCTCAATAGCATCCATAATAAGAATAAGATGGATGACATTTCTTTTCTTTTTTTATTTTTGTTTTTAAATAATAGAGAAGTAGTTAAAATATAAGACCATGATTCTTTTTTTTTATATTAATTTTATAGGAAAATAAGGATGGTTAATTTTTTTTCAAAAATTTTTAAAATCAAATCAAATTGAGCTTAATTTCAAAAAGATTATGGATAAACTTTCATAAGCGAGGCTAAACTTATTCAAAATTCGAATATATTTAAAGAACTCAAAACTCTCAAAACCCATTTGTTAGATAGAATGTGAACTCTCACTCCAGGGCGAGCAAAACGTAACCTGAATAGGTTTACATCAGTTCATTAAAAAGATAAATTTCTAATTATTTTTACTTTAAATCAGAAACATAATTAAGATATAAATCTGCATATAGAAATATCTCGAATCAAAATTCATGTCAAATATGTGAACTTCCATTTTTAATTTTAGTTTTCTATTTTTTAAAATATCTAAATGTAAAAAGAGAGTTAAAAAAACTTTAAAAAAGCATAAAAATTAAAAAGAAAAACATATTAATACAATACAAAAAATTTAAAAAATAAAATAAAAATTTAAAAAATACACAAAATTCAATGAAAAACACAAAAAATAAAAATAAAAAAAACAAAAAATTAATTCAAATACATTTGGTATCACTTCTCAATTCTATTTAATATTTTTATTTTTATTTTTATATAGATGTATTAATTTTTTGTATATTTTTTTAAATTTATATGCTGTATTAATATATTATCTTTTTCAGTTTTTATACTATTTTTATTAATTTTTATGATTATAAAAATAAGAAACAAAAATTAAAATTAAAAAAAACAAGGCCTCAACTTTTCTGATATTTAATTTTTAATTTTTACATATATTTATTAATTTTTTATGCATTTTTTTAAATTTTTATATTATATTAATATTTTATTTTTTACGATTTCTATACTATTTTTATTAATTTGTGTTAAAAAAATTATTAAAAAAAGTAAAAACAATCCTGCCTTAACTACCCTTTTTCAGCTCGGTCGAATTTGATGCTACTAAACAACTGTTCATACCTCAACTGGAAAATCTCGACCAAAAAAAAAAAAGAAAGAGGCAAAGAATAGTTAATGACAAAACAATGGATCCAGTCCGGAATGTCATTTCGTTATAGACGGAGCTGAACTGTTGCTCGTGTTATGCTTTGCGGTTTTTAGCCTCTGCTCTACGTGCAGAACATTCGACTGGGCGTCACCACGAGCAACGAGTCTGGAGAATGTGAGCATATATTTTCCAGGAAAAAAGAGAATACTATACAAGAAAACTTGCAGTCTGTTTCAAATTAGTGCAACATTTTGAGTAATCCCGGCCAGAAGAGGATTGCTGCAGATGAACCTGAAAGAGGGGCCATTTTCAATCTTGGCAGTTTTGTTGAACTGGATCCAGAGCTCCACAACGGATAAGTTTTTGAGATTGAATCCACTGCAAAATTTCAGGTACCTAATGCTCTCAGCAAAGCACTACAGGCTCCGTGAATTTTCAATCGTTTCTTACCCAAGCTGAAATATATATCATCAGGAACTTGGAAGAGAAAGAAGCTGATCCTTTTAGCCCAGTAAGCCAATGCATTCACATTACACAACATTCTTGAGCCAAGCAGCTTCTTTCCTCTACCAACAATGCTGGCCCAAAGCTCTCTGTGACAACATAACAGTAACCACTTTCAAAATCCTCTCTTTTCTAACAAAGTAAAAAAAAAATTATCACAAACTGAATTTTCTCCACCAACAGAATTACCCCAACAACAAGAACCAAAATGACATTATTCTCAAGACCAAACCGAACAAAACAAATGCACAAACAGGCATAGTTAAACACTGCAATTATCATCAAAAGCATGTAATAAAAGCAACTCGTTCCGAGTCTGGCAAGCTGGGGGTTTGACTTGTCTTGGGGGTCAGGGTTTTGGGTGCAACAAAACCACCCCTTATGAGCCCCAGTAGGAAAAGAAAAGAAAAAGGAAGATATAGCAACTCACCCTGCTTAGCACGTAAATAATCCAGTCATCAGCAACAAAAATGCACACCAGGATGCGAATAAAAGCAATTACCATAATTAACTAATCAATCACGTTATAATGTAAATATCAGACAGATCACTAGTCTAGGCTTAATTCAAGATAAACTCTAAGCTCCAATACTCCAGTTTATCTGTTTTGTTGTTTTTGCAGAAAAATGACACGTGGACACACTTGGAATGTAAAGAATTTGATTATTTCTGACAAATTACTAACTTACACAAGTCCACAAAACAGTGACTTCATATGACAAATGGCAACAACATTTCACCAATTTAGGTAAGTCTCATAATGTAAACTCAAAAGTTGTAAGGATGCCTGCAACAGATTTTTTTCACCCTCATTACCTGTCAAATTACTCTAATTCTGTCATTTTCTGTCCAGTAAACAACTTGAATTAGGCTATTCAAATATTTGTAATCTGCAAGAAGTAGCTATCGTAAAGAATCTAAATGGGTATGATATTGGAAATTGCTTACATATGATTATTGTTCTGTTCCTGGATCAATTCAATACTCAGTTCACAATGCTAGATTATGATTTTGGTCGACATAGTTTTTGAATACATGTTTCTTTTTGCACTATCAGTAACAACAAGCTTGCTGATAACAGCACGTTGCCAAATGTCTCAGATATAAGGAAAGAGAGGCAGGAAAATGGTAGGAATGTAATTTTAAACAACATATTTTTGGACTATCTATTTTCCTTTTCACTCACGGTTACAATAAGCTTGTTCACGACAGCACGTCACTACATATTTAAGATAAAAGGATAGAGAGGCAGGAAAATGCCACTTCCATGTTCCAAATAAAAACACCAAAATTGATTGTATGCATATAATTCTGCCATATTAACAAATAGACATACAAATGTCAACAGCATCTAGCCTGCCAACCAAATTTGGGTCCACAAACAATTGTTTTCTAATGCCCAGTCCATTTCAACTAAGGGTTGATAGGTTTCATCAACCAGTGTGTGAAGAAAAGAAGGCTCTGAACCTGTCTTGGATGCTCATATATTTAACAACCGTGGTTTACATCAAAATTTTCTGGTATAAGCAAATTTAATGTAAAAGAACTTCTTGATATTTTTCTACAAATTGCACGTATAATACATGGAAAATCTAAGATCAATAGGTGCCCAAAAATTCATTTGGTTGCTTACAAGTTGTTTTATTAGAATCATATTTTCAATATCCAAGTAACAGATCAGTAGTAAATTTGAATGATTTTTATACTTGGATTACATTATTAGCCGTGCCCAAGGTAAGATATAAATCTTTCATAAGATGCCAGTATTAAGTGATAGTTTTGAGTCTTGATTTGTCGTAATAAAGAGGTTAGCTCATGTAAATAGCCAACTCCATAGAAGGGGAACTCTTCAAATTAATGGTTCTTGCAGTTAACTAACTATAAATTCATGCAAACTAAAGATGCATGGCTCTTGCCATCAACTAACTATAGATCTATGCAGTTCTCCAACAAACATGCAATAGATAACGGATATCTCAAATATTACAACATAAAGTCACCCCACTAATCCTAAAATTTCCAGCTTCCTTCAATATGGTCAAGAGAATGTAAACCTTCAATTGGCCCTCATTAAATGAATATTCAGCCAAAAAAAAAAATTACAAATCACAGAAGATATGAAACATGCAAGCCAATCATGACAGTACATGAAGTATCTGGCTTTGGAAAGATACTAGTCTCTTAAGCTGACAAGTAACATTCTATTATGAAATAGCATGCAACAAAAGCTCAGAAAAAACATTAAATTTCAAAAAACAAGAAGCTGTAGAGTTATCAACAAACAATAAATAAAGACAGCTCATTCATTCCTCAAGTGACGGAACACAAAAATGACATAACCTGGAATAACCTAGGCCTGGCCCTAATAAATGTCAATTGAGAGAGAGAGAGAGAGAGAGAGAGAGACAGATAATTGCAGTGTGAAATGCATAATGCAATCATGACAACATTCATTATCTGCTTGGATTCCAGCAAATTATATGGCCTGATGGGGCTAAAAAGTATGACATTCTCACTAACAAAGTATAAACATTTCACAAATGACAGTTTTAATTGAGGTTCTCGTCTTACCATTAAGAGTTATGCCATGTCCACTTAAAAAAACAACAATGACATGCACGCACCATGCAGATAACTAAAGATAAATACAGAGATAGTGTGACTTAGTAAGCAACAATAACATGCATGGTTCTTTCATTCCAAAAAATAATACAAGCAAAGAACGTGGGAGTACTTCACTCATGATACAAAGTGAATTTCCTCAAATTGATTGAGAACAGGAAGTTGTAGTTTCCTTATTGTGGCTCTAATAATTGCAGGTTTGAAAAAATAACCATTGCAAACAGAACAACAAATATTACAAGATTCTTATGCAAACTATTTCAATCCAAAACCACAGTTAGGTTGATAGGTAAAGCCATGAATCAGCAAGAATAGAAAAGCATTCAATTTACTAAAACATCTACTCATTAAGCTGATAGTTTTCCCATTTACATCTGCTGCTACACATAAACAGAAACTAACATTAACCCTTTCACAGTTTGATCAATGTCCCTGCTGAAAACAAAAAGGAATTAAAACAAAACTCATTTGTTACCCTTTCATCCTATAGGTTCACGACTTAACGATCAATTGATGTGGAGCTCCCCAGTCATCCATATTCAGGCTCCCAAAACACTTTGTACTGCCCTTAATCCTACGAGACAGCAAAGTTATATCCTCAACCCTAAAAACAAGCACGAAACAAGATCAGCTCATAATTAAGTAAACAAAATGTTGCAAATACGCCCAAAATCCTAATTTATTTCTTCTCAACTTAAACAGAAAGCAAGGCAAGCTATTTACTTGGAATTCATCTACTCCCAAAAACCATTAGCTATACTACTTTCCTGATATCACTGATCTAATTAGCAATCAAATGTGGGAATTAAAGTTCGATAAGCCAAAATCAAACCTTTTTGTCTTTATGATGAGACTCGTGAACCTTGTATGTATCAGAAGTGGTTGAAGGCAACCACATCCCAGGAAATAAACACTGCAAAAACACCATAAAGATAATCAATTAGTCAGCCACCAAGCAAGAAACCCAATAACCACGAACTCATGCAAAAAAATTCGAACTTGGGTCTTACATCAAGCTGTTTCTGCACAATCTTAGCCCTCTTCTTGGGTTTCCTGGAGGGCTTTAACCCAGTCAAAGAATAGATATCCTCAGCAATCTCCTGTTTGTTAAGGGAAATCGAGAATTCCACTGTCATCACTTTCCCTTTAACGGTCTCTTTTTTCTTCTCATCCCCCTTGGCTCCATCACCACCTAACTCAGACCCGTCTTTTTTCTCCGCCCCAATATTCATCTCCGCTCCTCCACCACGTCTAACCCTCCTCTTGGCACTCCTCCTCGCACCTACGCTCGCATTCGCATCAGCACTGGACTTCTTCTTAGTAACCAGCTCTCTGGGCCTCAAATTCCACACCTTATGCTCTGCTGCCCCCGAATCTTCAACATTCCAAGCCCTCCTCTCATCAGAAGGTGTTCCGCCATCATCTTTACTCTTCCCACGGACCCAAATGAACATCTTGGACTCAGATTTCATCTCCCATCCCTCAGTCTTCTGATCAGAAGCTGATTCCCTCGCCGGAGACTGGTGCGAGGGCTCTCCGCAGGGCTTACGGAAGCGGTGGTGGTTGCCGTTCTTGGACCATTTGAGACCTTGCAAAGTGAAATTGTGGAGTGGCTGATGCGGGGGCTTCACGGTGGTCGGAGGATTCATTGTCAAGTGGCCAGTTTAAGGAATTGATTGTCTTTGGATCTCTGAAACAGAAGGAAACACCATAGGAGACTGGAGAATCGAATCTTAAAGAAAGAATTCAGAGAAGTGAGAAGAAGTTACACACAAAGTGATGTTTTTGGAAGGTAACCAAAAGTCTTCATTTTGTTAGTTTTTTCTGGTCCATACTGCCCCTGCGTGTTTTGTATATTTACTTCAATGTCATAGATATATTTGGAAAGTTAATGATGACTTGACTTGGAAGTAGAGTCTGACACACATTATCTGGATATGTCATTTAAAACCCAGTGCTTAATAATCTAATGCAAATGTTGGATTTTTTAAATAATTTCATCTTAAATTTGTAATAAATATTATGAAGTTTTAACTTAAATGGAATTAATTCAATTGTTTTTTAATAAAATTAGATTCGAATTAACTTTAGAGTTCGTTTGTTTTTCATTTTATTTTTTATTTTTTTAAAATACATAAATTTAAAAAATAAAATATTAATATAATATAAAAACTAAAAAAATATTATAAAAATACACAAATCAATACAAACATATAAAAATTAAAATTAAAAATTAAAATCAACAATAATACTAAACATCTCTTTTAAATTATTGATTGATTACAACTTTCAAGGAGGAGTTATTATTATCAAAAAATTATAATTAATTGTTATTTGATTTCTTTTAATAATGTTAAAATTTGTAATTATATCTTTTAAATATGTATTAAGTAAATTTTTAAAATATTTAAAATATTATTTAATAAATTAATAGCTCTTTAAAATGAAATGACTAGGATAAAATTCTTTCCCAATCATTGTATTAGAGTAAATAAAAATTAATAAAAAAGAATAATCAAGTCAAAATCGAATCCTTTAATGTTAGAATTAGAATTTGGAATTTTTCAAAAATCCAAATTTAATCCCACTTCAACTTTATAACTTTGTGACTTTTTACCGACCAGTCTCAAGCTAGCTATTTTTTTTCTTAATGATTTTTAAGTTTTAACTCTTATCATATTTAACCTAAGGGCGGACTAGATCAAGGGCTGAATCCCCGCCCTAGATGTCGCTGATTTGAACTTTGTTTAGATCTATTTTTATTGTTTCTATTTTTTATTTTTAAAAATAGAGAAATAAAAAAAGTGTTTGTTTATATTTTATTTTTATTTTATATTTAAAAATTTTAAAAATTAAAACAAAAATAAGAAAACAATATATTTTATTTTTTACATTAAAACATATTTTATAAATA
>JAOXYD010000004.1:1112245-1128249 GCA_028565735.1 Pinacopodium congolense | reverse complement strand
AAAAAGGGAATCTCGCTAATATATAGTGGGGAAGGAGAGGGTGTCAGGGCTATGATAAAAAGGGGGAGGGGGGAGGGGGAGACAAAATAAGTGCAAGAGGAAGGAATTTGATTAGCCTGGGGTTAACTAGAATCCTATCCAGTTTCTTGGAAATGGAGGGAGGGTCTTGCTTATTAGACCAAGCATGAAAAAGTCTAGAGAATTTTAAGTCGTCAAGAGCACAATCCAAAGAACAATTTTTGAAATCATGGATACCTTTAAGACAGGAAAGAGAGGGATTAGAACCTTTGAAGAATAAAGGATTGAATTAAAGTCACCCGCTATAGCCCAGGGAGAAGAGGGGAGCTGGCTGGAGAGAGACCTAAGGTCAGACTAGACAGAAGCTCTTAGGGAGGTCTCATTACGACCATAAATACAAGATAGACCAAAATTGAGAGGGGAAGCCAATCTTGAAATTTTGAATTGGATGAGTTGGTTAGAGCTAAAAAGGAGCTGGCAAGATAAGACTTCAGGGTTCCAAGCATAGATGATCCTGGCACTGGAAGCTAGAGCAAGGTTATGGGAGGTCAGATAATTTCTAAACAAGTATTGGAGAACATAATGAAGTCCAGAGGTAGAAGTGATTCTAGATTCCAATAGGTAGATAAAGGTCGGATAGGAGGAAAGGTTGAACTTCTTAAATCCTAAAAACTTTCGGGGGATATTTATACCCCGCAAGTTCCAAAAGAGGAACTTCATAAGGAAAGTTTTAAGAGGTTGAGGGAAGGCTTACTTCCCTTAGCCTTTTTCCTAGACTTATTTTTTCCCCTTTCCATAAGAACAAACATCTCAGAATCAATCTGGGAGTTAGATTCATCTTAGTCTGATATAGAATAGGACTGAGATAAGGATTTACCATAAGTTCTACTAGGCTTATCTACTAGGCTAATGTCAAGATAACTATCATCTTGACATTAGCCACAATTGATGTACCTTCAATATTGACTTTAAAAAAGCCTATGACTCTATCCAATGGGATTTTGTCATCCAGAACCTTCAACCTTTGTATCAAACAAGTTATTTTGGGCCAAAATAGAAACCTTGAAGATGCACATGCATCCTAAGTATTATTAATATGGTCCAATTCCTTAGTGGTCATATATTAGACTTAGCTGGGTCATAAATAGGTTGATTAGCCCATTAAGGCTAGGTAGTCTGAATTTTGGGCTCATGAGCATACCCAACAGGCTTGTTTTCATTTTTTTGGTTAGGTTTAGACCTAGGGCATATAAATATGCATCTTAAGTGTTCAGAAATAACTTTGGACATCCTTTTATGAAAATTGAGAGAAACTTCTCTTAGGTTATTCATTGAACTGCAGAATTTATCAAGATTGATACAATTTGTGGCATTTAAATTTGACTTATCACTCCATATTCTCATCTATTCTAGAGTGTGGAATCCATATCCTTCTTTTTTATTATTTGGTTGTGATTATTGTGACTTGATTTAGCTATCTTGGATGTGGAATCTGTCTTGCTTATTGTGGGTGTTTAGATTTAGTCTGGGATTTGCATAAGTTCCACTAGGTCCTTTTAGCTCTTTTAGAGGAAATATCTCTAGAGGATTTGTAAATGGGAGCCCTTTTTGTGTTTTTTTTTATTTTTTGAGATGCTTGGTTGAAACCTGCTTACATCTAATAGCCTACAATGATGGAGTTGAGAGTTCCTCCAACCCTGGATAGGAATTGCTTTGTCTTGCTAAAGGAGATGCCTCATGCTTCTTTAAGACCTGTTCTTGTTTCTAAAATAGGGCAAGCTGAGGAGAGAAAGAAGATTTTGCTTCTTCTTACTCAAAATCAACAAAGTCTAAGATCTAGAAAGGTTTGTTTCTACTAGGTAGATGGCATAATGAGACAACCCCCCTTCTAGATTACATTCTCTACAATAGCTCTTCTCATCTTGACAAGGAGGGTTAAACTTTGGAGGCTTCTAAGGTAACCTGAAGATGAAATCTAGGGGACCACAGGCGAGGAGGAGCACCTAAAAACAATAAAAGTTAGGAAATCGTAAATCCTAGTTTAATTTGGTTTTGTTATTGAGGAAATACAACATTTCTGGGACTTCAGAGAGGAAAATATCCCTTACTAGCTGAATAGCGTAGGTTAAAAGTTGCTACAGTTTTGTTGCATGTCTTTGAAAATTCTAACATTCCTTTCCTGCCAAAGAACATAAATATTGGAGGAGAAAACAATTTTATACAGCATTGTCTCAGCTGAATTCCCTTTAGAAAAATGAAGCACCCAGTTACAAGTGGCTGCATCTCTGCATCAGAGTAGTCCATAGCTACTGGATAAAGGTGCAATTAAAGAAAACGTGGTCACGTCTCTCTCTATTAACCGTAGACAAAATATAGAAGTTCAAGCTATGATCATATTGGAGCCTATCTTTAATAGCAAGTTTCCTTTTTGCCAACCAAAGGGTGGACCCATGTTGAGGAAGGATATGACTTAACTAAACCAGATGAGTCTAAAGAATAATTCTCATAAGGGTTGAGGATTTTATAGGCTTCTTTATTAGATAAAATTTTAAAGTTACCTTCCCACTCTAGACAGTCCTTACTCCTCTCAAATCAATAAAGCAGGTTGTAAATACTCACAATCAGCCAATATATACAGATGAAACTTACGATTACAATATCAGTCTGAACAGGCATACGTACTAATGAAAATCCAGTATATATGTCAGTTTTTAAGCATCAAAATCAATAGACTGAAGTCGTACGACCATCACCATGGCTCTTGAGTAAGAACTACGATGTTTCTAATCAATTAAATACCATGATACAGATCACCAAGCCAAACAAAGATATATGGAGAGTGTACATGTGGTGGAAGGACCTCAATGTAGATACTCAATCTGGTAGCCGATATAAGGGCTGAAACCATGATCAGCACAACTGATTGGCAAGTTCCAGAAGTGCTTTAGAGGACAATTACATTTGCGATGAGTCATCCTGTGAAAGTTTAGTATGAGCCACTTTTGGAGCTGGATTACCCATCCAAATCTCTAGTATGTAACAACCCACTGGATACACTAAATCAAGTGCACATCTATGATACTTCATCATTAGTTAGTCTTCTGGGCAACATACACTCAAAATAATGTTTAAGAGCAGCTGGACACATTCCATATGCACGAGCTAGGAAGCATTTTTCACTAGTTGCAACAATGCTTGCAATGGAGTACTTAAGTGTACAAAAACCCTTTTCCATAACCAACTCCTGGAATCTATGCCGTGGCTTTATGCGGTTTTCCAAGTCAAAACACAAAAATGAAGGAAAAGCAACAAGGTCATGCAAAGAGCAACCCATTTCATGGCAGAGGTAGTTCAGCTTTGCAACTAGCACTTCTGGACTTTGGTTCATGATCTTTGGTGCTCTACTTATCATACTACAGACTTCTGAGAAACTAATCCCAGTATCCAGAAGACAATCAAATCGTTCTTGCAATTCACTACTAGTACCGTGTAAGTGAACAAAAGTCTTCACACATAAAGCATTCTCCGCAAATCCTATTCCATGCACAAAGTCTAGTTTGTTCCTTGTATGAACAGCAGTTCTAGACACGTGGATCATTTCTAAGTAAGCTCTATACACTTCATCCAGTTCCTCATTAGTATCACTCATGGAATAACTAGCTAACAATGGATGATTTCCTTTCTTGATTTCATTGAAAAACCACATGTGTAAGTCCAAAGCTCTCATCACATGAGGTAAATTTGCCATTTTATTTCTCCCCATTACATGGGAGTACTTTTGAGCAACAGATTCCATCTCTTCATCACTCAACCCAAAATGTCTCAGTACACCCTGAACTGATATCACCTTCTTGTCTAAATCAAAACTGAATATCTCAGGTCTCTGTAGCAGTAATAGACAAGCATCCTCATTTGAAACATCAAACCTACAGAAAAAGTTTGCTTTTTGGACAATTTCTCCTATGGAGTAATCAACAAAAATTCTTTTGTTTCTTCCCATTAACTCCCCCATTTCCCCCCTCTCACAACCCAAATCATAGAAAACTCGAATCTTTCGACAGATTTCAAACCAAGCTTCCACATTCTCCTCCACACAACTCCCCAAATCAAAATCCAAAAACAACATTCTCAAATCATCAAGCAAAGCCTCATTTTCCCCCTCCAATTTACTATTCAACAAGTAGGGAAAAGCCAGACAAACACCAATAATCTGAACCTTAGAAAACCCATAAATCAAAAACCCAGAAAGCCTCGAGGTTAACTCCTTCGAACCCTCACCAAAAACAGAACTTTCCTCTATACACAAATTGCCCAACTTGTTCCACGGAAACCCGAAAGCAGAAAGCGTAAAAGCCGCATCCAAAGGAGCCACATCCTCGGAAAAGAAAAACTTGTTTTTGGGCAAAAACCCTTCAACCTCATTGTAATCAATTCCAATGCTTTCGTAAAAGAATTCGAATTCGTTAATGGGATGGTACCTTAAGAACCTCTGGAACGACTTAGAGAAACCCGACACCTTGAAATCGATATCGCTGTTCGAATTGGCGATGAGATTAGAGAGGGATATTATCGAGTACCTGCTTATGTTCTCAGCGTAAGTAAAAGGCACTAATCTCGTTACATGGAGGTAGTCCGTGAGAGCCTCTTGTGCCTCTTTCACAGCTCGCCATTTGTACTTGGAAGGGATTTTCGAGAGAGATCGAAGCTTCGGGCGAGAGGTGAATTGGCGGGAAATCAGGGTACAGAGAGATTCCGAAATGGGCATTGCGGAATTTCTCTGTTCTTTTTAGGGTTTCTCTCCCACTATCCAGTATCCATCATTAAAGCTCCTTACTTTAAATAAAAATTGAGAAAAATAACAATAAATTGAGAGAAGGGCATATTAGTAAATGTAAATGATTCAATCTAAGTTGATAAAAGCCTCGACTTTCTTCCGATTCACTTCGGCCCGCAAATGTTTCGATACACTCAAAACAGTAATTACCGCCGCCACACCTCTGCTCCGGTGCCGATGATGCAATCACCGGAACACTCCGTCTCAAAAAAACTACGTCGCGAGGAAGCAGAAGACATTTCAGCAGCTTGTTATCTTTATTATCCTTCTTTGAAACATGAAATTGACAGCACTGGTTGAACCAGTCAAGATAGGAGGCTAGTATTGGTTCAAAGGTTCAATCCAATTTTGCTTCTTTTAGCATCGCTCTCTCTCTCTCTCTGTATATATATATATATATATATATAAATATATGTCATACAGGTAGAACCCATCAAAAGAAAGTGAAGGTAGAGAAACAAGTGATCACTAAAATGGCAGGTTTGTTCGACAAACAAGCAGCCATATATGCAGATGCAAGACCTACCTATCCAAGTGAATGGTTTTCTATGCTTGCAGCTCTCACACCTCACCACTCTTTAGCCTGGGATGTTGGCACTGGCAATGGTCAGGCTGCTATCGGGGTAAGTATCCGAGTCCGAACCCGATCAAACTGAACTTTATCATGGGTTAAAATTATGAATTATGAATTGTGAATTGTTTGAAGGTATCTAAGCATTATGATCAAGTGATTGCAACTGACTTGAGTGAAGAGCAGTTCAAGCATGCTAAGCCAGACCCCAAAGTTCGATACCTTCACACCCCACTATCAATGTCAGATGAAGAAATCCTGAGCCTACTTGGAGGAGAGAACTCTGTAGACCTAGTGACTGTAGCAACGGCTTTACACTGGTTTGACCTGGAGAAGTTCTATTCCCTTGTCAAGCGAGTGCTCAAGAAACCTGGAGGTGTTATTGCTGTGTGGACTTATGGAATGATCCATGTTAGCTCAGAATTCGATCCCCGGATGAACAGGTTGTTTGAGAGAACTGTTCCATTCAGGAATCCTGAAGTGGAGTACGCTTTCCAGTGTTACAAGACACTTCCATTTCCATTCCAGGAAGTGGGGTTAGGCAGAGAGGGGGAGCCGAAGGAATTGGAGATGCCTAAGGAGATGTCCTTTCAGGGTTTTCTGGGACTAATGAGATCTGGGTCGGGAGTCCAGAAGGCTAAAGAGCAGGGTGTGGAGTTGTTGTCTGAAGAGGTAATTAAGGAGTTTGAGAATTGCTGGGGTGGATCCGAATTGATCAGAACTGTTATCTACAAGACTTACATGATTGCAGGAAAACCGTATTTTTAACTTTAATAAATGAATACAGATGGTGTTGAAGCATTCATGTGATTTCTAGTAATGTTTTCTTCGTCAAAACAAGATTCAAAGTGAGAGTTTTGGTTAATGTTGACAATGGGTAAATAATTGGCTGCCATTTCCACCATTGTAAAAACTTTATGATATGATAATTTTAGAGAAAATTTTTGTTAATTGTTGGTGAAATTAATTTTAAAAATGTGATTTTTTTAAATTTTTTGGATCAAATTCTTAAAAATCAAAATAAACTTTTAACCTTTACAAGTAGAATGGTTTAAATTAGTTCATCACCTTTCTTTATTTCCCGAGAGAAGCTCTTCAGATTTAGGCGCAGTATTCCAAACTGAAGATCTTTCCCTTATGTCTTTGTGCAGACTGTAACAAATCCTAGGTGAGCACACGAGCAGTTCTATTACATGAAAAGAAGCTCACAAATGTATTCAACAAAAGACTAATCTCTGACTCTGAAACCAGACCTGGAAGTAAATTCCAATCGTTTCAGGATCTCATGAACTTGGTATTTATCTAATGAACATGTTCATGTTAATGTACAGACTGGATAACAAGATCAAGTAAGAAACAATTAAGAGATTATCAACTACAAGCAACCAATGGTCCAGTGGCTTACTGAAAGTGAATATTTACTGAAAGAGAATGTTTAAGATATCTTCTTGTATCAGAATTCAAATCCTGACAGAAACAGCAATTTAATTATACTTAAACATGTGTATCAGGAAATGTTGGGGGGGTGGGGCAAGTAAGTCAAACGGTGTTTACGGTGTCAGCAAGTGACCTCAGTATGCAACCCAAACCAGCTTTTTCTGTCAACTTTTCGTGTATCCTGAGGCACTGGTCGCATGTTGGTCGATCTCCCGTGGACAAACCCCTATACAGGTACCTGTGGATCATAAAAACATAGTTCCCCAAGCCATTCTTAAAAGGAAGAGGGGGAAATCATTACACAATCACGCATACTTTCCAATCAACTAGTGGATTGACCGTGTATTTTAATGCTCCAGGAAAGAAGAGGAAAGTATGTAACAAATATGTTCATCTGTGCATTAACAACTTCTATGACCAAGCCAGCATCAATTGCATAAGATGATTGATGTTTGTTACTTCTTCCGGCCAAAGTTCAATCAAGTGCAATATGGCAACAGAGAACGGATTTTTGGACTCACTTACATGACTCTTTTCTATTAGTTATCAATGATCATCATTAAAAAAATGTCTAAAATATTTTTCTGCAATAACACTGATGAACACCATGCCACGAATTTATAACAATCAAGTAATGGACATCCATGACTAGAATATGAAATGTTCCGAATATTCTTTAATATAAATATGACTAGATAATTTCAGACACTAATAGCTACTGCCGGCTGGCTACATAGTCTGCTCCTCTCCTTTTTCCATTAAGAGAACAGGTTACCTACATAGTGCAATTGAATGCCTAGTTCAAACATCAGTAAACCTTCAGATGCTTCATCGTCAAAGTGGGTATCAGGTAAACAAAGTAGAAGGAAACATAAATATCCCTAAAACATTTTAGACAGAGACCTAGAAAAACAGCTCTCCTTTTGGGTGATTCGAGACCAACAAAATGAACAAGCTTAAGTTGTAAATCTCATAAACATAGCAGAAGGCACAACATAAATGATTTATCAGTCCAAACTATGGATTACTATGGGACAAGACTTTCAAAATCCTGAAGATCAAGAATTAACAGATCCTAATCAAAAGTATCCCTCGAAAAAATAACAAATGGAGATCTAAATTGCATTTAAAATGATTTGCTATGAAAAGGGATAAATGATTTATTATGAAAAGGGTTAACAAATAACAAAGCAAAGACACTGATTCTAGAATCTATAAAAAATGCTCAGTAGAAATAAATCAAACTTAAGAAAACACAGAGGAAAAAAAAAAAACACTAACTTCATGAGAATATCGTAGTACTCGGGATCCAAAGCAGAGAACATCCCATCCACATCCTTTATGGCCATGATTGCTCTATGCACCACTATCCAATTCGCAGACTGCAGAGAACCAAGAAAACCCACAATGAAATTCAGCCCATCTTTCATCTTCACTAATTCACAATTGAAAAAAACAATAACAAAATTGCATCAAATCAGAGACTGAAAGCCAAAGAGAAACACAATTCTGTTTGGATATGCAAAATGGTTAATACTAAGACCTTGCATCTCTCATCTCGGGTCTTGGGTGGCGAGCCTTCAAGAGCAGTTTTGAGGGCTTCGACGGGTTTGGACCTGAAACAGAGATGACGACTGAAATTAAGATGGTTTGTGAAAAATGAAGGGCCATTGCTGGGTAGGAGAGTAGAAGATTTGATCTTACTGTTTCAGTAAGCTTTCGATCTTACGAGATTTATGTTCGATTCTGGTGATTATGGCCTCCGCATTGTCTGCTTCTACAAAATCCTCTGCTCCTGACATTTTTTGATCTCTCACTCTCTCTCTCTCCGCACGGTTTTCTTCCTCAAGAAACGGCACCGTTTCAGATTTGTGCTGATGGGCTAGAACCAATTTTTGGGTTAAATCCGCTATTAATAAATTTGTTAAATTTAATTTTTTTATTTTATTTTTAAAAATTAAATCTCCCAAATCCCACTCCAAAAAAAAGCAAGATAATGTTATAAAAAGAAATAATAATTTTAAAAAAATAAAAAGTAATTATAAAATTAATTAAATATAAAATAATAATTTATATAATATTAGATAACATTATAAAATAAATAACAATTTTGTAAGTATCACAATTAAATTTAAGAAAAATTAAATTACAGAAAATTAATAAAATGTAATTAACCCTCAATATTATAGGGGACGAGGCAAACATAAACAGCCCAACGTTGGATCAGGCTCTACACCGGAGCTTTCACGCTTGTATCCGTTGACGGTGGTCCTAAGTCCTAACATTAAATTTTGTACTAAAGAACCAACGGTATTTTGTAAATTTTCGGAAGCATTTGTTAAAAAACTATATAACTACATGCACTATATTTCAATATATATTTCTAAACTAGCAATTACTTGTGTTTTGTTATAAAAAAATAATTATTTTTTATTGCACTTTATCATAACTATTTCTAGTGTCACTTTTAGGGTAAGTTAAAGAAAAGAATTTTAATTAAAAGATTTGTAGGATTTGAAATAATATATTAATTTTAAGGCTGGATCAATTAGATACCTTAACAGACAGATGGCTTAACACTCAATCTTTATAGTCATTATTTATAAAATTTATTACAAAATTATGGTCACTATCTTTTCTAGTAAAATTTTAACCTATTTAATCTTTTATTTCTTTTTTGGAAAGAATTTCAAATTATAATATACTTTAGTATAAATACAAAAATATTAAATGTAAAACATAAAATGAATAAAAATTTTTTGGCTTCAAGATTGCAACAATGAGGAGTATTCAATTGAGTGAGATTTCAAAATTAAACTCTGCTACTTTAGTCTATTTCAAAACTATTTTTATCATTCTATTAGCCTTTTGCTTTATTTAAAAATATGTTTATTTTTCATTATTAAGTGAATTTTATTGCAGGATTCATGTATCATATATTTTAAAATTATCAAATAAAATTGCAAATAATTATAGGATGCAATTTTGTTACCAAACAATTAGGATGCAATTTTGTTAACATCATTGTTTGGTATATATCTTCAAAATATACACTATGCAACTCCTCTTTAAATTCTAATAAAAACAAAAATTTTATTGTAAAAATAATATTTGCCATTTACTGTTCTTTGTCATTTGGTTCAACGGTCAAATTAGCAATACGAGAAAATTTTCTTCTTATCTCCTCCACGAACTTTCCTCTTTCACTCTCTTTTCCTCCGTCTCCCAAGTTTCTTTCTCGCTGAATATCCAAATCAATGTCATCCTCCAACCCCCATGTCCATTTCCAGGAGCCTTACTCCACCAACCAAGCGCAACCCACGAGTAAAAAGAAGTTGTTCACTCACTTGTTCTGTAAGTCCATCTTGTTTATGGTCTTTGTCGTTGCTCTTCCTCTGATTCCTTCACTTCTTTCTAAGGAGACCACACTCACCAAGTTCTGGGAGGTTTTCCGCTTAGTATTTGTTGGAATTGCTCTGTGCTATGGCTTGTTGCTCAGTCGCAGAAGCAATTCTGAAAAGGGTTATGAAACCTACCCCATGATTGAAGATTCAGAGTCTTCGTATGTATCCAGAATTTTTCAGGTTTCTTCTATTTTTGAAGATGTGGATGGAAATTCATGTGGGTATGATGAGAAAAACATGTACCAAACGTGGTATGCACAGCACCAGGGAAGTGGGTCTCTGGTCAGTGCTGGTAATTTTAGCTCGTTGGATTCTGAAAGTGGATTCCAAGTTCCATATGAGCAAATTGAGAATAATGTATCTGAAGCTTGGAATTCTGTGTCTATTCGAAATGAATCCACGGTTAGAAACTCGAGTGGTGGTCAATTTAGCGACCAAATAGAGTCTGGTACCGGAAGAAGCAATAAAGATGAAATCTTTGGTGAGATGGGTGGCGTGAACTTGGAGGAGAAGTTTAATGAAACAGTTATCTCGTCTTCTCAAATCCCGTGGGATTTGAGATCTGAAATTATGGAACTGAAAGAAGAACTGGGTTCTGAATCGAGTTGTCATTCACATTTTAGGCCTGAAGCAGAAGATTTGGGGAAACAGAAAGGTTTTCGTGCTTCTTATCCTCCTGTCTCGCAGTCAACTGGAAGAAGTATTATGAACAATGGGGCTCCATTAAATGCATTTCATCTGAGGAGATATAGTAGTGGTTCTTTGTTCAGGAAGGATGTGAAAGAAAGTTCAGAAGATAGGTTGAAGAACTTGGCAAGGAATATAAGAGAGGGTTCATTGAGTAATTTGAAATTGGATAGGAAACCTTTATCATCCATTGAAAGTTCTTCTAGAGGAAGATCGGTCAGGACAATCCAGGATAGTAAATTTCCTGCAGAGGCAGAAAATGGTGAAGGAAACAGTAGGAACCTCTTGAAGAAGCATATTGATGGAACAATTGATGAAGAAAAGGTGATGAGAGCTTGGACAAATGAAATGAAAGAAGGAAAATTCGATGCATTTGCTGTAGGCACCAAACTGAAGAATCTTGATACTCAATTTGAAAAGTACAGGAAGAAATGAAAGTAGTAAATTTAAAGATGAAGGTGCTGTGGCTTGCTACCAAGACGATGGTGATGAATACAATGAGATTGATAAAAAGGCTGGTGAGTTCATAGCCAAGTTCAGATAGCAGATTAGGCTTCAGAAAAGGATCAAAAGGTTTTCACATAACTGGTAATTATCTCAGGCGAAATACAAGATAATCTGCCTCAACTTAGGTGCAAAAGCGCAACTGTTATTCTTTTCCTCCTTTCATGTATTATAGACATTGTGCTTAACTCCCTGTAATGCTGAAACATCTTAAGTTGATATTGTAAGTTTATAGTTTTGATATCCATCAGCTCCATTAGAGAATGAAATTGAAAGTTTATAGGCCTCGTGAAAGAACCATCTAAGCGACATTTTCTATAAAGTCTCAATGAGATGTAAAGTTCTTACAGCAGGAGATGTACTGGGAAATTCTTAAGAATATTATTAGGTTTCCTTAAGATCTAGTTCTGTTATTTCAAGGGAAAACTAACTACATGTATGCAAAAGCTTGCTGTCTAGAACTACTGCATCATCGTGTACTAGGTGACAATTCTCGATTGTCACATATACATGTGTCAAATACAGGACATAAATCTCCAGTACCAACGTTTTAGTTATATATTGTTGCTATCCCTTGTGTGCCAACTATCGAGTCGCCTCTTGAGGAGCTCTCTGATAAATAATTGTCTCATTAGAATTTGGCTTCGCATGATACTGTCCATACAATGCATATACACCAACCATGACAATGCTGAGGATGACAAATCTTATCCATGCTTCATAGTGCAACTGCATAAAAAGATTGAGATAAGAAGCAGGAAAAGGAACATAATTGACTGCCTGGCTTTTGCATGCATTGGTGATAGTAAAGAAAAGTCCATTTAAAGAGCTGATCAGAAACACACCTGAGCAAACAAAAACATGTTGACGAAGATACTGATGGCTGGCACGATAGGAACACCGGGACAAGAAAATCCTCTGGCATTTTCATAGGACTGAGAAAGATAATGGTGAAAGAGGGTACGAAGGAGAATATTAGCTATGAATTTGTGAAGAAGGGATGGCATCTCTGTAGGGAGTACAATCAATCATATGCATAAATTTCAAGTTAAAACTCCTAAACAACACCAAAGCGTACTGTCAGGATCTTGGATTAACCCTTATTAAGAAGCATTTTATATTAATAACAGATGTAAAGCAATCAGGAGGGAGTTGAATGTCATCTATGGATAAGTAGGGCTTACATGACGAAAGTAGAGAGCAGCAATGGCGATTATAGCTAGAATAAATGCTACAATCAGAAAAACGTCTGACACGCTGTAACGGTAAACAAGTCCAGCAATGAAGCCACAGAAGGCAACTGCAATGAGACAAATGACACCCTCATCCCAAGCGCGAAACCATCGCGAAGAAAATTCAGTCCCCGATTTATCCTTCCAACGAAGAGTTACAACACATGCTGAAACAACAGAATAACCAGTCTGCAAGAGATTTAGCATAATTCAGGTTCATAGTGATATATAAATTTTCATGAAAAGCTCAAAACCAGGTCATGCCATTCGAAATACCACATATTATTCCAGGAATAAATGCTGCACCCTGAACCATTTTGGAAATGACTTAACCGGGACTATGCATTGTGAGTTTTTGATAGAGAACAGAATCACATACCAATGAACCAACTGAAAGAATGTGGGAGAGTACATGCACATTAAACAGCCCTGCCATAATACCAGCGACAATGCCAACCCAGACCTGAGAATGAATAGGAGTGTGGCGGATTGGGTGCACTTTAGCAAAAATTGAAGGCAGTAAACCATCCCTGCCAAGTCCCAGATACAAGCGAGACTGCTCATGAAAAAAATACCGTCACGAACTCATACAAAATGCACCATAGCAAGTCAATTATGCAACCACGCTAATAGAATTCACCTGAACATAAAGACCAACTAAAAGGGTGGTTGTGAGTCCTGCCACAGCACCTATGCTAATTAGAATAGTGACAAACTTCAAGCCCTTGGCCGTAAAAGCTTCAGCCAAAGGAGCATCTTCTCCAAGCAGATAGTAGGGAAGCATCCCAGTGATTACTAAACAGACTCCGATATACAAGGCAATACAAACAGAAAGGCTTCCTATGATGCCTAGTGGCAAGTCCCGCTGATATCATAAAATCACTGTGTGAGTTAGTATGCAGTGACCAATATTTCTTCGAAAAGATCATAAATAGAGTATCTGGAAAAACTACACAATTAGCAACTAAAGGAAATAAATCTCACAAGATACCTGTGGCCTCTTTGATTCTTCAGCAGAATTTGCAACTGCATCAAAACCAACATAAGCAAAGAATACAACAGTAGCTCCAGTCAAAATTGATTTAACACCGTGTGGAGCAAAAGGTGTCCAATTTGAAACATCGACCTTAAAGGCCCCCACCAAGATGACAATGATAACAATGATAATCTGCAGGGGAATCGAGTAACTTAGCAGTTTTAGTTGACACATTACAAGTTTAAGAATAACGTCAGATTTAAAGCATTTGATTTAAGTACCATGGTTCAAATAATAGAATACTTTTCTCAAAATAGTGTATAAGTTGTCGACGCTTTAGAGAACTAATTGTCCCTTAACTGTGTGTATATGTGCATGTCTACATCACTATCGAAAACTGGAAAGTTATAGGTAGAATAGTGCACCTTTGTAACGGTCATAAATGCATTCACAATAGAAGATTCTCCAACACCCCAACTCAGAACCACAGTCAAAAGAACAAGGAGAATTGGAGCTAGTAAGTTAATAGAAAGGGTTCCTCCAAAGAACTCTTCACCGCCGTGGCCGAGCCAGCTAGGGATATGATCTTTAAAAACAGGAAACAGCTCAAGAAGTGTAGCAACATAACTTGCCAAACTTCTTGCTATACTAGCTGCACCAATGTGGTAATCAAGCATCAACTGCCCAAAAACAAGGAAAGCAGTGATTTCATTGAAAGCTGTATAAGTATACAAGTATGCTCCCCCCACAACAGCAGGAAATCGAGAAGCCAACTCTGCGTAACACAGTGCATTCAACATGCACGACACTCCAGCGATAATGAAACTAATTGTCACTCCTGCATTTCAGTGTCACAAAGTAACAAATAAGTAGCCAACACCAAAACCACAAATTCAACAAAATTACAGAGTTATATATGTATAATTACATTCTAATCTTCGAAATCGATCAACCCATTTCAAATAACTGCATAACTAATTCAAAGTTGAGAACTTTCACTTAGTTCACGCCCCGTAACAGCTGAAAATTACAACAAATTTCCTGGCGGTAAAAGTCAAAGTTCGACAATTCTACCCCACAAACATTTATGAGTTTTTAAGAAAGAGATCAAACCAGGTCCGGCGTCGCGAGCAACGGTGCCGGTAACGACGAAGATGCCGGCGCCGATGGAGGCTCCGACGCCGAGCAAGATGAGATCGATGAGGCCGAGGCGGCGAACAAGCCCATCGGAAGACGGGGTTCTCGCAACGACGTCGTCAAAAGGAGAGGTTAAAGGTTTAGTTCTGCGAGCTGAGGACCAACATCGAGAGTACCACGAAGAAGAAGAAGAAGAAGAAGAAGAATCATACTTCTCAAAGCTTTGACCTACCATTAAACTCGGACTTTCTGTCTGCAACCTCGGAGTTGGAACCCCTGTCGGTCTACAAATTTTACCGTTGGATTTCTCAGTCAATAAAATAAAAGATTCTACTGATAATTTAGATTCTTCACACGACATCGTTTTGGTGATTGAACAAAAGAAAGAGCCAAAAATCGCCAATAGTTTGGTGCCATGTCAGCATCCTTTCCCAAAAAGTCTCTTGCTATTTTTTAACCATTATCTTCTGCTTCGTCATCAGCCATGTATATGGACGATAAAAATGTCAAGGTTCATTAGTGGATTTTATTATTAGATCTTTTTTTAACACATGATTTAATTATTATTAGATCATGATGCTTAACACTAAACAACAAATCTCTGATTTAAAAGTTAAAACATGTTAGGCTCTCTATGGAAAAATAAAGAGTTTAAATCATTAATCTCGTGTGTTAAGGAGGTTGGGTTATTGAGATTAGATGTTTTTTATATAATAGTGTCGTTATTTTTCAGGTATATATTAAATAAATCTTGAAATGTATATAATAATTTACAAATTACATATTTAAAATAATTTACTTTAAAAGGTGATAAATTCAATTTAGTTGACATTTATAAATTCTAATATGTCTTTATTTTCTGGTATGTTTGGTTTAAATATTAGAATAGATAGACATAGAATAACTACTATTTATGAATAAAATAGAATGGAATTGGTATTACTTTATTTGATTTACTATTAAAGAATTTTTATGTCATGTTTAGTTTAAAAATATAAACTTAGAATGACAAATGAATAATAAAGAAAAAGACTAAAATATCCTTATTATTATTGTTGTTATTATTATTATTAAATTCTTTATTCTTTATTATTTAATAATTTTCTTCTTCTTCTTCCTTATTTTAATTTTTCAATTTTTCAAATTAAATATTTTCAAATTTAGTAATGACTTAATATATAAATTTAAAATTAAAATATTTTGA
>JAOXYD010000004.1:1096673-1110201 GCA_028565735.1 Pinacopodium congolense | reverse complement strand
ATTTTTTTTAATAATTATAAATATTTGATTTTATTAAAGATATTAATAAATATTAATATTAAAGATATTTTTAATATTTATTAATATCTTTAATAAAATCAAATATTTAATTTTACGTAAAAATTATAAATAATTATAAAGATTATTAATCAAAATCAATAACGGCGAATTCCAAGTGAGAGCTCCAAAGGAGGCGATCGGCGACAGCTTCAGGAGACAATTTGTGATGTTGGGAGACGAAAGCGATGGTGACCCCAGGCGATGACCTCTTCGAGAGTAGTGGCGAAGGCGACCCAAAGCGATGGCCTCTCCGAAAGCAGTGACGAAGGTGACCTGAGGCGATGATCTTTCCGAGAGCAAAGACGATGGCGACCCCAAGCGATGGCCTCTCCGAGAGCCCAGGCGATGGCGACCCCAGTGAGTGTGACACCCAGTTTCTGTTCAGTGCAGCTTGGAAACAGAGGCAACGAAACCAAACAATCCTTTCGGACTCTTTAGCCACACCATGGACGAGTACCAAAAATCTGTCATTCTCACTTCCTCTCTTCTCTACCTACATCCCCAAGGTTTCGCCGACAGAGATGGATAGACTTGTCCTCAATTTTTCATATCTATTCCAGCATACCTATTCCAACATGCTCGGAATAGGTAAAGACAGGGGAGGAAAATCTTTAGCTATTCCACAAATTAGAAGAACGACTAATCGACGGAATATATATTCTCTGTCTTTTTTTTAACCAAACAAGGTGATAAGCTAATATTGAGAATAGAGGAGAAATGAAATAGGCATTCCCCTCAACCAAACATCCCGTTAAGTTATCGAGTGAGATATAATTATTCTTTATTACAATTGATAATTTCAACTTTAAAAAAATGTGAAAAAAATACTTTATCAATTTAACCATGACTTTAATTAATTGAATTAGATTTTTCATTAGTTTATTAATACATCAAAATTAACTATCAACTTTAGGCCTTATTTAGTTATATTTATATTTTTTATTTTTCAAAACACAAAATTTGAAAAAATAGTAAAAAAATAATAAAACACTAATATAATATCAAATCTGAAAAAATAGTACAGAAACCTAAAAACACATAAAAATTAATACAAAAATAAAAAAATTATAACCAACAATTTAACTAATCGTGTCATCGATTATGTTCCCAATTTGACTAATGAGACCCTTACGTTGAATATTTTCAACCTATGTCAAGTTTGGTATAATTAGAATGTAGGGTAATGTCGTTAAAATAAATAAATGAGATGATGTAGTTAGAACACATCATGATTAATACCTTATTAAATTTGAATAAACCTTTATATACGTAATGTTACCTTGACAATTATTTTAGAAAAGCCAAATAAATTGATAAATATTTAATATATTATTATTAGCACTACATATCCCTTCATACCACTAAATGCCATCTAATGTTGTTCTAGTTCAAGAAACATAAATTAGAAGGTTATTAACATTATCTCTTAAGAGTAGAGTCTTTTTGAGATCTCAAACATGTTAAACATTTTGTATTTGAATTTTTATATCCTATAGAAAAGACCCTAATTATTATTATAATTAAATATTTTATTTTATTTATAAAGTAGATTATTTAAAACATTTGATTTATAGTTAGATTATTATACAACATAAAAAGGTTATTAATACTTAAAAATACTTTAAACGATAACCCCCTGATTTAATTAGAAGGTTAACATAACAATCCAAAGAACATGTTTGCTTGGGATTTTGGTTTTGGTTTTTTGTTTATATTTTTTTATGTAAAAATCAAAAAAATAATATAAAAATTGAAAAAATAGCATACTAATATAGTATAAAAATAAAAAAAATAGTACAAAAACTGAAAAAATCAAAAAAATACATAAAATATATAAAAATAAAAATAGAAAGATGAACTAAGCATCCTTAAAGTTTATACTCAAAGTAATGAATATTGATACATATATATTTTTCGGTACGAATTAAGGCATATACCGTAATATATAGTATACTATCTCGTATCAAAAATACCAGTTCGTACCGGTTGATATCGGATTGGTACCGAAATACCGACAACCGGTATGTAAATAAAAAAATTTCAGCTCACCGATTCAATTATTCAATCAACAGAACGAAGAATTCTATGTTTTGAATTCTGGTAGAATTAGGGTTTTAGAATTGGGAATTTTTATTTTTGGGTGAAATTGAGTTACATTTTATAAAATTGAATATATATTCATGTAATTAGATATATGAATGAGCTAATAGAATTATCAATTGCATTTGATTTGGTTGAATTTGGATTTTCTTCAATTTAGGAATAGATAAATTTGAGAATTTTTAATTTTGAGTGAAATTAAGTTATGTTTTTAAGAGATTGAATATATATTTATGTAACTAGATGTATGAATGAACTAATAGAATCATCAATTGTATTTGATTTGGTTGAATTTCTTTTTTTTTCAATTAGTTAATTTTACTTAATGTCTTAGTTAATGATATTGATTTTTACAGGTAAATGGAGGGTAGTTCGACTTCAAGTAATGTCAATTATACATCAGTCCTTTCAACCAGATTTGATGATCTTGTATGGGCTCATGGCATACTGGTTATAGTTCAAGACACCAGACTATATGTTTGTATTGTGGAAAGACTTTGAGAGATGGAGGAATTGTAAGACTAAAGAGGCATTTAGATGGAATAAATGATGACGTGGAATCTTGTAAAAAGGTTCCTCATGATGTGAAGTGGAAGATGAAGACATTGATTAAAGATCACCAGTCAGAGAGAGATAGGAGAGCTAGATTAAGTTTCAGTATTGGTAGTGGCACTTCATTTTGTAGTGGCGGTGGGCCTGATGATGATGTTCCTGAGATGGGAAGACCTTCTTTCCCTTCTGCCCACCAAGAAAGGAGTGGTTTAGGTAGGAGTAGGGTTGACCAAAAGAGAAGAAAGTCATTTGTCAAATTTTGTACTCCAAGAACAACTCCCGGAGCTCAGCCTTCTATTCATGCTGCTGTGCAAATAAGGGAGGCTATTAACCAAATAGATATGGCTATGGCTATATGGTGGTATGATACGAGTGTACCATTCTACAGTGCGAGGTCACATTATTACTAGCCTATGGTAGATGCTACTGCCTTGTATGGTGCAGGTTATAAGACTCTTTCAATAGATGATTATAGAGGTAAACTTCTTATTAAATATGTTACTAAGATGAGAGCATACTTGGAAGATAAAAGGATGACATGGGGGCTGTTTATGGGTGTTCAATCATGTGTGATGGTTGGATAAATAGAAAACATGAGCTGATTATTAACTTATTGATTCATTCTGCTAAAAGAACTATGTTCTTAAAATCAGTTGATGCATCTGGTATGGTTAGGAACAAAGAAACTCTATTTGGGATACTTGATGGGGTTGTTCATGAAGTTGAGCCTAAAAATATTATTCAATTCATCATTGACAATGATGCGACATATAAAGCAATTGGAAAGATGTTACGAAGTACGTAAAACTCTTTCTATTGAACTCCATGTTTTACTCATTGTATTGATTTGCTGTTAAATGATATCGGAGATAGTTGACGTTTTCCTATGATAGTGGATACTGTGCTAAAGGCAAAGAAGGCTACCAGGTTTATTTATAACCGTAAATGGGTGTTGAATTTGATGAGGAGGGAGTTTACAAATTGAAGGAATTTATATCGTCCTGAAATTACTAGATTTGCTACCAAATTTTTATCACTACAGAGTTTTTTTATGTTGAAGAAAGAGTTGAGATTGATGTTTACAAGTGATAAGTGGCTAACTTCTTAGCATGGCAAGTTCAATGTCAGATTGGAGGTTAGTTCCATTATAATTGAGAATAAGGAGTTTTGCTCTAACTGTCAATTTGTGATAAGAGTTTGTGAGCCTTTAGTTAAAGTGATTTGTCTCGTTGATAGTGACGATAAGCCTATAATGAGGTATTTTTATGATGACATGGAGAGGCCGAAAGAAGCTATTAATAATAATTTAAAGAACAGATCTTCTCTATACACATATTTCTTATCGGTCGTTCATGAGAGATGGGTGAATCAGATGTCTAGGGCATTCTTCAACCCAATTATCTACTTTAGCCACGATTACACGAATAAGAATGAACTGAGCAGAGGAATACTGATCGTCACCACTACTATCATTAGTAATAACATGATGCAAGACCGTCTTAGCTTACAGGTTGTGGTATATAAAGATACTGCTGATGATTTCGAGATGCCTTTAACAATACGACAAAGACACAATCTCAACCCAATTATACATTTCTTTACTTTTGTTAATTGTTTAAAATTAGTCATTATTTCAATTTATTTATAATATTTTCTTTATTGTTTTATAGTTGATTGGTGGAATCACTATGGCAATTGTGTTCCCGACTTGCAAAAGTTTGCAATTTGCATTTTGAGTTAATGTGTTAGTGCGACTGGATGTGAAAGGAACTGGAGCATGTTCGAATTCATTCACTTCAAGAAGAGGAATATATTGGAACACAAAAGATTGAATGATTTGGTACATGTGAGATATAATTTGAAGCTCTGAGAGAGGCATGCTATTATTATCAGTATTATGTTGAATATGATTTCTTGAATCTAGTTAGTTATTAATTTTTATTTGTTTATTAAGACTCTGAGTAGAACGACTAGTTCTTTATATCCTATTTTCTTAGATAGTATTGATATTTTTACTTATTGAGTTTTTAAGGAGCTAATTCTTTTATACGAGAGTGACTTTGAGAGAGATGTGGGTTGGGAGGATATTGACATGTCATTTGGTGCCATAACATTGGATGATAGTAATGAACAGTTTCCTCTCAATGACGAGGACTTAGTGGTAGATGATAGGTAGATCCAGTTAGATTTTACCGGATGTCATAATAGGGAATGAAGATTCATGTAGTTCCAGGTTTTTTCCCTCTTTTTTATTTTCATTTAATATATATGTAAATTTTATGTATACTAACTATTAATATTTCTATTTTAAGATTCAATTTCATTTGATAGAGTTCTTGTGGTAGATTATGACCTCAGTTGTAGCATTTATAATTCTACATATTATTTTTATTATATGATGGTTGGACTTTGGATACAATTGATTATGGTTATATGATTGGAGATTGTTATTTAATGATATTATGATTTATTGATATTCATTGATGTGGTTTGATGTTCTATTCTTTATTTTATATTATGAACAAGTTGATATTTATTTGAAAAATAAATGAATTGATGTTTTGTTTTTTCTTACATTATTTCAAGTTGTAATTTATTTGAGAAAAATGTGAAAATTGATATTAATAGGTATGCAAATTATGTAAAAATTGTATTGAATTTATTATATTAATTGAATATTCGGGACATGTTGAAATTATATTGATAGAGATATATAATATATGTAGGGACTATTTTGTAAATTTTATAAAATTTATGACTATTTTATAATTTTTAAAAATTGACTGATACCGATATCGATACAGACTGATACCGATATAGTATCATTCCAAAATAAAAACTGGTAAATATCGGTATGGTACCATTCCAAAATAAAAATCGGTATTGACACGATATTAATATTTATTACTTTATACTTTCACTTTATTAAAGAGCCTATTAGATCAATGAAGTTTTCGTGGCTCTAATTTCTTGAAGTCTCCTAAACAGTAAGGTAAAGGAGGATAATTTTATAAACAAACCCTTGAGCTTTAAAAGGTTCGAGACAATCTAACATTGGGAGGATTTAATAGGTTGGAGCTACGTTTTGTTTGAAATTTATTTAAAAATTTAAAAAATCATAGTATTAAAGAGTGCTTAAATAAAATTCTAATATTTAAAATATATTTAATTTAATAATAGATTGATATAAACTTCAGTTAGAAATTCTAATATTTCAAAATATTTTTCATTTAAAATATATTTACTATGATATTCATGACTTTTTATATAAAGATTTAAGTGTTAGAACATACTTTTAATATTAGATACTATAAACATACTACGAGCATATAACCATAAGGATCAATACAAAAATTAATAATGATGAATAAAAACTAATAGAAAGAAAAATACAAGGATAAAACATATAGAATTTATAGAATTTAAAATAGAAAAATATAAAATAAACCTAAAGCCGACACAACAATGATTAGCCAACATTTTACATAAACCTAAAGCCGACAGACCATATGGCAGCCGGAGTTAAATAGCCAAGGTTGTTTAAATATGCAACGGTGAGGGCATTAGCTTATAAACCATTGACTTAAATATTAAATCATATTTAAAATTATAAATATTCAAACTCATTATTTGTTTTTAAATTATCAACTTATAAAATAATTTAATCAAAATACATAATTTACAAATTATTGTTAATGATGGTTTAATTTTACAATTATCATCAGAAAAAGTTTTACATTTTAAATAAACCTAAATTATACAGTTCCTAAATTATAAATATTAATTGAATCAAATATAAATTTATTTACAGATTATCACATGTCCTACAGACATATGGAACTACAAACTCAAATAATTAATGAAATGTTTGATTAAGAATGGAATTAAATGTCCTATCCCTATGTTTGTAATTAGGCTTTGGAGACAACTTGTACAAAGGCCGTCCATGTAATAACAGAAATTCTTTATAATTATGTAAATTAATAAATAACAAAGAACATAACAATTATTTTCCAAATAAATAATTCATTAAATATGTAAATGAAAACGTGTTAAATAACATATTTGACAAATTAAGATCCTAGGTCAACTCAGGTAACGATAATATGATAAGTTAACATATTATTATATAAATTATTAAAATAGCAAACAATGTTATATTCACTTGCAGTGAAAGTCTAAATGTCTAATCCAAGCGTAATTTGACAGATTTTCCACTCAAGTTATATTTAGATTTTCACTTACAACTACCTAGGATTGAATTTTTTTTTTTGTTTTGAAAAATTAAGATTGAATATTCATAGAGAGCAAGAGTCAGTGTCATATGAAGGAGAGAAAGACACTAGACTTCGTATTTAGAAAAAGACAAGGAAAATAAAACCTTGCTCATGTGCAGTGGAGTTCATTTGATAATTACATTCGACGGAACTGTTATTTTTTTAATAAAACATCGTTGTTGTTCTGTCCATCACAACCTTAATGCCGTTGTTGTAGTAACTTCATGGTTACTATATTCTTTTTTGCTTTTTTTTTTTTCTGAATTTTTTGGTTGCCATCTCGATTGGTGTACATAATATTACTTGCTTCAATGTCTTACATCGGTTGCCTAACAATAAAGGAAAGAAGAAATTAGGGGAGAGAGTGAGCATGTGCTTTGAGGGTTTCTCTGTTTATACCTCTCTCTATCTCTCTAGACGTGAATTGTCAATCTGCAACTCTTCATCTGGTTGTGTGTGGTTTTCTTTTTTAAGCTTTTTTTTCGGTTTATTTCAGACCATTAGCTCTTCTTCAATGCAGCCTCACAAAGGGCAACTGGTTTGAACCAAACGCTTCAAGATTTTTAAGGGTTTTGGACGCCAGCTTTGGAGCTTTTAAGGTTTGGAAACAGCGTTGATTTTCCTGTGTATTGTGAACTTACGAGGATTGTTCCATTGGGCTGCTGGTATTGGTGGCCTTGGGTTGTTTAATGATTCTAAATCATCTATTCCTTGGTTTAGATACCTATTCATTTACTCGTCTGAGGATGAGGATTTTTGAGTTTAAAGCGTGTTGGCTTTATTGGTCTATGCTGCTCATGCTGGGTGTGAGTTTTGAGGATATGAGGTAATGGGACGTATTGTGTTCCTTCACTGGGTATAGGAATTAGGTGCTTGGGGTCCAAAGTTGGTAAAGTGCTTTGTTTTTGTGATTTGATCTAGATATGAGTCGTAGAGTAAGGCGTAAAGTGGCAAAAAAGGGTAAGGAGAAGCTGGTTTTGCATAGCTACCCTGAAATTGAGAATGGGATTTTGTCCTCTGGTGAAGTTGAGGGCGTTGATTGGACCAGCTTGCCACATGACACTGTAATACAATTGTTTTCCTGTCTAAATTATCGCGACCGAGCGAGATTGTCTTCAACATGTAGGACATGGAGAGCTCTAGGTGCTTCTCCATGCTTGTGGAATTCACTGGATCTACGTGCCCATAAATTTGATGCTGGTATGGCAGCTTCACTGAGTTCTAGATGTGAAAATCTTCAGAAGCTTCGGTTTTGTGGAGCAGAGTCTGCTGACGCGCTGATACATTTACAATCCAGGAAATTACGTGAAATAAGTGGTGATTACTGCAGGAAAATAACAGATGCTACTCTTTCTATGATTGTGGCTCGCCATGAGCTACTTGAAAGCCTCCAACTTGGGCCAGATTTTTCCCAGAGAATAACTAGTGATGCTATAAAAGCAATTGCCTTCTGCTGCCCTAAACTAAAGAAGCTCCGGCTCTCTGGAATTAAGGATGTTTCAGCTGATGCAATCAATGCTTTGGCTAAATACAGTCCAAACTTGTTTGACATTGGGTTCTTGGACTGTGTGAATGTCAGTGAAGTAGCATTGGGAAATGCTTCCACAACTTAATGATTTGGAGGTCATTTCTCTCTTTTCTAAGTTTTTTTCACATCGCTTCTTACTTGCACAGAAGCTTATGATCTTATAATTGTTATGCTTCTGAAACCTGAAAGCAATTAATGTTAAAATTCCATGTAATTGAATTTGATTTTCAATAAAATTTTCATAATGCAGACAGGAAGCTGCTGGAGCGTTATGGAACTTATCATTTGATGATGGAAATCGTGAGGCTATTGCTGCAGCTGGTGGTGTTGAGGCCTTGGTATGATTACATTTTGTTGAATCTGGATCTTTTCTTTTGGAAATTTAATTCAGCTCCATGCAGTAAGATATGCTTCATAGGGAAGTAAAGTACTTCTTGGTGTTGTTGACCAGAGATTATTATTGTTATAATTGAGATTTCATAGAGTTAAATAACTAGATTACTTCCTAAATTGTAGCTAACAATTTTGTATATAAACTCTAGTCTTTATGTACACAATATGCAATAATAAAATTATTTCTTCTCCATTCAACATAATAAAATTATTTCTTCTCCATTCAATATGGTATAAGAACTCTGTTTGATTTAGGGACTATTTTTTTTTCGACTATTTGTCTCAAATAGGACAGAACCTTGGCTGAGTTATACTCGCCCCAGAAGCAGTGTGCTTTTCTTCTCACCACCCACCTAGATAGCTTTTACTGTGACCGGCGACCTTACCTTAAAAAACCCATTGTCAACAGCACTGCCACGCACCTCCATGCGCCGCCGTAATCACACTATCGTTGCTGCGGGTGAGGGCCACGCGCCACCCTCCGGCCACTGTTTCGCCTCCTGTTTTCTCCACCAGGGTCGCCAGCCTCTTGCCTCCCCTCCTGTGGTGTCAGACTCACCTATTGTGATTGGTGCCCTTGCTCACTCGCCTCTCCTCGGTCTGCTTCTGTTTTTTAGATCTGTCCGGTATTTTTTTTTATTCTGCAGCAATGGTTGAAAAGCCTATTTACTTTATTGGCGTATTGTTTGGTTGTTCTAAGTAATCCTAAAGATGATGGAGGGAAATAAGGTAATTTTGTCGAGTTCCAATAATCCTTCACTTCAAATTAGTCCCATAAAACTTGATGGAACTAATTATCTTGCTTGGTCAAGATCTTATTTGTTGTTCATCAACGTTAGAGGATTGCAGGGTTACATTAATGATGACAGTAAGAGACTCTACGTCAATAGTTCTGATTATAATTAATGGGAGTCCGAGAATTCTCTCGTCATGTCCTGGCTCATCAATTTAATGAGGCCGGAGATTGCTCGGACATATTTGTTACTTGACACAGCAGCAAAGATATGGAAAGTTGCTTCTCTGACCTATTCTCAAATAGGTAATAAAGCTTAAATTTTTGATTTTCGTAATAAATTGCACAACATGAAACAAGGAGATATGATTGTACCCCAACATTTTGCGAAGTTATGTGGGTTGTGGTAGGAATTAGATTATTATTAGGACTTTTAGGCAGAATGCTCAAAAGACGTTGCTTCTGATAGAAGAAGATCGGGTTTTTGATATTTTAGTGGGACTTAACCCAGAGTATGATCATATACGAGGTACAATAATTGGAAAAGATATTTTCCCTTCTGTTCAGCTCGCACATTCTCTAGTTCAGTAAGAAGAAAGTAGGCGAAATGTTATGTTGCATACGTCTTATCATTGAAAAAGCAAGATTAGTAGCAAGTTCTACTAAAAAACCAAAACCTGCAAATACCTCATCCGATAAGGATCACTTACATTGTGATTACTGTGGAAAATCAAGACATACCCGAGAAACTTGCTGGAAATTGCATGGAAGGCCTAATCAGAGTCATGGAAAATGAGACGACTCAGTAGTAAGGGGTTAGGCCCACTTGGCTGATGGAACTGAAGTGGCTGAAACACTACTAGCATGGGGATTATCCAATGAGGAACTTCAGGCATTAAGATAGCTTCTCTCACAAAAAGACTCTACTTCCAGAGTTGGTGCATCCAACCTTGCCAAAACAGGTATTGAGTACTATAATTCTAAAGATAATCCTTGGATTATAGACTTTGGAGCTAATAGACATATGACAGACTCTCAAAAGAAAATTTTAATATACTCTCATGGAAACAACAGAGATAATGTTAGAATAGCAGATGGGTCTTTTACTTCCATATCTGGTTCAGGTTCTGTTAACTGTACACCCAATATTACCCTTTCCTCAGTACTTCATGTACTTTGCTTTCCTATTAATCTTCTCTTTGTCAGATCTATCATTAAAGACCTTAATTGCAAAATTAAATTTTTTCCTGACTATTGTGTTCTTTAGGATTTTCACAAAAGGTAGAGGATTGGAACTGGTAGATTGCAGGATGTCTTGGAAGAAGAGCGCCTTACAGTTGCACATCAAGTGTCTTTTGGAAATGATGTGATTACTAAGGAAATTTTACAATGGCATAGGTGGTTGGGACATCCCTCGTTTTTTGTTCTTTCAAAACTTTATCCAAACTTGTTTAAAAGAACTTCTTTTAATTCTTTGTTTTGTGAAGTATGTGAACTTGCCAAACACACTAGAAGTTCTTATCATTTATTAAATAATAAGAGTTATGTTCCTTTTATGACTATTCACTCTGATATTTGGGGTCCTACTCAAACTACTTCTCTTTCTGGCCATAGATGGTTTGTAACCTTTATTGATTGTTGCACCCTATTGACATGGGTTTATTTGATGAAAACCAGTAATGAAGTTTTTTCATGTTTTCAATCTTTTCACAAAATGATTTGTACTCAACATGATGCTAGAGTTAAGATCCTATGGTCAGATAATGGAATGGAGTATATGGATGGCAAATTTCGTGCTTATCTAGATTCTAATGGAATAGTACCTAAAACTAGTTGTGCCTATACTAGTGAATAAAATGGAGTTGCAGAAAGAAAAAACAGATACATTTTGGAGGTTGCTCGATCACTCGTGTTCACAATGAATCTTCCAAAGGGATATTGAGGTGATGCAGTCCTTTCAGCCACCTATCTTATCAACAGAATGCCACTTCGAATTCTAGATTTTAAAAGCCCAGTTGAAATATTACAAGGTACAGACTCTTACACTGTACCTCCAAGAGTCTTTGGGTGTGTTTGCTTTGTTCCTGCTAGGAATGTTGGCAAGTTGGAGCCAAAAGCTTTGAAATGTGTGTTTGTTAGATATTCTCCCACATAAAAGGGATATAAGTGTTATCACCTTCCGTCTAAGAAATACATTGTAAGTATGGATGTCACTTTTCTGGAGTATTCTATTTCACCACATCCCCAACTCCTCTTCACGGGGAGAATGAAATTGAAGACGAGGTGTTGCTTGACTCTGTAAATAATGTGATTCAAGGAGGAAAAACAATTCAGGGGGAGACAACTAGTTTGGTTCAAAAGGATCGAAGTCGGCGCTTAGATAAACCAGACTTAAAGACATACTCAAGGTGAGATACGACAGAAAAAGCCATCATGCAGTCTATACCAATGCCATCCTCTTCCCTCGAAAACATTGGTGAGCTAGAATCTGATTTATTTGATGATTTAGATAAGTCGATTGCCCTTCTAAAAGGTGTTAGAAGTTGCACCAAGCACCCAATTGCTAACTTTGTGACATATGACTCACTATCTCCTGCCTATAGAGCTTTTGACTTGTATGTTTGTTCTGTGTCTATTCCACAAGATTGGAGAGAAGCAACGGAACTTGTCCAGTGAAAAGAAACTATGATTGAAGAAATGAAGGCCTTGGCAAAAAATGAGACTTGGGAACTAGTCACTGCTCTAGAAGGAACACAGACGGTTGGCTATAAATGGTTATTCACAGTGAAGTATAAGCCAGATGGATCCATTGAGAGATACAATGTGAGATTGGTGGCTAAAGAATTTACTCAAACATATAGAGTGGACTATCAAGAAACCTTTGCTCCTGTTGCTAAAATGAATACAATCAGAGTTTTACTCTCGTATACAGCTAACTTGGATTAGGACTTACAGCAATTCGATGTTGAAAATGCATTTCTTCATAAGGATCTGGATAAGGAGGATTATATGGAGATTCCTCCAGGGTTTGAAGAAGAGAAGACATAAGGAAAGATTTGTAAGTTAAAAAAGGCCTTGTACGAGCTAAAGCAATCACCACAAGTATGGTTTGAAAAGTTTAATTGAGCTTTGATCTCCTTTAGTTATCAACATAGTAATGCGGATCATACCCTATTTATCAAGCACTCCCAAGGCAAGATCATGCTCCTTATTGTCTATGTTGATGACATTATTGTAACTGGAAGTGATACAGAAAAGATGGCTAGGCTGAAGAAATTACTTGCTCAAGAATTTGACATTAAGGACCTAGGAAAATGACAATATTGCTTAGGAGTTGAAGTGGCTAGATCAAGAAGAGGAATCTTTATCTCCCAGAGAAAATATGTCCTAGACTTATTAAGAAAAACTCGTATAATGGGTTGTAAACCAGCTGAATCTCCTATTGAGAGCAACCACAAACTGCAAGCAGGAATAGGTACATTAGTGGACAAGAGAAGATATCAGAGATTAATTAGGACACTCATCTATCTCTCTCACACTATGCCAGACATAGCATTTGCAGTTAGTCTAGTAAGTTAGTACATGCATGACCCACGAGAACCACACTTACAAGCCATATTCTGCATTTTACGTTATCTAAAGTCTACTATAGGAAAAGGTCTTCTATTCACTAATAATGGTCATCTTAAGATAGAAGCATCCTTATCAATTTCTCATTGAATTAACTCTTTTTTAATCACATTTGCATGTACACATATTTACTGCTCATCTTTGACAGCTATGGGTTCGGGGACTTGGTTAACCATATCGACTTATGAACACGTAACCCCAACAGAGTCGGGAAAAAACTTCCTGCTACTTACATCTTCAGCAAGCTTCATATTC
>JAOXYD010000004.1:1027417-1039811 GCA_028565735.1 Pinacopodium congolense | reverse complement strand
TGGTAATTGTGTTTTCTTTATCGATTTCTGTGATGTATTAGTGTGTTTTCTTTATCGATTTTTGTGTTTAGAAAAACGGGAAACTAAAATCAAACATGAAAGCCAAACTAAACAAGGCCTAAATATGTCTTAGCATATGAAATTTTATGCATTTTATTAAAAACATATACAATGCAAATGAGTTAAAGAAAACCTAAGCCATTGAAACTTCAATTAAGACTTACAGATATATCAAAAACTACCTTCACATACTAATTTAAGGATCTAATTTGCTTTATCTTGTCTTGTCCTCAGTTTATCCCTCTTCTACATTCTTTTTCACTCAAATTTGTAATCAAATACATCTTCCATGTACCCATCCTTTAAAGGATTCAATATGAATCAAATCATCAATAAAAAACATATTTTGTTATTATCAAAATCTAAATTTGAACCACACTTAATTTAACACTTTTGATTATGAATCATTTGTGAATCTTATTTGTTGGATAAAATAATCAAACTTCCTTTTACGAAAAAGAAAAAATTTGTCACTAAATTATTAAAATTTATACATTTAGATGTACTCTATTTTTACTCACACTAGAGCTAGATACTCATATTTTATTATATGAATTTAATGAAATAGAAGTTTCAATCATTTGAGAATTTTAAAGAGCAAGAGACATCATTAACAAGTAAAATGGAGTGAGGGCTTTGGAGAGCTTTAACATGTAACGAGCGGTAGAGCGGTACGGCGAAGAACTGCCTACGTGGTTTCCTCCCACAACACAGCCAGAGCGATGCCTACCCTATCTTCTCCGCTTTATTTCCATGCATATAAAAATTCATCTGTACAGGAATGATAAAGACGCTTTACGTTGCTGACATATATAGTAAGTTTTGAGGCATTTTGGTCCGAGATCGATTGATGAGTGCATTTTGGATGAAGCTGGAAAATTGCAAGTATCGTATCACTTTCAAATCCTTCGCGCATTATTTTTGTTGGAGAAATCTAGATGCTTTAATAGTTATCTTCCTTCGCGCATTATTTTGGTTGGAGAAATCTAGATGCTTTAAGAGTTATCTTCCTTCAATTATCAATAGATGCTAATGAATATCCAGACTAGGATATGTCTCGTACGATTTGAACAAAAAATATGGCAGGAAAGCAGCATACAGATAACATGCATCAGTCTGTGTTTGCAGCCGCATACAGCAAAAATGGAGAAACTAGTTATCAGGCTCCACGGTAAAATTTGCGATTTTTAAGTTCACTAAATCATGTATGCGACTTTCAGTGATTCACTAGCTCCTCTTACATAAACATCATCAAGACACAAATAGATGCTCCAATACCACATAATCTACTGTACGTGCTCTGCTAAGATGTTGCAGAACCCTAGCAACATAAGATGTTTTGGTTAAGAAACAAAACAGATGCTGCATAGCAAAAACTATAATTTGACAATTGACAGGATATTCCTGGTATCATCGTTCACCTATGACATTCTGAAAAAGAAAAGGTCTAGAGAGCTCAAATCCAACTATCCTCAAATGACTCTGACCATTTAGTATTCTCCATCACTCCTCCCAATAAACACGAGAGAAGATACCAAATTGGACAGCCCTACTCACCAAATATTTCTTTGATACTAAAATCCTGCTGATCATGGAAATCCTAAGCCGTATCAGCAAATTCCATAGCAATACAGACAGGACGAAAATTCGTTCCATCTGTCACCGCCAAATATTTACCCATAAAGTTTATGAGAGTCGCATTATCAGGACAGAAAGATTATCCTATGTAGAGGATCTCCTTAACTTCCAAAGTTACATGTCCAAGCATAGATTCAGAGAGATACGGAAGCATTTGACCATAAGATGGTAACATCTCTAGTTGAAGAACTAGTCACTTCATGCCCTTGGGATACAAAACTGGTATATCGATTTTTCTAAAATTAATCAAGTTCTGATTGCATACAAACCCTGATTTCTCTTATGAACTCTAACAATGTTGGATAGGAAAGTCACTCATGGAGCCACACTAGAATAGAAGATTAGAGTTACAGCTAGATAAAAGGAAAAGAGAAGTAGAGGAGAGACAAGAGAGGTTGCTTCTTCATGTGCTCTCCTACCATGAAACTAGAGGAAATTTGATCGAAAATTTTACCCATTGCGAAAGCATAACCTGCTTCTACAATAAACCCAAATGTGCAGAGATCTATATATCAATCCACAATAATGCTTGAAAGCATGCATACCTACATGGATTAACATTAAAAGGAGAGTACGAGCATTGAAACTCTTTATTAGAAAAGAATTGATCACTCGATCAGGGTATTCATAATGTTTTTATTCCTTTCCCAATTAAGGCGACAACAACAACATGAATAAATGTGCAATTACATCATCAAAATCCAGAAAACTGGAAGCCTCAAATAATCAACTTATCTCTCCTCTAAGCCAATGAGTATAACCTCATAAAATAGTTGGACCTTACGTAATCGCACAATTAAAATCCAGTATCCCTTCCACTCTATACCTATTTTTATATACCAAAATCATAAACAGTCACAAAAACACGTTAAACTATAGTCATCAATCAACTATCTCAAAATCAATGGAAAACCTTGGCCAACAAAAATCAAAATTTTGATGCATACCCATGAATCTACTTCTTCTCAGCAACCCCAATCCCAACAACTTGAGCATCCTCAATCAACTTCTTATTCTTCTCAATAGCAGCAGCAACTTCTTGAGGCATATACTTCTCATCATGTTTGGCCAGAACCTCAATAGCCGAAAAGTAACAATCTTGACTCCTCGCCTTAGCTGAAACACTCTGGGGTCCCACCTTCTCCTTCAAATCCTCCGTCAACTGCTTCACGAAACCTTCCACCACCACCGAATGCCCTTCCCTAAACAAGTCCGGCAACGACCCCTCATACCTCACCAGAATATCTGTCATTAAATCCGTTATTACAAACTCTATCTCGGGCGACGAGTCTGGGTACAATACGCTTCCTTCTAGTACCAAACCCCCCAATCTGAACCTGGTTTTATCTGGATTCGCTCTGTATTTCTCCATAGCATCTGTTGGAGTTACGTAGAATGTTAATTGGTCTTGGAAGTTGTTTAGAACGACGATAATGAATCCGGCGACGCCGCTAAAGGCCAAAGCGTAGGTCCAGAGGCGGCGAGCTTGGAGTTGGCGGGCTCGCTTTCCGATGTCTACAGTCTTCGGGCTGACTGGTTGCCGGCGAGCGGTGGAGAATAAGCGGAAGCCGGAGACAGAGTGAGGTTCGGAGCAGAGCGTACGGAGATTTGAGAGTGGAGAGAAGATCAACGGCTCCGATTTGATGGCGGTGAAGATCAGAGGATTGGCGTGGAAGGATCTGATAGCGATTTCTGTAGCGTGAAGAAGGTGAGATCTAAGACGGAGGAGAGATAAACGAGAGGCCATTGCCAATTAGCTGTCTGATTGTTTCTCGGGAAAATTCGAGGGAAATTTAGGAGGGGGTTATCGGAGGGTTTTTTCTTTGAAAGTAGCAAGTAAGAGGCACCCAATGGCATAGTCACACGGCAATACGGCGTCGTCCGCCTTACCCTTCTAACGCACGCTGTAGAGAATAGTTGCGCCGCCGCAGATTCGTTGTTGGTTAATTGCTTAAAAGTTTCATAGTGTCAAGACACAAATCAAGTTAGTATTACTAGTGACGTTTAAAAATGACTAAAGTGTGACATGGACTTTTGGTCAATTTTGAACCGTAAACGGCGCCGTTCGCTACAAACTGTTACTATCGAACAAAGGTCTTTTTGGAGAAAAGATCCAGTAGGCTGGGACCCATCAACTTCATTTCCAAATTTTCAGTGGTTACACTAGAAAAGAGAATAGCCCCAGTTTTCCTTCCCCCACAACTCCGACCTTGCGAGAGCCGAGCGATCGAACTGTCCCGACAATGTTCCGACAAGTCGCACGATTCCTATCCCGACCTGTGCTGGCGTCTCGGGTTCGGTCTTTCTCGACCGACCTGCCGGCGGCCGAATCGGCGCAGTCCGGTTTTGTGGAGGCGTGGAAAAAAGTGGTGCCCAATCTGGACCCTCCAAGGACGCCTCTTTCCTTTATGCAGCCTCGTCCTTCTACTCCCTCTACGATCCCCTCTAAGCTCACTGTCAACTTCGTGCTTCCTTACGCCTCCGAGTTGTCCGGAAAAGAGGTGTGTGTGTGTATTTTTAGATTTACCTTTCCATTATGTTTTTATTTTAATGTATCTGATGCGGATTTTGGATATATCTCTGATTTTTCTAATTGATGATCCGGGGAATATAATTCCTCAATTATGGCTTGATGTTAGTATATTATGTGACATTTTACGAGCTTCGTGTAAAATCTATGTTTATATCTTTAGTTGTAAAGGTGGGTCTTTTGAGTGGAACCGTTTTGTTAAAATCGAGACTTATCTTTCTTCCTCATGGAATTTTTTATCCTTGGAGTTTTTGTGTTTTGGGTACAACTGTCTTTAACGTGGAGCTACTTATGGAATTTATCAAATTTATGTTGCCTTTCACCTTTCCAAGCTGCATGGATAACCCACCATGATAGTTGATTGCTATGGTTAATTAAGTTACTTGTCACTTCTTATGTCTTCTGTTTGCTACCTCTATTAATAATTTTCTTAATTGCTGGAATTATCTGCCATCGGAAATGTCTATGCCTGTACATTTTAGCTCTGAGCTAGGATTAGTAACCAAGACATGATAATCATTAGGGGGTCTATAACCTCTTTCCAAAATTTTGTTTGTGGTGGCGAATCTGTGCATTCAAAATGCTGTAGCAGCAAGCTAGCAGCTTAATCAAATTGGCTTGTTAGCCATCATAAATTTGTGTTGATTTCTTGGTTTCACTCACTTTTTGATTGATGAAGGACATGAACATTTGTCACTTGTCTATTGTTGGATAGAATAGTCCACAGGGGATATAGTGAGAGAGCATATGTTGAGGCCCTCCTCCAACACATTCTTTCAGTTCTTTGAGCTGAGCACCCCCTTTTTTTCTTTTAGCTGTCATCATTTGGAAAATACTTTTTGCATGGCAGGTTACTTACCTATCTAGCAAAAATACCACTTATGTGATCTTTGAAGAAGTTTTTTTCCTGCATTGGTTTATAATGCTGCCATCGACCACATGTTGATTGCAGACTCTTGTTTTAAAGATTCATGGTGGTTAAGAGTGAGTTTTTGACTCATTAATGAGCTTGATTGGCTTCATGGATCAGTAACATTTGCATCACCTTTATGATTAACGTAACATGTAATTTGACAGGATCGTAATTATTTTATCATCCATACATTTGCATTATCTCATGCAGGGACAACGAGCCCTTGCATTTTGTGCCTATACTTCAATTCATTTCTTTTTCCTGCCTTCCTGTGGCTGTTACATTGGCTATAGAGTTGGGGAAAGAATGAAATGGTTTGGGAAGAGGACCAGGGAGGAATAAACTCAGATATTCATGCATTGTGGAAACATATAAATGTTGTCACAAGTCAGTGGTTCCTGAGTGTGTTTTTGTTGACGCCCTTGCTGAGTGGATGTCAGTGAGTTTGTTTGATTTGTTTTCCGAATTCCCAATACTCTTAGAGGAAAATTTTATTATTTTGCCCCCATCTTTGTGCCAATCATCCTTTTTGCTGTCAACAATCTTTTCGATTTTGGATCATATGCTGCAGCCAGTAATTAACAATTCAAATCTGTTCTTAGATTATAATTGATTATTTGTGGTGGATCTGTTCAAATGCCATGGAAAACATAACAACATTGCTTTATATATTGCTGGATGGTCTAATCTTTCCAAATCCTCCATTTAGGTTGACATGGTTATAATACCTGCTACAACTGGGCAAATGGGTGTTCTTCCTGGTCATGTACCAACAATTGCAGAGTTGAAACCTGGGGTGCTATCCGTGCATGAAGGAAATGATGTGGTCAAGTACTTCGTAAGCAGCGGCTTTGCATTCATCCATGCCAACTCTGTTGCAGATGTAGTTGCTGTTGAAGCTGTACCTCTTGATCAAATTGATGCTAGTCTGGTCCAGAAAGGACTTTCAGAGTTCACCCAGAAGCTAAGCTCAGCATCAACTGATCTAGAGAAAGCTGAAGCTCAAATTGGAGTTGATGTCCATAGTGCTCTCAATTCTGCCCTGACAGGCTAAATTTTCGTCTTCATTAAGCACCTTGATTTGGTCATTTTGGTCTCATGAAAGTCTGCGTTATTGACACTTAAATTTGCCAGAAAGAAGCTATATCGCCTTCGTAGCTTTGTGTCCTCGTACTTCCATGAATGTGAGATTGGTATAAATAATTTCCTAATGGAACTCTCTTCTTTTGAATGAGTTCAGCTAGAAAGTGATAACATGTTAATGATACACCCATTTCTTTGGTGTTTGTATATGCAGAATTGTTTGTTAGCCTTATAAGCTTTTTGGAAAGGAGAGTAAATTAGGTGATTAAAAATCTTTTAAATTTTTGTCTAAACTAATTTTTGCGATTGATATAAAATCTCCAATTATAATTCAATTTATAATAATAATGATGTTAAGATAAAACAATGTAATTCAAATCAAAACAATTCAATATCAATTACAATGACAGGTAATTAACGAGGATATGTTATACAAGAAATTAAATTATGATATTTTAAAAACATGCAAATTGAAATTTAAATATTATTAAGAATTTTTTCAGTTTAGATTCAATTTTAATATTTGTAAATATTAGAGTTTTAAAAATGTTTTCAAGTATTAGAATTAAATTTAAATGTTAAGGCTAAACTTTGTTTTTTTATTTTTAAAAAAAAGTTATAAAGACATCAAAGCCACTTTCTTAGAAGGTCCCAAAAGCCGACGTTAAATTAATAGTTGCAAGTAGACCATTGTCACATGGACCACTAAAGTATGTTTCGTCTTTTTCTGGACAGAGTGGAAAGCACCGAGCTTTTTAAAAAACAAAGAATTAATTAACAAACATTTTATGTTCTTTTCACTTTTCTTATACCTTGGGGAAGAAGACTTCGGAACATTGACTAGCAGGAAGGAACTCAACTATTTAACGGGTCTTTGTTTATGATATATATAAAATGAAAGTCCCCTATTTTTTAGAGATTAAAGCATTAATAATTCAGTTCGCACGTGGTAAAAAACAGTTTCAGTTGATGCATACACCTCACCAAATCATGCATTATTTGCAACTTGGAACCAAGCCCACTTCTAACGTAAAATATGTTAACAAACTAATAAACATATATGCCAGAAATATTTTGAAACGTGCAACTTGGAATCTTAGACTCTTTGATTGAGTTTTAGATTGTGATTTTTAATTATAATTGTTATATTTTTGTATTGAATTATATATATTTTTATAAATTTTTGTATTACTTGTCTTAATTTTTATGTTGTATTAATATATTTTTTTAATTTTTATAATATTTTTAATTAATTTTTATATTTATAAAATTCAAAAATTAAATCAGAAACCGAATTGAAATCAAATAGACCCTTATTTATGAATAATATAGGTGAGAATCTCAACGTGCAATGTTCTTCTTTTTGCTTGTTTTGATAAATAGTTTAATCGAATTATTTAATTTACAGATGTTATTCGTAATTTTCAAATTTTAGTCTAAATTTGAGTTTAATATAATTATGTAGAATTAATTAACAAAAGAATCTATATGTGTATTTTTTTCTTCTCTTAATGAGTTTTGAATGATTTGATAATAGAACTATTTTATGTAATTAAAGATGACAAATTAATTAGAAAAATTAAATTTATTTATCAAATTTGAATAGATAAAATTTTCTAATTCAATTAATTATAAAAAATTCAATAAGTAAATTTATTTAATTCAAAATCAATGCATTAAATTAAATTTAATAATTTTAGATATAAATATTCAAACATATGCGAGGTTAATCTCAAACTTAAAAATTTTATCAAATTCAATCCTAAATTATAAAATGTTCAATCAGGCCATTGTTAAGTCACCACAGGAAGCTGGTCCTCCCTCTGGAAAGTTATAGGGAACAGAAATGATTAAAATTGGCAAATAAATAATTCTTTAATTTCTCAACAACAAAAAACAAAGGCTAATAAATAGCCTCTATACAGTGAATGTGTGAGTTTGTGTGCTCTCGATCACTGCTCCGACAAGTCGTTTTAAATACAGCACAAAGGCCCAAAAACCTACTTAATTGACGGTCTGAACTTTACTGTTCCCACTCCTCCAGCGAATGGGGAAATGGCAAGTGGTACAAGCTATAATAGTGATCCCCGATGGCAATGTCAACCGTCGATCATACTGATCTCCACGATCCTGACCGTTCAATTCCATCAAAGCAAAAACCCTCCTCTTTCTGATGAAGCGCCACGTAAGTTAGGGGCAATAACCAGCTGATTGCCCGCTTGGGACGCACGTGTCCAGGGCAGCAGGAGCGAAGACGTTGTGGGACAGCTGCCCGCGGCACAAGGGCAGTGTCTGTGGGCCCCAAGAGACATGGACCTAAAATTTGGAGCCAGCTAGATGTCCCGTCATGTGGGTCCCTACAATTTTGTCGGATTCCTCGTGGGGTCCACAGACCCCACATCTACTCAGCTACAGTTCGTTTTCTATTGTTTGCTTATAGACTTTGCGGGCCTACTTATAATCAAGTCCATGGTGGGAATAGGAAGAAGATCCCAAAGCGGTGGTCCCATTCCACCAGCGTGAAGAAAAAAATCTTGAGTCCCCACATTACTTAATTATTTATAAACAAGTCCCTAAAGAAAGCGTAAATTACCGTACATTTGTCCAAATGGTCTGAATTTATTATGATGCACGTAAACCGTCCCATTAATATATACATTTTATTAATGGATACATTTCATTAATATATATATATACTTTAGGGGATGTAACACCGACATTTACTGCACACGTATTCATAATTTTGTTATTTATTATGAATTCAATTCTAAAAAAATGTAGTCATATCACTTTTTATTTATAGTGGACAAATTAATTAATATCTTTTAAATATTTGATTTATAAAATAAATAAATTATTTCATAATTTAACAGGTTAAAATCAACTAATAATTTTGATCTAAATAGATTTACACATTTAAATTTAAGATTCTAAAAATTATAATATAAGAAAGATAAATAATTAGTTTAGTTTTGAACCTTTTAGATATTTGAATTTATAATACCATTCACAATTTAATAGAATTAAAGTCATTTAATAACTAAATAAAACTCGAAATTCTTTTTAGATGTTGATGTATAAAAATTTCTTTTATTTTTTCTTCTCAATTCAAAGGAATTAGTATAAATAATATTAGTAATACATTGATCTTCCTAGTTAACAACAAAGCTCTTTTCCCAAATAACACAGCACATGATGACATAGGAACACAAAATAAAAAGAAATGAGGGATGTATTAGAAATACCAAACAGAACAAGTACCGAAAAGTTAAATAATATAAGAAAGTACTATTTTTAGCCAATAAGGTTCAATACCACCCGACCTCACGGAAACCAGGAATCCGCCGTTGGTTTTAAAAATTGCTTTGTCGTACTTTCACATCGAACCACCCAATCCTAACTCCCAAGTCACACGCTTACAATAGTCCGTGGCACAGTCAATCGTTTCCCAAGTCCACTCTCCAACTCTTCCTCTTTATATAAGCTGCCCACCACTTCTCTCTCTGCATCTCTCTCGGCTCCTACAGCTAAACCTACGCATCTGTGCGCACGTTAGTAAGCTTGCGGTGACCGTAATATCTTGTACAACACATATATAATGTCTTTTGACGGTGGTCATCTCGATTACAACAAGCCTCACTTCCTGGAAGCGTGTTTCCTTTGTCGGAAACCCCTCGGACGGAACTCAGACATTTTTATGTACAGGTTAGTTCATAATCTTAGGATCTGGTTCTGATTTATGTTTCCCTTTTTTGTCGGATTTTTGAACTTTTTGGGTACTTTGGCTGATTTTTTCTGGGATTGTATTTGATGCAGAGGGAACACTCCTTTCTGTAGTAAAGAGTGCAGGCAAGAGCAAATCGAGATCGACGAGTGTAATGAGCTGAAGAGCTGGAAAATGCCTTCTTCATCTTCTTCTAGATCTCTCCAAAATCCCGAAACTAATGACTCTCCCCCCAATAAGACCGTACCGACCGGCACAGTTGCCGTTGCTTGAGTGAGATTTATTTATTTATTTTTTTGGTTTCACGAGTTCGATAGAGAAGAGTTGTTATTCTGAAAATCCCACGCAAAGATGTCTGCAGAGGTTGGAGAGAAAGGGTCTTTTGGAGTTGACTAGACATTAGTCAGATTTTGCCTTTTTTTTTTCTCTTTTTCTGTAATTTACTTCTTGAAATTGAGGTGGGTGGATTGTGGATGTTCATAGCATTTGGGAAGGAACAGGGATGATTTGGGTAAATTTTGTAACGACGATTTCCCATGTTATGGGAGGAAAAAGACAAAAAGAAATTTAAGGCCGTCAAATATTGAAAAAGTAATTTTCTCATCAGTTTCGTATTTCTTTTTTTATTATTATTATTGCAGCTTTTGGTTTAAGCAAAATCTCGGAGGCTAAATGATTACGTCTGCTAAATAATATATGAAGAGCAAATATTGCTTCTGCTGAGCTTCTTCATCTAAAAGAAATCTATTATGTTTACCAAAAATTAGTGATTCTAAATCGGGTTTAGTTTTAGAATTTATTTTTTAAAATTTTTAAACATAAAAATTAATTAAAAATATCACAAAAATTTTAAAAAATACTCTAATATAATATACAAATAACATAAAAATATATTAAATTTAATAAAAAAATATAATATTTACAACTAAAAATTACAATCAATTTAAATCAAATATCCCTAAATTGTATTGATCTTGCGGAAATTTAACAATTAAGTAAAACCAGCCACTATCTTTCAATTGTGTTCGGTAAATTATTATGCATAAACCCTAGCATGCTCCGGGACGAACTGAGACTGGACTTTTAGTAGCAGAACCTCGAAAAACGGACTCAAATTTGATGCGAGGAAGGAAATATTGGCTGTGTAATTAGGAGATATTTGAGTTGTAATTTTTTATTATGATTATTGTATTTATTAATTTTTATTATATTAATATATTTTTTATAAGTTTTATGTATTAAAAAATAAAAAATTTAAATTAAAAATAAATGTCAAAGTAAACATGGCCTTAACATTTAACATTGAAATAATTCTTGTTTTATTAACACAATGTAATTTTTCATCGTTGCAATTTTTAATTTTCATTGAAATAATTCTTGTTTTATTAACACAATGTAATTTTTCATCGTGGCAATTTTTAATTTTCATTGAAAAAACTTACAGGACTTTTATATAAGTAGTGATTTTTGTATTGTTATATTAATTTTTGTATGTTTTTAAATTTTTATAATATATTATTATGTTTAAATTTAAATTTAAAATTAAATTTTTTAAATACAAAAATTTCATGTAATTTATTTTTATTAATTTTATATTTGTATTAATTTTTATGTGTATTTATTAATTTTTATAAGTTATTTTTATATTTTAAACAACAGGTAACTAAACTAAACTGCCTTAATTCTTATCATTTATCATTTGCACACAAGCGCCTGTAATTATAAAATATGAATGTTTCCGGCTAATTTTGTTAATTATTATTGTTACTAATTATGAATTTTGTATTTTTTTTAATTTTTATATTATTTTTTAATTTGTATGTTATATTAATATGTTATTTTTATTTTAATACCGTTTTTTATATTTTTATATTTAAAAAACAAAAAATTAAAATATAAAAAATGAAAGAAAACATGCTCTTAATAAGTGCAAGAATTTTACTTTTTATTTAGTTTAATTTTTATTTTATTTATTTTTTAAATATAAAAATTCATGTAAATTATTTGTATTAATTTTGATATTTTTATTAATTTTTATGGTATTTATTAATTTTTATAAGTTATTTTTATTTAAAAAACAGATAACAAAACTAAACTGCCCTAATTCTTATCATTTATCATTTGCATACAAGCGCTCGTAATTATAAAATACGAATGTTTCCGGCTAATTTTGTTAATCATTATTTGACGCAATAGTATCGAAATTCCTAGTAAGTGAAGAAGTTGATTCAAACAGCGAACACCTTGAGACCTTAAGCGACAGGAATAACCTGTTTTTTCATTTTATTTTTTGTTTCTACTTTTTAAATACATAAATAATGACAGAAATTAATTTCCTTTATTTCAGTTTATAAATATAGTTTATAAATTTTAAAAAATAAAAATAAAAAACTATAAATAAGAAGGTTTGATTTCTTTCTATTTAGTAAATATGATTTATAAACAG
>JAOXYD010000004.1:1011344-1027317 GCA_028565735.1 Pinacopodium congolense | reverse complement strand
TCCTTGTCTAACAATATCCCCCTTTTTGATGATGATAAAACCACATGATATTAGAAACAAATACAAAGCAAAATACATAATCTCAACTATTTTAGTGAGATTTGGATGAGTTATGTTAAATTTTATGAAATTCAAATTTCAAAATTGAACTGAACAATTTTTTATATTTCAAATATAAAAATTTTAAATTACAAATAAATTTAATAAAATTTAATAAAATTTATTTGTTTTAAACAGGCTGTTAACAATAAATCGAGACACTGTTTTTATGCGTGAGAGCATTTAATATAAATAATACACTGTTCCAAGCGAGTTTAATAGCTTATGGGATCTAAGCAAAAATGTGCATGGATATTGTCGTTTCCCTTCGATGCCTTACTCCAGAAGAATTGAAAAGTTGCTTAAGTATCAAGGCAACTTTTCAAGTGACGCAAAAGTGCTTCTAAACAGTCTACGTTTGAATTTGTTCAAATTTTAAATATGTTAAAATTGTTTAAGATAATTTGTTATATTAAATTTAAATATTTTTCCGTTCAAAGTTAATTATATGTAGGAAGATATATGTATATGTATGAAATATTTAAAGTCAGGTTTACAGTTGATTTGAATTCAAATTTTTTTATATTTAGTAATTTCAAATTAAGTTTACTTAAATTTTTTACTATACTTAAATGATCATCATATTTAAAAATTAATAATTATAAAAAATTAATAAAAAATGATCTTTTTCTTTGTCCTTTAAATTTATGCCAAATATGTTAAATTACCGTAATTCAGGAGATTTTTTTGATTAAAAAAAAGTTGTAGGTAAGATCAATGTTTTAAATACTGTACCAGTACTGATGCCAAATTTATCTTTAAAATAATATTGTACTAGTATTAATTAATGAATGTACTATTTCAGATAATTTTTTAAATTTATAAAATTTGTAAAAAAAAATTATAAATACATTATATTGTATAATTTTTAACTTAATTTTAAATTTAAAAATATTAAAATATAATTATTTTTTTTCGATATTAATCAATACTAATATGGTATTAAAAATCTTGAGTAAGACAAAATGAACTTGCATATATAGTTCCACAAGAAAATCATTTATCATTTAACCAAGAAACTTTAAACAAATTAATTATTAGGATTCAAAATTAAGCATCAAACGTGCACGCAACCGCAAAATGGATTCCTCTCTGCTTTCCCCTCTACGTCTATTGATGACTTCCTCTTTGCTTTCATTATTCTTATAGGCAACCTAATATGATTGTCCAAAAATAATCTTAGAAAAAAAAAGACACTTGTTTATATTTTATAGTTTGTTTATATTTATATTTAGTTATATAAAAACCTTGTTAAGTAGCCTTAATTTTCTTGTTTTCTTTTGGTAGGAATTAGTTATTTTATCAAAAAATAAAAGAATGGTACAAGTATTGTATTAAATATCATATTAATATTAGTATTAAAATTACCTCTAAAATAATATTGTACGGATATCAATACGAATAATTTTTTAAAATTATAAATTAGTTCTTAAATTTAATAAAATTTATAAAATAATTTATAAAATTATTATATTGTATAATTTTTAATTTAATTTTAAATTAAAAAATAAAATATAAATTAATGTAATTTTTTTTATTTTTCGGTACATAATACTGATAAGCATTTATTTACAAATCAGTATTTGACCGTTCCATCGTTTCTAATCTGGAACTAAACGGATTTGAACACCTTAGGCACGAGAGAGAACTTCTAGGTTGGTTGGGACAACAAGACTTACACATCGACACGTAAGATTTAATGTATTTTTTAAAAGTATTATTTACACGTGCACCAAAATTAAAACGTGACAAATCCAACTTGTAAACGATTATTCTATTAGAATTATTAAGGCTTGTTTGATTGTAATTTTTTAATATATATATTTATTTTTAAAATATAAAATAAAATATTATAAAAATAAAAATAAAAATAATATATAAAAATAAAAATAAAAATAACATAAAATAAAAAATATACAAAAATTGATAAAAATAAAAAATAAAAAATAAAATTAAACGAGTAAAAACTTTAAGGATTAATTATGTTAGGCTTTATATTGTTTGACTTTTTGTTACTTTACTCCTTAATTTTTTTTAAAATTATACCAAACTCTAGTACTTTTTATTTATTAACATATGAATTTCCTAAAGTAGACTATTAATTATTTTTTAAAACTTATTATTTATTACACTATATTATTTATTACACACCATATCATTTATTACATATATGATTATACATAAGGTCATTTTTTATGTGTTATTCTGTTATCAGATAGATCATTTTAAAAGGTAACTTTTTTGTTTTTTGTTTTACTTTTTTTATAAAGACTGATGCTTTATAATTTTACTGTTGGTAGATTAAAAGAATAAAAAAAGATAATTAAAAAATAAAACTAACATTAAAAAAAAGATGAAATGAAAAAGGTTTTGTGTAAGTAGCCTCTTAACTTTATCCGCAAAGGACAGTCCAACGAAACTTCACGCACCAAACTCACAACCGACTTCATTTTTTCACAAATTAAACTCACGTATTTTAATTTGTCAAAATTAAAATAGACAAATTTAAACTAAATATAAAAATAAAAAATAATACAAAATTTTTAAAAAATAATATATAAATATAGTATAGAAATTAAAAAATACACTAAATAAAAACACATAAATATAAAGAAAACGTAAAATTGAATCAAACAAAATTTTAATATAACACTTACTTTTTTCATTGATTAAGATTTAAAAAATATTTTATTGTAAAATTGGATTTTTAATTAAGATAATAACTATTTAAAATATTTGTTGCATTTGTTATATATTACACAATAAATTCACAATTACGTAATAATATGTTAGTATTGATAATTAATACATTGTTCTAATGATGGTGATATTGGTAAGTTGACTAAACATCAATCAACAATATTTATAAATTAAGTACATATTTATGTAATTATGTGATAAAATAAATTTTGTTTTCATTTTTTAAATGCAGAAACTAATATAATTTTTTGTTATTTTAATATTTTATTTTTATATTTCAAATATAAAAGTAGTGATAAAATAACACAAAAATTATTAAAATATAAATAAATATAAAAATTATACAAAAATTAATAAAAATATACCAAAAATAAAAATTTATAATTTGTTTGGAAAATTAACCGCAGATTAATAGAAATATAAAGGAGAGAGAGAAAAGCGAAATGTTCGATTTCGATCTCCTAAAAAACCTACAATTTGACCGCATTTGTTCGTTGGATTTGTTGCCTCTCTGTTTCTCTCTCAAAATTTATTATCTGAACTCACTTCTCTTTCTATTTTTCTTTTCATTTTTTCAATCTCTGTGTTGTCATGACCAGCCAGTAAAACCCTAATTTCTCCAACTGACAGTTTTTCCACTCGACAGGTACTACAGTTTCTTGAGTCTTCTGAATCATTTACACGCCTTGATTGCAAGTGTTATGGTTTAGATTTGTGCTTGTGTTTCGATAGGGTTTGTGATTCTTTGCGATCTCGTTTGTTTTGGATGCAGAGAGAAAAAGAAAAGTATAGGGAAAGGGAATTTGAGGTTAGGAATATATGTCCCTCAATCAATCGAGGTCGGACAGGAACGAGACGACGCAGTATAGGAAATCGGGACGATCCGGAAGCTTTAATCAGCAGCGGTCCTCCTCAGGCGCTTACGGTAAGGGCGGTGGCGGCGGGCCCGCCCCTTTACCGTCTTCTTCTTCATCTTCTCTTGGTTCCAATCGCAGGTACTCCGTTTTAATTCTTTCAATCTTATTGTTGTTTCTGCCGTTTTTGTTATTTGAAGGAGTCTTTAGGTTTTTGTTTTACGATTTGGGAAGTGTTTTAATGGCTTGGTTGGGTATTTTTTATTGCTTTGATCGTAGTTTTAAGAAGTCTAATAATGCTCAAGGAGGACAATCGAGGGTGAATTCTTCATCAGTCAATTTTTCGAACTCGAGTAATCCTTCTGCGACCCGTAATGCAGAAAATGGCGCACATGTGCAGCCTCCTTTACCTGGTATGCTGATAATTCTGGACTTCTTATAGTTTGTTGTTATTATTTTCGTAGCTTATATGCATCAGGTTAATGATGTGTTTACGAACAAGTTTTCTCTGGGTTAATTTTCATGTTAGGAGGTGTGTCCGATCCTCCCGTTGGAACTAGCTCTAGCCATCCAGCTGAATCGCATTCCAGCCATCGAAACACCCGAACTGTTGAGAAAGTTCCTACTTCACAACCTACCACCTTGAGTTCCGATTCCACAGGCCAATCTGCCACAGTGAGTTCTAACGTTACTGGCCCTAAAACTCCAGCAAAGGGTAAGTCTGCTTTGATGTTGACAAGACGGGAAAGGATGAACACTTTATTTATTTTATTCTGTATTTTGAATCTTTAGTTTGTATCATTTAATGCTTAAAGAGAAACTATTCTTGCCATACAGTTTCAATTAATCATGTGTTGAATGTAATTTTGTTTCTTATGTAGCCTCGCAAGATGCCTCTAAGGGATTTGCATTCCAGTTTGGGTCCTTCAGTCCCACTTTCATGAATGGGATGCAGGTATTCTTCTCCCCTTTCTTCCTTTTTGTACAAATTTCAGTAATTATCTACCGTTTCAAATTAAAACTAAAATGTTGCAGATTCCTGCTCGAACTAGCTCGGCTCCTCCAAATCTTGATGAACAAAAAAGTGACCAGGTGTGCATGTTTCTCTCCTTAAATACTCATCTTATAATTGAGATTTGAACTTTAATTGCATTGTGGACTGGGGGGTGATTACTCTTGGATTCAAATTGCAGCTCAGTTTTCCTTTATTATAATTGCTGCTTTAGAATCGATGTTTGTGATGCACGTTTTCTCTTTTTAAGAACTTGCTTCAGTTTTGCTAAATCCTTGGGTTCTTGGTATCAATTGATTTGAAATTGGACAACATAGTCATCCTTGCATTTTTCAGTTGCGGAAATTGATAAACATGAACAGAAATTTTAAGCATCTACATGTTCTTGCAGGCACGCCATGGGACAGTCAAAGCTGCTACCCCTTTGGCTGCTTCTATCCCCAAACCACAAGTTCCAAGGAAGGATGTAAATAGTGCAGACCAATCTAGTACTGGGGAGACTAATCCAGTGCCCAAGGCAAAGAAAGATACTCAAATCTCTCCGGCACCACCTTCGAGCCAGAATCAAAAGCCTCCAGTTCATTCCATCCCTATGACTTCCAATCAAATGCCATATCATCAACCACCAGCATCTGTGCAGTTTGGTGGCCCCAGTCCTCAGATTCAGTCTCAGGGTGTCTCAGGACCATCAATTCAAATGCCTATGCATGTGCCATTGTCTATTGGAAATGCTCCTCAGATGCAGCAACCAATGTTTGTTCAAGGTCTACAACCCCATCCAATGCAGCATCAAGGAATCATGCATCAGGCTCAGAGCTTGGGTTATACAACTCCTATGGCTCCTCAAATTCCCCCACAGTTAGGTAATTTAGGAATTGGAATCACCTCACAATATCCCCAACAGCAGGGAGGGAAATATGGTGGTCCACGTAAAACACCAGCTGTCAAGATTACTGATCCAAAGACTCATGAAGAACTGAGGCTTGATAAACGAACAGATACATATGAAGATTCTGCATCATCAGGCTTGAGATCTCATAGTAATCTGCCTCCTCAAACACAGCCAATTCCTTCTTTTCCACATTCTCATCCAGTCAACTACTATGCTAATAATTCTTACAATCCCAGCAATCTGTTTTATCCACCTCCGAGTTCTCTATCATTAAGCAGTAATCAGATGCCTCCCAATTCTCAGCCGCCAAGATTTAACTATCCTGTTAGCCAGGGAACCCAAACATTAGCAAAGCCTTCTCTTAATTCTGTCTCAGGAAACAAGTCTGTGGCTTTGGTGCATGGTTCCTCAGAATCATCAAACAAAGAATATGCTCGTGATGTACATAGCTCATTTTCATCAACTTCCTCAGGCACTGTACAGGTGACAGTCAGACCAGCTGCAGGCTCCGGTGAAGATAAGGTTGTGGAATCACCATCGTCTAATAGCTCATCTGCTCTTGAAAAGGATGGGTCCCATAATCTTTCACGACCATATGGAGGATCTATCTTATCTCATCCTCCAAAGGACATTTCAGATGGCTTTTCACAACCACCAAAACCTGGGAGTGAAGCTTTGTTATCAAAGTTGCCGTTGTCAACCAAACAGTCTGTGGGAAACATGGGTAACACGATCTCTAATTCTATCTTGTCTGCTTCAGCTGTGCAGTCAGAGGATTTGTTGCCAGGTATGGATAATGCTGATGACAGGAAAAAGGAAACTCTCGCTTGTTCCAACTCTATCAAGGATCAGAAGAAGGCGGATGAGAAAGGATATATTCCATCCCAGCATCAGGTACTGTAATTATCTGTTTTTTTTTTTGTTTTCTTTATTGTCACGCAATTGTTTCTTGAGTCTAGGCATGATTTGTATAGGTCATTGGACAATCGACCTCAATTTCAAACCAGCCTTCTTGTGATTATGAGAACGGGATCTCTTCTGCTAGTGGAGGTTCTGAAATTGTAGAGATGAAAGCAACTCCAGCAGGTGTTATTCATGAAGGTTTGACGGAACCAATCAGGGAACCAGTGTCAGTAGTTGGTGATTCCACTCGTGATGTTTCTGATGCTTCATTTTCTAATTCAAATAATATTGAAGATCATTTTACCGGCACTCCATCTGAAAAATCACGTGTTGGAGCTATTGTTGGTGGCCCAGATAGTGCTCTTCATGATAAAATTGATGATTCTTCACCACAGGAACAATCCACTTCTGAAGCTTCTTTAATTGGAGGGCAAGAACAAAATGGGTTGTCAGAAGGCTCCAATGTAGATAATAGAAGTATAGGTGTTGGTTTAACGCAAAATATGTTAAGATCTGCGGATGTTGTTAAAAAAACGGAAGAGGAAACTACTTCAACAGATAGACCTTTTGGCAATGAGGTTCAACATTTAGAAATCGGAGAGAATGAACTGGAGGAACCTGTGAGTTGCCATGCAAAGAGTGATCAAATATTGGGTAATGTTGATGTGGGGACGTCTCTAGATCTGGATTCCATACATGCTGGGAATCCTCTTGACAGTCAAGTATTGATCTCTGATGTATCTTCAACCAAAACTGATATAATGGGTGAAGAAGAGGTTTCAGTTGCAAAATCCAATGGATCAAATCGGCAGGGTGACTCTGACCTAAGCCTAGATATTACTGAGACAACTTCAAGACATGATCAGGGAGATGTGGGAAACACTGTTGATGTTTCGGCCTCTAATGCAGTTGCCAGCTCCAAGGATAAACATATTGAACTGACCAAGTCAAAGAGTACTACACCTAGGGTGAAGAAGAAGTGGAAGGAAATTCTCCAAAAGGCCGATGCTGCTGGGACAAATTCTGATCTGTATATGGCATATAAAGGTCCTGAGGAAAAGAAAGAAAATACCATTTCCACAGAAGTCACAACGAGCACTTCAACTGACTCTGTTCCTGCTGATAATCTTCAAGTACAATCTCCAATTAGCGCGAAGGACCAGAAAAAATTTGAACCAGACGATTGGGAAGATGCTGCTGACATGTCCACACCTAAACTGGAAACATCAGATGTTGCACATGATGGTTGTGAAGGATTGATGCAGCACGACAAAGATGGCAATGCAAATTCTGCAAAAAAGTATTCCAGGGATTTCCTCCTCAAGTTTGCAGAGCAATGTGTTGATTTGCCTGAAGGTTTTGAAATTACTTCTGATATAGCAGAGGTCCTGATTGGTGGTAGTGTTGATGGTGACTCACAGCCCAGTCCTAGAAGAGCCACAGATAGGTCAAATAGTGGAGCTCGGATGGACCGGCATGTGGGTGCTATGTATGATGATGACCGATGGAATAAATTGGGTGGTCCTGGCATGGGGAGGGAGTTGCGTATGGATATAGCTTATGCAGCTAATGTAGGTTTGCGTTCTGGTCAAGGTGGTAACTTTGGTGTTCTAAGAAACCCTCGAGCTCAGACTCCTGTACCATACATGGGAGGAATCTTAACTGGGCCATTGCAGTCAATCAGTCCTCAGGGAGGGATGCAAAGAAATGGTCCAGATGCTGACAGGTGGCAGCGTGCTACTAATATTCAGCATAGGGGATTGATTCCTTCTCCTCAGACTCCTTTACAGAAGATGCATAAAGCAGAGAAAAAGTATGAGGTGGGTAAAGTGACGGATGAAGAGGAGGCCAAGCAAAGACAGTTAAAAGCCATACTGAACAAGCTAACTCCTCAGAATTTTGAGAGACTTTTTGAGCAAGTAAAGGCTGTAAACATTGATAATGCGGTAACACTTATGGGTGTTATAGCACAGATATTTGACAAGGCTTTGATGGAGCCTACTTTCTGTGAAATGTATGCCAAGTTCTGCCGTGATCTGGCTGTAGAGTTACCTAATTTCAGTGAAGATAATAAAAAGATAACTTTCAAGAGGTTACTTCTGAATAAGTGTCAGGAGGAGTTTGAGCGAGGGGAGAGAGAACAAGAAGAAGCTAATAAAGATGATGTAGAGGGTGAAGTCAAACAATCAGCTGAAGAAAGAGAAGAAAAGAGAGTCAAAGCACGGAGGCGAATGCTTGGGAATATAAGACTAATAGGTGAATTATATAAAGAGAAAATGTTGACTGAGAGAATAATGCATGATTGCATCAAAAAGTTACTGGGTGAGTGTCAGAATCCTGATGAGGAAGATGTTGAGGCCCTGTGCAAGTTGATGAGCACAATTGGGGAAATGATTGATCACCCCAAGGCGAAGGTACATATGGAGGTATATTTTGAAAGGATGACAATGCTGTCAAACAATGTGAAACTATCTTCTAGAGTGAGGTTTATGTTGAAGGATGTGATTGATTTGAGAAAAAACAAATGGCAGCAGAGGAGGAAGGTGGAGGGGCCAAAAAAGATTGAAGAAGTGCACAGAGATGCTGCTCAGGAACGACAGCAGCAATCTAGTAGGCTGGCTCGCAATCAAAGTGTAAATGCTTCCACTAGAAGGGCACCTATGGACTTTGCTACACGAGGGTCTAATATGCTATCTTCCCCTAATGCACAGATGGGTGGCTTCCGAACAGTGCCATCTCAAGCGCATGGATTTGGGACCCAGGATGTGCGTGGTGAGGAAAGGCAGGCATATGATGCAAGAACTTTTCCTACTTCCTTTCGTCAAAGGCCTCTTGGTGATGATTCTATTACGTTGGGTCCCCAAGGTGGTCTTGCCAGAGGAATGTCCAGAGGAATATCTGATTTTTCTTCGGGCCCTGGTGATTCTAGAAGAATGCCAGTTAATGGTTTTAGTAACATGTCTGAACGGCCAATATATAACTCTAGGGAAGATCTCATTCCAAGATATGTTCCTGACAGATCCTCTGGTGGAGCTGCTTATGATCATCTGAGTTCTCAGGAGCGCAATTTGATGTCTGGTAATCGTGATGTAAGAAATGTAGATCGCGGTTTTGATAGGCCTCTAGCAATGTTTCCACCTGCAAAAGCTCAGGGTCCAGATTTGACCCAGAATATTTCCTCAGAAAAGGTGTGGCCTGAAGAGCGCCTTAGAGATGTGTCAATGTCAGCCATAAAAGAGTATTACAGGTATTCTTTCCATGCACTAAACTATTTCAAATTTTAATTCTTGATTGAAGTTGGTCACTTTGGATAGTTAAATAGGCTTGCATCAAACTGAACGGCATTCTGTGGTCTGGGAAAATAAGCCTTCATACGTGGTCATAGTTAGGTCTCTGTTTGCTATTCTTTTGACACTGGCACAACGTAGTTCAGCATGTTTGATGAAGTGATGAACAGCATGTTTGATGAACAAGTTTGGTATTTTTGGCAGTTATTGTTTGTCGATTGGTCTCTGTTGTTTGCATTCTTCAACTGCCTAGTTGTGAGACATTACCAATTACACATTTACTTTTCTTGACAGTAAGCTGAGATTTTAACTGCAAGTTAATTGACTTTTTCAGTGCCAGAGATGATAATGAGGTTGCTTTGTGCATCAAAGATTTAAATTGCCCCAGTTTCCATCCTTCAATGGTTTCTCTGTGGATCAATGACTCCTTTGAGAGGAAGGATGTAGAAAGGGATCTTTTGGCCAAGCTTCTTGCCAAACTTGCTGTCTCACATGATGGCGTATTGACTCCATTACAGCTATCTAGAGGGTATGATTCAAGAATGTTTTTTTCTTTTCGGATTTATTCCGTTTGGTATTCCAATTTTTGACGGACAATGATTATTCTCATCACTCCAGGTTTGAATCAGTTGTCTCTGCTTTGGAGGATGCTGTAAGTGATGCCCCAAAAGCTTCAGAATATCTTGGCCTTATCTTTGCAAAATCAGTTGTGGGGAATGTTGTCTCTTTGGGAGAGATCGGACACTTACTATACGAAGGTGGGGAGGAGCCAGGCCGTCTTCTCGAGGTTGGCCTTGCAGGGGATGTTCTTGGAAGCACATTGGAAGCAATTAAAGCAGAAAAAGGTGAGAATGTCACAAATGAAATTCTTAATGCCTCCGGTTTGCGATTGGAGAAATTTAGGCCTCCGCATCCTTACAAATCAAGGATATTAGAAAATTATATTTAGATTATAGTGATGCTCATTGTATCGTTTTTAGATAGATAAAAGAAAAAGTGCTTCTAGGTCACTAAATTGCGAAATTATTTTCCCATTGGGTGGGTAGGGATTTATGTCAAAGCTTTCTAAGTCTCCATGTCGTAATATATTATTCGCTGCAATTATGGAAGGTATTCAATTGAGCATCAGAATTTTCTGGTCTTAAGCAGGCAATCCTGCAACTTGTTCTTAATGAGAACTGTGTAGATGCATTCTTTTTGTTTTTTTTTTCTTTTTAAGGTTTCAAGTCGATTCATTGTAAATGTGATGCAGGTGACCTTACATATTTTAAGGTTTCACAGAATTCGTATTGTGCGTAATGGAAATATAATGACTATTATAAACGAAGCAGCTTGGTTTTAATCACATTAAATGGTTGAATGCCTGGTTGATACAGGTGTTAAAATTTAAATACATAGCTAATCCTACATATGATAATTTCGTATGCCATATCTTCTCAATTTCTCCGTTCAAAAAGTAGTTTCTGCGGTAGCTTTCACCTTCAAACATGGCAATGGATATTTGGGTGTTAGCATATAAAGAAGACACAATTATAAAAAGGACTAAGTAGGGTAAATCAATAACACAGTTTTGACATGATTTTTCTAATAAAAAAGCCTGAAGAAATGGAAAGTTTTTTATTTGAAAACTACTACTACATGCAAAGATATATTATACAAACGAGAAAATTACGTATTCCCTTCTTTGCAGCCATCAACTATGGATTAACTGTAAATTTATAACAGAGGTAGAGGTATTTTAATAAATATGTATTTTATTTTTTTTTATTTTAAAATAAAGTTAAAAATAACAAGAAAAATCATGTTTAAAAGAATATGAAATGACATTCTTATAATGATATAAAAAAGAAAAGATAAAAAGATAAATTGAGTATTATATATATTTTAAAAATATATAATTTGTGTGGGGCCGCGGGATACGAAAACGCACACCTGGGAGGTTCTGACTGTAATACAAATAGCAAACCAAATAACACATTTGGAACTGTGATATCAATACAATCATCAAAAGTCTGATCTGTATAATACAGAAGCTGTTGTAATCCTCATAGAGAGAAGGGTCTAGCATACACATCAAAAGGTTGGCACGCAGTCAATTGTGGCTCCTGTCACCGACAAGAGGAGCAAGAACCATTAGTTATTTTGAGGAAAATGAAAGTATCATTTAGAAATAAAAATTATAGAAAAAATTATCATTTTAAAATTTGTTTAAATAAAAAATTAGTTTTAATGGATCTTATCTTATTTTAAAAAATTATTATTTCAAAAGTTTTGTTTCAATAAGAAACAAAATTAGAGAGATTTTATTCTATATAAGTTTTTAATATATCTATTACTGTAATACCTATTTGAAAAGCACACTTTTATTAAATAAAAGAAGTAAAAAATATTATTAAAAAATCTACTAATTCAAAAACAGCTCTCTCTTTATTTTCATGTAATATAGGCAAGTATAAGAAGGGAACGACCACATACTAAAAAGAAGAGGAGACTTCCCTATCACTCAGCCCATAACTAAATCTTACGTCCCATATCAGATAATAACATGCTTTTGAGTCTTTCACCAATATTTTCCTATCAATCCTGAGTTCATGACCCGATATTGTTTTAAGTTTCCACGAACGTTCAGTGATAAGTTAGCAAGCTGATCTCCCAACGTCACTTTCATTTCCTATCATTCTTCCAAAAACATTTTTCATGATCTTTTGATTTATACTCACTATTTCCAACATATTGCATATTTTCTTACTAGTGCTCAGTATTCTTTCCTAGCGTTATTCTTCACATTCACATGTTCTTCTTGACGTTCCAAGATCAACTTAAATTGGACTCATCAGCCTTCAACAATATCCACTTTCATCTTCCCAAAACAGCGTGATACACTGACTAAAGAGAGAAGATATAAGCTGGAAATACTGCGGCAAGTAAGCATTTGGACCTAGGACCAACTTTTACCGCAGCACTAAAAATCAATCCCAGTAGTTCATCAATTATGAGAGGCCATACCTGTTTCAGACCACCACCGATACCGGTAGTACTGCCTCCAGTTAGAAGCATAGTCAAGAGAGAACTAACAGCACCCCCAACAAGGTCATTACCACCAGTGGTGTTTCGGATGGCAGCACGCATTGAATTAAGGATACTCCCATAAGTATTTCCCTGTCCACGTTCAAGGGCTTGAATAAAGCAAAATGTCATTGCCCCAGTAGATGTTATCCTTGATAGAGCCTGTTCAATAAACACATTTTAAATGTGTTATCATATGAAAAGGGGGAAAAAAAAAAAACTTTCAGTTCCATTTTTTAGTTTATTTTGGGGCATGAAAGTTACCGATGTGTCAGCTGATGTTTGATCATCATCACAACCACTGAAGGATATAGCTTCTCCTCCATTTGTTCCTTTCCATATACCTGATCGTGGACGATGGTCTTCCCATAGATACTGCCCAGTCCTACAGAGATCAAAATGAAGCATTAGACACTTCAAATTCATAAAAAGAAGGATGCGCTTTAAGAAAAACGCTAAAAAAAGGCAGACAATTGCAGCTGTAAGACTCAAATTGACCAAAAAAATGCCATATATATTGAGAATACAACTTTAAGCAAATATTTCTTTCCTATTCAATTGGAGTGGGTGCTACTGAGGGGCCAAAGAATTCGTAATTGTAATTCTAGGATTTATTTTAATTGATCTTTTTATTATATATTCATATTTTACATCATTGAATAGATCCATAGAAATTGTCATGATAGACTATGGAGATATACAACCAACTCTTGCAGTTAAAGACTTGTTCAAAAGGAGGGAAAAAAAGGTTCAGTAACTAGAAGCCATGACAAGCAAATGCATCAGACTCAAAAATTGGTCGAGCTTGATTTGAGCATAAAGGAAGATGTGAAAACAATGAGTTCCAATGAAGGGCAAATAATACACAAAATCCCTAAAGTACAATTCTTACATTATATGAAAGAAATTTAATCAGATTCCAAAAGCATCTCACACAATAACCAACCTGTTCATTCTGCAAAGAAATGGTAAATCCAGTACAGTGCCACTATGGCAAGCATCAATTATAGCATGAAGCTTAACTCCGCGAGGAAGAGGCCTGACTATTGTTGCATTGATTTCATCATCGACAATCATACCCTGAGTTTCAAAGTCCAGGGGGCACAGGGTTTCGTCATATCCATCGACTTCATCCCCGCTATAATTCCTTTGCCGTGAACCATGTCCAGAGTAGTGAAAAAGCAGCGAGTCTCCAGGTTGACAACCTTGTACAAGCCAATATAATGCCATCCTCATGTTTTGCTTTGTAGGAAACTTGTAAGGATCAGTTTCTTCCTCTGCACTTCAAATTACCACAAATGGGTTTAAAACATCCTTTTCTAAAATGACACTCAAAGATAAATATATTTCAATTTCGAAACCACATACAATTTTAGCACCAGGAAGTCGATAAAGCCGAGCAAAGCAACTAAAAGAAATCAAATCATGTTAACCCATATAATCCCTGATTACTAAAAGCTTTTCAGGAAACTAAATTGCACCCAAAAATGGATCCTCTCCTGATATAAATGTTCACAACACTTAATGCTATCCCTGAGAAGCCAAAATGTGCAGTCTCAACTACAAGTAACAAAAGCAATTTATTACTTTGCCTCAATTAGTAAACATTAGCTTCTATTATCATCTTCTTGTTAAGGCAGATCAATAATATCACATCTAAGGTACTGGATTTTACCATTTCATTTTCCTAGGGTCTCTGAAAACCAAGCTTTTCAAACGAAAGTGGTGATAGTATGCAATTGATCCAAAATTCACCAAAAAGCAAAAAGATCAAATTTGGCTGAGATTCGAGAATCAAATATGTACCAGTGAGCATGAGAATAGACTCTTGGGGAAACTGAAACTTGTTGATTAGAAGATAACGCATGCACTTAGCGTCGTTTATGCATCCCTTAAGCTCATGTCTCGAGTACCGATACGATATCCCGCAAATTACCGCCCTTTTACGACCGTGAGCGTTCGGCGGAGGCCCCGGCGGGGGGTGATTGTAGGGAGACGGGGGCGCGTGGGTTGAGGAAGGCGGAGGCGATGGCGCTGTGTAGCCGGAAGGCGGAGCACTGCGAGGGTCAGCGATTTGAGTGACGGCCTGACAGATTGCGCAGCGTATCGATCGAGCTCCCGGCGGAAGCTGCAGCGGCGTCCGGCAGCCGGAGCAGTTCACAAGCATGTTGCTATACATGGTGTGGGTCGGATCACACAGTTAGCTGCTCCGTTCGTAAATTCAACGAGATCAGAAGGTTAGAATCGGGAACGGAACAAACTGGATTTAGTTTAACAGGATTTCTCTATGCTTATTGGCAGGACTGAGGGTAACGAGAAATTGTTCACTCCTACTTTTATGAGATCTCTGAATTTTGTTGTACGACGGCTAAAGAATTCGGTAGTTGGACGGTTTTATCCTTACAGCATAACACTGTTGTGATTGGGAGGCAAAATTTGGAGGTAACGTGAGATGACGTGTTATTTAACAAATCCATTAGATTTATTCAAATATTATAAAAAAGAGTAAATATAAAAAAACCTCCTTTTACTTTTATGATTTATCAAATATTACTTATATTTTTAATAATATCTCAGATTTTTTATATTTTAATAAAATTATCAAATATTTTTTGAAATTATTTAGGACTGACATTGCGCTGAAGGAAGTGATGACTAGGCAGTGTTGACGTAGTGACATAATCTATAATGTAACAGTTATTATATAGGAGGTGTTTGAAAAAAAATACAAGGGAATTTTAAAAAAAAGAAAAATACAATGATTTTTTAGAAAAAAATAAAAACTATTAGGATAAAATTTTCATAATTAAGAATAATTAAAATAACAATTTCAATGAGATAATTAACTATAATTAATTAATTAATTAATTAGTTATAAATTTAAAAATTATTATTTTAAAACTCCAAATTATATTAACTATAAAATATATATTTATGTTTATAATATTTTTATTAAATATAATCTTAGGACAAAAATTTCATAATATTTATTACATGACAATATGTGATATAGTAGTAAAAATTTTACGATCATTAATATTATTTTTTAATTTTTATTTCATGATTTTAGTTTTTATTTTTTAAAATAAAATTTATTTAATTGAAATTTTAAAAAATTAAAAATAAAATTTTATTTAGTTGAAATGTATCATAAAAATAA
>JAOXYD010000004.1:980538-1000216 GCA_028565735.1 Pinacopodium congolense | reverse complement strand
ACTATTTACATATTTTATAAAATCTAAAGATTATTTTATAATTTTAAAATTTAGCAGGTACCGGTATTAGTCGATACCGATACTATATTATTATGAAACAAAAACAGGTACCGCTACGGTACTAATTTTCAAAATATTGCCCATAACAATTGTCATTAAAATTTTTGAAAATGTTTAAGATTTAAAATAATTTTAATATTTATAAAATGTTAGTATTATAAAAATAATACTGTATAAATTTATTAAAAAATATTACAGGAATTTTTAAAATTAAAATTTGTGCTATTTTATAAATATTAATTATTAAAAATTTTAATACTTTAATTTTTTAAAATATTAAAAATTAAATGACACATTAATTTTAATGTTAAGATAGGAGTTTAAAAAAAGAAAATATAATATATTAGAACCGTTTGAAATCATCTTTGATTCTTGGTGTAATTTTTAATGTTTATTTCTTATTTTCATTTTAATAATTCAAAACAGAAACTCATTTACTTGAAATTTGTAGTAAAAATAAAATAAGTTTAATTTAGATTTATTTTAACAATATTAATTTTGTAATAATAATTAAATAATAATGTATTAAATTTTTATATTAAATGTTTTTATTCATTAAAAATATATATTACTTATTAGATTATATTTATTATTTAATGTAAAATTTTTACTTATAAAATTTTTTATTACATACAAAGAAATTAAAATTTTTATTTAAAATTTTCATTAAATTTATAAATTTACAAATAATATTTATAAATAAAAATAACGTAACTACATTTTTATTTAAAGAAATAAAAAATTAAAAACAAAATTAGAGACCCGTATAAACTGGAAGTTAGACATACCTATACGCAATGACATAGACTGTCAGTCGCTCATTTTTTGTATTGACACGTTCATTTCCGTTAAGAAATTTGCGAAGTTTCTTTGTCAACCGGAATTGATGGGTGGGTCGCTATTAATTCGAGTTGGGGAGCAAATTTCTTCACGGAAATGAACGTGGACTTCGGGCTTAGGGGCTCAGCTCCAATTTAAAAAATTTGAATAGAACTGATTCTAAATAAGTAAATTTTTGTATACTAAATTTAAATATTTAAATCTATTTGTTAAGCTAAATTTTAAATTTTTTGAATTATACCATCTAAAATTATATATACAAGAATGTATCTATATATTTTTTTTAAATTAAACATTCTCATGCTTAAAAAGTAATTCAAACTTGAATCTTTTTAAGTTTGACATATTAACTTTTGAGCAGTTCAAAACATATTCAGCCAATTTTTTAAATTTTGCTTAATTTGGAATCTTTCGTCACCTCTTTAAAAGGAATAAGAAAAGAAAAATTTATAATCCGGATTTATTTTAGTTCTTAATTTTTTCAAAATATCATTTATCTTTATGTCACTTGTTTACTTGTTAATATTAGAACTCTCATAAATTATCCTCTATTAGAAAAGTTAACAGAAAAGATAGAACATATTACATGACAGAACAGAACATGTGATAACAGGTAATATCGGGTATGATCACATGTGTAAGAGGATGTTATATATTTTTTCAGTTAATGACAATATTTTTATGTGTCATGTCTACACATGATGTCATTTGTGGTGTGGCACAAATAGAACACTTGTTTTTGTCTCAAATAAAAATTACATGGTAATTTATTGGTGATTTTTTATAATCATTTTTTTATAAAATAAAAATTAATTAAGTATTAGTGTTTCAATTTAAAATTTTAAATTATTTATTATATTAAATAAAAACTTAATTTCTCACTATATTATGTAAAGTACAAGTAAGCCAATTTAATGGCAAAAAGTCCACTTTTGAAAAAAGATTTAATTTACTTTTTTAATTTTTTAAATATCACTTTATTTCCTAATGTTTTAAAATTTGTTCAATTTATATTCTAATTTTTATAAAATAATATAATTTTTTCCTTAAATCCTAATAACTTAGTTCCTAAAACAGAGAATTTAAGTGTTGTCATTTCAATAAAATGCATTTTCTAAGAATATATATAAATTTTTTAAATAAAAAATTGAGGTTTTTAAAACTAGATTATTGAGGTTTTTAAAACTAGATTATTGAGGTTTAAGAGTCAAATTGGATCATTTTATAAATTTTATGAAATAAATTTAAAAATTTTCTAAAATTTTAAAAGATAAAGTGATATCCTAATAAATTAAACTTTTCCTAATACACCTTCTATTCAATTTTAATTAGTTATTAATGTTTAATTATTGTAAGATAATTCCAGTTATCCAAGTCTAAGCATCAGAATCTGGATCTCATAAAGCTTATGCCAAATATCTGATAAAGAAAAGGAATATCAATTCATGTCGCTGGAAATTCCACAACTAGCATCGATCGTTGGAAAGCACGTTACCATCGGAGTCTCTTAAGTCCAAATGGCAGTTGGGCAATTGTCAACTGCCCATAAGTGGCCATAAAGTTGAAGAATAAGCTGTAGGACCAAGTCCACAAAGTCAGGAATTGCTCTAGAAAGAACTTATCATAGGCTGAAAATCTTGTGAGAGGGGTTTGTCGCTTCCTCCTCTTTGCTAAAAAGTGGTAGATTAGCCATCAAAGAATCTTTTATTGCAAGATTAGCAGGCAGGGGGCATCTAGATATTCTTTCTCTGAATTTGATCAGCCATCTTTTCTGATGTTTGTCCACTAAAAGCGTTGTGCTTTCAATGCTTTGTCACTTCACTCACTTGCCTATTTGATGCTTGGTGGTTGGGGTCTCTTCAGCGGACGAGTTGTTTCAACATCATGATCTCTTTAGGCTCGATGATATCTCCCTGTGAAGAATTTTGATCTGGGTATTCGTAAAATTTGCTCAAATATATTCCTTATTGACTTCTTTTCTCTCTGGTATTGAACACTCGCCTTGTAATTGAGTTTTGGGGCATAATTCGGATTCTCCTTGTATGGGTTCCTTCAAAATTTGTTGATTGTGAATATTGATGATGTGGTGAAATGATCATCACGTTCTATTGACTGTAGCTTTCCATAAATTGGGGGCTTTTATTGTTCAATCATTATCTTGAAATCCAACTGGTTCTGGTGATTTACTCTCCTATCGAAGTCTTGATCCTGAAATGCATGAATTTTCTCAGTTTTTGTTCTGCTGATACTTGCTATCTTCTGGGGTTTAACTGGAATTATATGTAACTTGGTGTGGTCCGATGAGGAACAATATGGACGACGGAGAGCTAGAGCTTTCAGACCGTGTTTTGTTACCTAACACAGATTCATCAAACAGTTTTCAGGGCTCAGCATCAGTAGATTCGTTTATTGACGATTTGTTGAAGAATACCCGAACTTGTACACACACTCACACCTGTAACCCTCCTGGCCCTGATGCAACTCATACACATACATGTTACCACACGCACACACAGGTTATTCCTTCCGAAGAAGAAGATACACAGAAGAAAGAGCGTTCCAATTCAAAAGCCAAAAGGCCATCAGGAAACAGAGAGGCCGTGCGAAAGTATAGGGAGAAAAAGAAGGCACAAACTGCTTATTTAGAAGAGGAAGTTAAGAAACTGCGGTTATTGAATCAGCAATTGGTCAGGAAACTACAGGGTCAGGCAATTCTTGAAGCTGAGGTCTTGAGGCTCAGGGCCTTATTGGTTGACCTGAGAGGAAAGATTGATAATGAACTGGGTGCATTTCCATTCCAAAAGCAGTGTGCCAATAGTTCCATGTTTAAGGATGGTGACTGTGGTGTACCGTCACTAAGCACGGTGGTTGCGTCACCATGTCAGGTGGAATTACCTTGCTTCAATCTACAAACAGGGTCATCATCACAAGGTAGTGTTGTTGGAAATGGGAAATTGTTGCTATCCCGGGAAGGGAATTGTCAGGCTGCCATAACAGATTGTGAAGTCAACGCAACTATTCTGTCGAACACTGAAGAACATGGGAGGAACACAGTTGAATAAATGGTGTCATCTGCGTCTCAAGCTCAAAGAATTGGATCAAAATTGTAAGTTCCTCTGATCTTTTTGATATAGTGAAATTAGAATACTGCTTGTATGTGACCATAGTGTGGGCATAGGACTCAATACTTTAGAGCTCTTTGACAAATAATGTGTCTAATGAGAGAATAATACAGCCTTTTGATTGTGTATAGTACACTTGCAAACAGCTTTGTTAATCTTTTTGAGCTCTTTGACAAATACTGTGTCTAATGAAAGAAAAGTACAGCCTTTTGATCCTGTATAGTACACTTGCATCGCAAATTACGAGTAGGCTCATTTCAACCTGAAATTAACATATCAATTTCGCTTTAATTTGATTAATTCATTTTAACAGTTTATAATTTAGACTCATAATTTGATAATTTGTTTTAAATTTGAAACAACAATAAGAAGCAGGACACTTTTCATTCTTATACGATGGAATATGATATGATTACAAAGGATGAACTAAATATAGATAGTTACGATAAGATTTCTTTCTTGAAAAAAAAAAAAGCACATATGAAAAAAGACTCCAAAAGACCCCAAATTAATGATAACATGTTCGAGCTTGTTCAAAGCAAGCAAGACAAAAAATAAATTATTAGTATGGAGCTTCAAGATTGCAACTGTAAAACTAGCTTTATATTCAAGAATTTAAAGGGTTGCTACGATGATCTTTGACGGGCATGAGACCAACTGTTAGTTCCACAGATTGAAGTGGGCTCATCATAAATGTCAAAAGAAACTTGTTCTAGCCCACCAAGGTCACCACTACCTTTGATAATACGTACGAAGATTAAACAAGAAAGAAAATTAATTTAAATTTTAATGATTACGTAATTTTAATTTAAGCCAAATTTTAATATTTAAAAATATTTAAATTAAAATTTAACATTTTAAAAATTTTAATGCTTTAAAACATTAAAATTTGAAATTAAAATTTTGTTTATTATTCATTTTATTTTTACTTCTTGTTTTTATTTTTTTAAATACAGCAACTGCAACTGATGAAAAGATGTTTTATATTGAATAATAAATATAATTTATTAATTAACATATATTTTTAAGAGATACGAGAATATTATTTTAATAATTTACATTAATTTTGTATGTTTTAATAAATTTATAATAAATTTTAATTAGAGAGATTTTATTTTTGCATGTTTATTATAAGTTTTAATTAAATATATTTAAACATAAATTAAAAATTATAACCAAAAAAATACTGAATCATCCTTGGATGCTGGTCACGGTTAAGGAGGTCCTTGCTAGTTCGTGTTGGTCTGATGGTAATGAACAAAAGCAAGAAAGGGCAGTATTGAACAAAACGTCAAGCAAAGCCATTTAAGACGGGACAAGGACATGTTTGAAAATGTTTCCCTTTTCTTTTCTTTTCTGATTCTGTTTTTCTAAGAATAAAAATTTAAAAAATAGTATAAAAATAAAATAAAATAAAATTAAAAACAGTATAAAAATTAAAAATATATAAAAATATAAATAAAAAATAAAAATGAAAGTTTAAATCAAATGTACTTATGGACGTCACGTCATGATTTTGATTTCCGACCTGCATGACTGATTTGACACAGGAAGTAACGTCGCCGTTTCTTGGAATCAGGAGGCCACATACGGGCTTCCTGCTCAGCTTCCCTTACTTGTCCAGTCTCTCTTCTTGTTTGATGAGAGGCCCGTTCTGCAATCGACGCTGTTTGATTTTTTTTTAATACCAAATATTAATAAAAAAATATGTTTACTTTATTTTTATATATAAAAAGAATTTATAAATTTATAAATAATGGTATAAATAATAAATTTTGATACTATAAATAAGAAATTTTTTTATATATTTAATAAATAAATTTTATATACAATAATAAATATAATATATTAATTAACATATATTTTTAAAATATATAATAAATTTATTTTACATTTAATTATCATAACTAAATTATTTTTTTATAACAAACCTTTTATTTTTCTTTTTCAAATTTTAATTTCATTAGGTTCTTTTTGATCAATTGAATTGGCCTTATAGAGGAAAGAAATTAATAGTCTAATTATTCCTTTCAATTTTATTAGTACCATCTTGCTCAGGTCAATAGTCCATTACATTTCAAAACAGGGACACTATTTAGTACACCCATACATATGTTTATATGTGTATATATATATATATAATATTAAAAATAATGATAAATTCTCGCGGGTAGCCTTTGATTGGCTTCTGAAAACTTTGTTTATTTTTTTATTGCAGTTAATTATTTACTTTTTCAAAAACAATGATAAAAATATAAATGTCGAATTATGTAAAATTATTCCGTGTTAACCTGGTTTGATATTAAACCTTTACGTAGTTATAAATGTCGAATTATGTAAAATCTAAGTGTTTACACTAAAAGAGAGTATTAAATTGTTAAATTTTTTATAGATATGATTAGATAATTTGATTATTACTAATCATCATAAATATCGAAAATGTCTTTAACAAAGTGGAACTTTTACCCTATCAGAACAACTTAATTTTAGGACAACCGAGCTTCTAATAATTTTTTTTAAAGAGTTGTTTGGTTTAATTTTCTGTTTATATTTATATTTATATTTATATTTTTATGTGTTTGTTTCAATTTTTATACTATATTAATATGTTTTCTGTATTTTTTCAGTTTTTATATTTATAAAAATAGAAACCAAAAGTTAAAACAAGAAGTTACACCAAATATGCTCTTTAAGTTTTTAATATGAAATTGAAAAAGACTTATTATGGTCTTATGCATGCAACTTTGTTATGAGATTGAAACTTCTGAACCGCTTCCAGGAAGTGTCCAAGTAGAAGAGAAGCATCCCTTTAATTGCCGGCGGCGATTATGTTATTTTCTATACGTAAGTTCGAAATTTTTGTTTAAAGTGGTCCTCTTGAACATCATAATTTGTTGACCTTTTTGATCCTCCATACACCATTTGTCAATCCTCTTTTTAAAGTTGTTCATTTTTTAAAAAAACAAGGAAAAGCTAATAAGCACCACAGGCTAATATTGGATTTTTAAATCTTTTCACCAACTTTTTTTTAAAAACTTATAATCCCTTCGTTGCTCATCATATTTAGATTTATTTTGAATAAGTTTTAAAATAAATATAATAATAAGTAAATCACAATCATTAATTTTAATGGGTGGTTTAAGTTGTTAAAAGTCTTTTAGACTTCTGAAATTAAATACTTGAATTGTGATAAGAACAATTACAACTTACGTCGACTTTAAAAAAATAACTAATTAAAAGTGAAGATACATTATTTAACTTATCACTAAACTTTTAAATGTTTAAAACGTAATGTAATTTAATTTGAAGTATGTAATTTATAAATTATTGTATATATTTAAGGAATAGTGCTAATAAAATTTTATAAATATTTTCAAATTTTTATTTAACAACTCAAATATTTTAAAAAATATATGATTATGTCCTTCTATATGAATGAGAAGAGGATAGATCATCCCACATACCACACACAAATTTTGCACCTAAAGTGAGTTAAGATTTAAAAGAATATATGATTAGTGTTAACAAAGAAAGGAGTCAAGAAGAAAAGAAATAAAGAAAGATTAGTAAGAATGGCAATCATAGCTTAAGGGCTTGTTTGGTTTTATTACTGTTTTTTATTTTCGTTTCTGATTTTTAAAAATACAGAAACTAATAAAAATAACACAGAAACCGAAAAAGACAACATACTAATACAGCACAGAAACCCATAAAATAATATCACATAAACCAATACACATACACAAAAATAAAAATAAAAAACATAAACGAGAAGTGATACCAAACGTGCTCTAAAATTTTAAATTTATTTCATATTTGATTGTCACAATATGTTTGATCATGTTTGTGATTTTGATTTCTTGTTTTTGTTTTTTTAAATACAAAAACCTAAAAAACAATGCAAAAAGCTGAAAAAAGCTCTTACAGCACAAAAATTAAAAATACACAAAAATAAATGAAAATACACAAAAATAAAAATAAAATAAGGAAACAAAAAGTTCAACCAAACATACCCTTAAATTTTTTATCACAAATCTCAACTACTCAGAATTTTGTTTATAATTTTGTTATTATAAATATTAATCAATCAAGTTTCTACTTTTCTTAAAAAACTAAAACTAAAAATAAGAAACACAAATAAAAAATTACAAAAAAAGCAAGAAATAATAACCACAGCATAAATACACAACTTTAAACACAGTTCATCTTGTATTTTACAGGTCAGAACTTTACATCAAACCAGAAATGCTACCAAAAAAAACAATCTTAATCATAGTTTAAAAAGCCAAAATCAAACAATTTTCAGGGCTAGTTAAAGTCAGAGAAACCAGATCATCTATCACACACTCTTCATTTTCATGAGACGACATTATTACTTACTATACCCAGTAAAACGCCATGAAGGACCAAAGCCACATTCAACATCAGCAAGAACACACGAAAAACAAACAGAAGACTCCGATCCCAAACGCCGAAAGAACAATTTCCCAACAACTTACGATAATCCCCAGAACATGTGTGCATTAAGAAATAAAACAGCAGAAACAAAGGAAAAAAAAAACACAAACTAACCATCAGAAACCTTGTTCTTGGAGAGAGAAGCCGAGCGTGAATCACGATGGTCGAGCTGCGATTTACCAGTAGAAGTGGACGGTACGGACAACCTATCTTTGTCCTTACTATTCAAAGCCCTCGAAGTTGAAGGCGACGATTTCTCAAGGTGTTTGTCGAGCGCATCGTTTATTCTCTTCCGATCGAGGGGTCCTCCGACAATCTCCGATCTCGAACCACCGCGAGTATACATAATTCACAGAGACCCAGAAATCTTTTTTTCTATATTAAAAATATATATAAATCTCAACCTCCAACCCTTAGGCTTCGCACCAAAGATTCAAGCTTTAGGGCAGACCATGATGAACAGAAAGAACAAGGGAATGTGAAAAATCACACCCTAGATGTGATGGCAGATTAGGGTTTTTGGCGGGAAGTGGAAGAGTGAAAATCGAGATCTTTATACGACGAAGAACAGCTAATCGACAGAGGAGAAGAGATGAACTCGGATAAAACTAGGGCTTACGAGGAAGAAATTCAGAGGACCTCATCAACATTTCCCCCTGTCTCTCTTTGTTCTCTTGTTTCTCTCATTTTCGGCCTAAAGATTCTTTCTTTCTTTCCTTTTTCTTCTTTCACTTTTTTTTGTTTTTTTTCCCATTTTCTCCCACCATTTATTTGCCTTTTCTTGTTGGGCTTCGTTGATCACAACCCAAAAATATCTACCCCACAAAACATAAATTAATTAAAAAATACATGTTTTCGAATTATTTATATTTTAAAACATATCTAAAACGTAATTAAATAATAATTGCATCGCCATTGACTAGGTAATCAGAGGCAGTAGGAGTTCTTGATTGGCTGCTTTTTGATTAAGGGTATGGCGTCTCCAATGGCGGAGTCGATAACCTCCACGTTAAAGGGCATGAAGAGTATTGGATGGAAGCAAACAGAGTGCTGACGTGGACATATATTTGCTGATATCATAAATCATCAACTTTCCTACTTTTGACAGGTACTAGCTTCACAAAGTCATGTAATTTATTTAATATACATCGGAAAAGTATCTATTTTACATACAACTTGATTATATGTATCAGGAACTTGTAGAAGAGGATTGGCATCTGATGGTATGACTGCTCAAGCCCCACTCCCACCTTTGGGAGCTCATTAGATCGTGTAACTTGCGGTTTTCACATTACCGAAGAGTATCATAAAAAAATCTTAGGACTTATAAGTGAGTGAAGCTACGCATCCTAAGTCAATTTTTTAGGATAGAATAATGGTTTCATGATGAAGTAATATCAAAGTCAATCTTTAATATCATTTCACCTCACGTCAAATGTCAAGTGTTATTGGTAAAACAACAGTCATATGCTAGGTGGAACATTCGTGATGAGGACGTCACAAAGTTGAGTGGAGGATTGAAGACTCTTCCTCCTGGCACGAAGTAGAAAGACGCATTCTTAATCCCCATCAAGCATACAAGATATGATCTTAAGACTTATAAACGGGTAACGCTTCGCACTCTAATAAGTCAATCTTTTAAAAAAAGGATAATGATCTTGAAACACTTGCCAAGTTGCAATTTTCACGATGTGGGATACTTCATTTATGACTTGAATGCAATACCGCCTGTTCACTTATAACTTGAACTAATAAGAAAGCCAAGGAAAGGAAAATAGAACATGGGTACCAGGGTTGGTAAACTGGATCTGATTCTGAGGTGCTTGGGCTGCTGGTGGGTCATCAAATGCTCAAATACTTCAAGAATCTGAAAATAGTTAGTGTTTTACAAGACAGGAAAATGGGAGTCAGTTCTTTTTCTACACCAAATTCAAGCCTGAAATGGTCCTCCAACATGCACAGGTCGATAATTTACAATGAAAGAAATTAGTGTGACTCCATCAATGACAAAGTTTCACTTCTAATTCTCACCATCACACCAGCATTGCCTGCATTTCGGTCAGTCTTACAAGCTGGAAATGGAGTCAATCTCCTTCTGCAGATACAGCTGGGTTTCCAATGCCATTAAGCTTGAGCATTTACTCTATATTTAGAGCCAAACGCCAAGAGTATAATCTAAACATTCTTACTCTGCATAACTGCATATTATGGATCTATTCGCCATTAAACAGTCTGTATACAGCTCCTAGGCATTCCTGCTCAACCATTACAGGCAGTTATCATTGACCAAGTTGGTCACTTGTAAACAACCAAAATGGAAAGAGTTAAATTTTGTCTATTCTAATTAACAGATTAACAAAATAATATAACATCTCATGACCATAAATACATGGAAACACCGAATTGAACTGCCATTCAGTGCCATGGTGAAATGTTTGAGTCTGAAACGTTGGCAATTCAATTTCATCCTATATGTATTCAAATGAACTAAACTGAGAGAACTCCTGCAATGATCCCAAACACAGTTTCAGGCATGTCAAGAGAATCAGGAATTCTACGCATAGCAAAATCAGGAAAACAAAGAGCGAGTCTTGTTGCGTTCAAGCCGAGCTTCCCTCTGTCCAGATAAAAGCAAGAAACACGAAAATTTAGTCATCTATAACTACTCATGAGGAATGTAATGGATAACATATGTCAATATAAAACCTTAAGGAGTTTCTTAAGAATTCATTACCTCCTTTTTCTTGCATTCCTTGTAATTATCAAAATGCTCTTGACACTTACTTTTGTCCGAGTTAAACTCTTCCAGGCCTGCAAATTTCTCTCCAGAATTAGGATATCGCAGATACATTTTTTTCGTAAAAATCATAAGTCCTAACGAAACAAGAAATTCCTAAAGCAACAACAATTTCATTATACACACGCTAGCCTTTAACCGAAGTACGTAAATTGATCAACCGGTGCATAAAGAATCCTTTATTCAGTCACCAAATACGAATACATGGCCGCTGACAAAAACCCCCCATCAAAACCCTTCAATGTAATCACATAAGCATAACATCTGAAAAGCTCACCTGTGCCCAGAAAAGGGATCACTTAAATTTCAGTATCTTAGTCAAAATTAAAGTTCACACACAATGAAGAAGACTGATAAAACATAATGGCACATTACGAATGGAAACAAACAGAGACAATTTTTTCGGACAAGGGAACCAAGAAGGTAACTAAACTTCAGTGTCTTAACATTCTTATAATAAGCAGTAAAGCCAGCTAATAATTATAACATCACAAATGAAGAAGAAAGATGATAGAACAAAAAGTTGGATCCTTTACAAAGCTTAAAAGAGCAAGCATCATTAGAGACTGATCAATTAAAGAAAAAAAGTACAACTCACACGCCCAATTCATAATTTTAAAAGATACATCAAGAATTCTTATCGAAGTTGAAGAAAAATCATGAAAACATCATGCAGTGTCCAGTTACAGGATCCAAAAAAAAAATTTTTAATTTCAGGATAAAATAAAAAAATAAATGCTTTATTGATTTGAGAATATAGTTTTTACACTTAAGAGAGGCCGTGTACTGAGCATAGCACTGTGAATCGGCGATTCTCGCCGCGCTTGGGTATGGCGGTGTTGCTGCTTTGGAAACCATTCTTGTCTTCCTGGCTCTCCCTCTCTCTCTCTCTATCGTTCTCTCTTCTCTGAGATTCCGTACACTAAACGGCAAGTCGGTTTTATGTGGGCATGAAGGCCCAATGGGCTTCAAGGAGATATAAAGTGACGTCGTTTTCATGCTTTTTCGGGTACAATGGACCCAAGAATATGCAACAGGTCCATCATTGCATAAATCGAACCACGAGCTAGTATTGTGGCCACTCCACCACACATAAATATCTTCAAATCATCGGGCCCGATAATCATTGTACTGTGTCATGCGTTATTGAAATTTCCTCGTCAAGAGGAAATTTTAATTCTGAAATTATTTTTACAAGTTTAAAAATTGAAAGATTCTAAAATTTTGTAAATAATTTAATTATCTTATTAATCTATAATCAATTGTATACAATATTCTGAAAAATCATTTAAATTGCTAAATTAAATTGATTTTAACTTGACAGATGAAAGATTATAAATAATTTAAGAATCTCATTTATATGATTATTTCATATTTTATAAAACATTTTTATAGTAGGAGTATTTTTCAAGTTTTTCTACTAATTGTGTTATCATTTATCATCTTTTTTATTTACTTGCTTCTTTTAATCAAATATTTGTGTAAATTACTAAGGTCTTATTTAGTTGAGTTTCTTTTTTTTTCGTTTCCTATTTTTCTAAATATAAAAACTGAAAAAATACAATATAAAAACCAATAAAAATAATACACTAATACAGTACATAAATCGAAAAAACATACGAAATTCAATACAAAAATACAAAAATTACAATAAAAAATCATAACCAACAACCTAACTAAACATACCCTAAAAGGAATGTTGAATAGCATTCTTCATCAAAGAGTTTGTTAGTGTAACATGATTTATTAGTAACAAGACAAAAAAAAAAGTGATAGTTAATCTTAGAGACAAGGTTTCAATCAAGCAAGTATCTAAGTTAAAGTTTAACAATTCATTTGAAAGATGGTTAGTACAAGAAATGAGATTGCTCTCGTCAAGGAAGTTATAGAGTAATTAAAGAGACGGAGATCAAGGTTGAGAGAAGTCTTAATAGACATAGATGCTAAGTTAATAAAGGAGAAACTTGTTATAACGGAGAGGCAAAAGAAGTTTGAATTGATGGATCAAAACATCAAGAAAGTCGAGAATTGTTGTGAAAAGTTTATGGCCTATTTATTGTCATTTATTTTTTCTATTTTTCTATTTTTGAAACAAAGGAAAAAAATGTGTTTGGTTATATTCTGTTTTGTTTTTTTGTTGTCAAAATAAAAAAAATAGAAACAAAGAAAAAAATGATGTTTTATGTGTTTTGAAAACAAATTTAATAAACAAATCTTTTATATTGAATAATTAATACAATCTATTGACTAATTATGTATTTTTAAGGTGTATAAGAGTATTTTAGTCTAATAATTTAAGTTTATTTCATATTTAGTTATTGATATTAAATTATTTTTTATTATAAACTTCAACTAAATATGTTTTTATTTTATTTTTTTATTACATATGTCAACCAATCAGGTTTTCATATTTCTTTATAAGAAAAACATAAAAACAAAAAAAAGAAACGGAAACATAAAACAATAACAAAAAAATAAATGTGATACAAAACGACTCCTTAATGAGAAGATGTAAGGTGTCTTGAATCAAACATTTTTCAAATGTTTAGACTAAGTGAAGACCTTGAAAGAACTTCTCCTATTTAAGATTGGTTCATTGAAGGAAGAGTTCGAGAAGGTCTCTAATGAGTTCAAAGATACTAATAATAAGTTAATTCTTTATAAGAATGCAGTTACTTAAAGGAGAAACATTGCATAGTCACCACTCTTTTAAGGGTGAATGTCTTGAAACCCAAGACATATAAAGGATCAAGAAATACTCGAGAGTTAGAAAATTTATTGTGAAGTTTAGAGTAAGACTTTAAAGCACGTAGTATTGTGAATGGAATAAAAAAAATTCACTAATGATGCTTTCTATATTAAAGCTGTTACAATGATATAGAGGAGAAGGAGGTATAACGATATCAAAGAGAAATATGCATCGACAACTCGTAAAATAAGTTCAAAAATAATTTAAAAGATAATTTTTTTCGGAGAATACCAAGAAAGAGGTGAGATTTAAGACATTTTCAAGAAAAGGGAAGTATAAAAAATTACATGAGGGAGTTTCCTAAAATACTCTTAAAGATACTCAACTATTCGGATACGAAAACATTATTTGTCTTTGAAATTAGTTTATAAAATTAGGTTAAAATGGATATCTAACAACATAAATTCTAAAAAGTTATTTGATTTGGTCTTTCAGTTTCCTTTTCTATTTTTATTTATGAATTTTTTTATTATTTTTTGTGAATTTTTTTGTTTTTATACTAATTTTTTCGATTTTTATACTATAATAATATTTTTCATTTTTTGTGATTTTTTTTCTAATTTTTTGTTTTAAAAAACAAAAAAAATGAAAACAAGCAACAATATCAAATAAGCTCTCAAATTTAACCACACCCATTTCCATTATCGAATCTTTCATTAAAATAAAAAAATCCAACAAACTTTAAGTTCAATAAAGATAAGGACAAAAAAAAGTAGAAATGAACATCGATTGGCTTTTATTATTTAACAAACAAACTATAAGACTAGAGTTGTATTTTTCTGTGAACAAAGTTGCATAAAAATTTTCCTTATTTTCTTCTTGCTTCTATGTTTCAAATTTTTTTGAAAAATTAAAAAATTATCATTAAATAGGCAATAAGAGCTACAATCATAACACACTCACTAATCACTAAAGACTCCCACCCAAACACCATACACATGTTAACCTATACAGAGTTCCTAAAGTAATCACATTTGAACCAGAGTTAAAATCTTTGTAGAAGAAATTAACTCATCATCTAAGGAACAAAAAAGGAGACCTACAGTCCCTTTCTCTTTCATCCAGTCGCATGAGCTATAGACCCTAAAGGAGATGAGCCAATCTCCTGGACGATAGAGTGAATCCGAAATAATCTCCAGTTTCTACTGCCATCAGATACTCAAGAGCTGGCTCATGAGTCCTCTCAGGTAATATATGTTCCATCATTTAAATAAGATTGCTCCATAAGGTTGAATAGACCATAACCCTCCTTTCTTAAGTGATGTTAATGTGACCAAGGAATTGATCATCGTCAAGGGTTCCGGTAGCAGGATTTGGGGTTATCCTCCATCTATCTTTCAACTACGTTCTCTAAACCCTTACTCCCTAGTATGCTTGATTAAGTTCATCCCTTGGATGTATCTCTTCAACAGTTAGGTTTAGTCTTCCTCTTCTGAAAGATTCTAGTTTTGTTTTATTAACGAGCTGCATTTAGTATATAATTTGTGACTAATTATGTGCTCCCGAACGCTATAGATAGTTAATAGAACCAGTGTTTCCTTTCCCGAATCCTAATCTTTAAAGGTTCTCTTATTCATCTCCATCCATATATGATAGACCCCAAAACTTATAGATAACTTGTATAGTATTTTATCACCAACCCTACTAGTTTTGAGATTACTCGACCATTCTATCACCTAAGACCAATCAGTTAGGGCCTTCTAAACATTACAAAGATGCGGGATAGACAACCAAAAATATTTCATCAATGGACAACTGAAAAATAGATGATTAATTATTTCTCATTCTATTCTATAGAACACACAAATCTTATAATGTTTAGAAATTTGTTCTTGACTTTAGTATTTAGTCTGCCTATAATAGCCAACCATAGTATAAAAGAGGCTCTATGATGAAAATGCTTAAACTAGAGTAAGCTGTACCATTTTACCCTAGCTTGTCTTGGCTATATAACAGCTCTACAAATCTATTACTAAATTCTCCATTAGGCGAATCTATCCGTAAGAGTTCATCCTCATTTTCCCCATTTAACACTATATTTAAGATCCTGCTAACTATATAATGCATAAGCAACCCTTCTATCACATCCCTAAACTCACTTAATACTTCTTTTACTAAGAAGTTAGGTGGAATCTTTCTCTTACATAGAGTAGGTCATCAACCTCAGAAAGAGGTCTGCCCCCTAACCATTTAGCATTCCAAAATGAGGTAGAAACTCCAATCTCGATTTTGTATTGGATAAACTGTCTTACCATTTCTATCTGCTGTATAAGGCTTTTAAAAGTCCAAGAGTTGCTAGCCTTTGGCTGGAAGTTCCATAAGGTTTCCCTCTTTAAATAATATTCATTTACCCATTTCATCTATAAGGACTGTCTATCTTTGAATGGTCTCCATATCTTCTTAGCCATTAATATTTTATTCGTTAGTTTGAGAGGAATGATACCAAGAACTCCTTCCTTTTTAGGGATGCATAATTCCACCTAACTCACCTTTGCCATTCCTCTAGCTTTAGCACTTCCTATACACAAAAAACTCCTTACATATATGTCTACATATTTAATAATTCTCTTAGGATATACAATATGTGTAGCCCAATTGATGCTCAGGGACTTAAGGACTAAAATGATAAGTTGAGCTCTTCCAACCAATGTCAAATTCTGATTGTGCTAGCAGCTTATTCTCATTTCAATTATGTCTAGCAGTGGCTGAAAATCCCTATAGGAATGTTTCTTTGAGGATATAAGAATGACAAGGTAAGTGAGAGACAGCTCACTTAGACGTAGTCCGGTAATTGAATCTAACCTCTCAGCATTTTGTCTAGAACTAGCTAATCAATACAAGGTGCTCTTATCCTTATTTATTGATAGCCCTGATAGTATATTGAATAAGTTTAGAGCCATCATTAATAAATTAACTGAGTTGTCATCTGCTTTCGAGAAAAGGAGAACATCATCCGCATATAGTAAATTGGTGAGGTTAACCTTCTTGCATCTAGAATAAAACGTAAATCCTTGGTTCTATACAGTCACCTTTTTAACAATTCTATTTAGAATTTCCGTACCTATCATAAATAGGCATGGAGAAAAAGGTTCTCCTTGGAGAAGGTCCAGATATTCTTCTTGTAGGTTTCGTATTTACCAGAACATTATACAAAGAGGAAGTAAGACATTTTGTTATAAGCTGTATATAGGATTCAGGAAAGTCAAATGCAGCCAAAGTATTGAGTATAATCTCCAAAATAATAATATCATAAGCCTTTTGAATGTCAACTTAAATGATATAGTCCTTGCTAGCCCTTTTGTTGTAGTAATTCTTTACCAATTCCTACACTAACATAACGTTATCTCCTAACTATCGACCTTTAATGAAATCAACTTATGAATGATCAATGTAAGTTGGAATCACCTTCTTTAACATGTTTACTAGCATTTTAGATATTATTTTGTAGAAAAAATTACAACAGGCTATAGGCCTAAAGTTTTTTTTATAGATGTAAGCATTTGGGATTTCAGAACCAAAGGAATGAATATCTTGTTTATCTCCCTAAGTAACTTCCCATTTCTAAAAAATTCCATAATAGCCTTTGTAAACTCATGTTTAATATATGGCCAAGATTTTTAGAAAAATACTGCATTTAGCCCATCTGCCCTAGGTGCCTTATAAGGGTTAAGAGAAAGCACTGCTTTTTCTACTTCATTTTCCTCAAATGGCCTGAATAGAAAGTTTGAATCTTGGTCTGAGATCTTTCGATTAACAATGGCCTCCAAGTCTTGAAAGGAGGCATCCACCTTATCCCTAGAGCCCTAAATTTTGGTAAAATATTGATGCACCTCCTGTAATAGCTCTTGTTGAGTGTGTACACATGTACCGATCTCTATAGCCAGCTTAGTGATTTTGTTAATGTTCCTCCTAGCTAAGGTTGCTTTAAAGAAAAACTCAAAGCATCTGTCACCTTCCTTTAGCCAGAGAATCCTAGACCATTGTTGTAAGAGAGAGGTATGGCAATTAAGAGCTTAAACATATTCATTAAGAGCGACTTTTTCTTTTCCTCATAGACTATCATTCCTAGGCTGAACTCTTAGTAAACTTTGAATCCCATCTAGCTTTTCTAGTGCATTATTCACTGCACTCTTGGTATTTGACATATAAGAGTTGTTAAACTTCATAGGTTCCTTTTTCACCTTGGTTAGTTTCCTCATACAAATAAACTGTTTTGTCTCATCAAAGACTGCTCCATGCCTATCTTTACAACATCATTAAATCCTTGTAGTTCAACCAAATAGTTATTAAATTTGAATAAGGATGGTATTCTAACCCTATCCCACAAGATTTGCATCACAATTGGGGTGTAGTCAGAAAATAAAGGGTTATTAAAGCAAGCTTTATAGTTGGGGAAGGCTGCCAACCATTCTGAATTCACCATAACCCTATCTATTTTCTTTGTTGTACGTAATGGAGTATATTGTTTTTTCGACCAAGTATAATAGTGATCCTCAAAATTCAAATCTATAAGTTGAGCATTAAAGGAGTAATTCCTAAGCTCATTTATATGATTCTTTCGATATATGTACCATTGACCTTCATAGGGATGTAACATGCAATTAAAGTCACCTCTTACCAACCATGGTTCTTTTATATTTGTACATAGATGGCTAATTTTGTTCCATAAAGGTACTCTTAAGAAGGAGAAATTGAAAGCATAGATGAACGTCACCTAAATTTCCTCATTCATTTTGATTAGCTTGAGTTGCATTTGGATAAATTGGTCTCCAATTTTCAAGTTCTTCACTAGTATTCTAGTTGGATCATACAAAGAAATTACTCTAATATTATAATGATAGGAAAGATTAGTTATCGATTCCCAACCAAAAGGAACAAAAAGAGGTTTCCTATTAGTTACATCCTTAATCTTAGTCCCCAAGGTGGCTAACATTGCAAGTTTATTTTAAAAAATATAGTCCCTAATGGCTATATATTTTAAAGGGTTGTTAGCCTCCCTAACATTCCAAGCATCAAATATTTATCATTTCTTATTGGAATTTAACCCTTTTGTTCTCCTATTAAGTCTTCTTTTAGTTGATCTAACCTCCTCAAAAGATTCTTCATATATGTGTGATGTCTCAGAGATTGAGAAGTAATAACCTGCTCTTTTCTCAACCTTGCCTCATTACCATTAAACTCCAACCCGTGAAATGTATTACCTTCTACTACTTCATTCAGTAATTGATCATTTCCTTATTCTAGATGCTGAGATTTTATTTGAGAGTGTTTAAAAATTGCTTCTGCTTGAGTGACAATTGCTGCTCTCGAGCCATATGCATAACTGTATTCCTGGTCTAGTTGATGAAGTTTAGCTATTATAATATACATCTGGCCAATAGCATCTCTTCCTTCCTTTTCCCCAAAGTATTCAATAGCACTTTCATGTTGAAGACTTAGTATAAGATTGTTTTATGTAGAGTTTCCACCACTTAGTGCATTCTCTTTTAGGATATCTGAGATATAACATTTTAGGGCTTGTTTGGTATCAATTCAGTTTTTGGTTTTGATTTTTAACACAAAAATCGGTAAAAATAACACACTAATACAACACAGAAATCGAGGACAAAACACAAAAATCAATATAAATATATCAAAACAACAACTAAAAAC
>JAOXYD010000004.1:966255-980438 GCA_028565735.1 Pinacopodium congolense | reverse complement strand
ATCGGGTTGAAAATCTGTTGACTGGTAACAAAATAGCACTTAAAAAGAGTATAACAGTGAGGCTACCAGACACTATTTGAGAAGCTACTTATCCAAGTTGAACAATTATCACCCACTCAACAAGTTAGCTGCTTTGTGAGCGACTTAAAAGAGAGTATCAAAACTAATGTCCAAGCTAATAAGCCTATGTCTCTTTCTGTTGTAATTGGTTTAGCAAGACTGTATGAGAAAAAAATAAATTCAGTTTATCGTGTCACTTAAATTAAGTCTCAAAAAGCGGCTCTAACAACTCCTTTAACGAGACAAGAAACTTCCATGCCAATTAAGAAGTTAACCCCAACTGAGCTCAATGAGAGGAGAGAAAAGGGGCTCTGCTTCAATTGTAACAAGAAATTTGGTCCAGGACATAGATGCAAGAAGCTATTCCTTATTGAGAGGAGATGGTCCGATGACAATGATGAAGAGGATGTTGATATGGAAATTAAAGAAAGTCACCAATTAGAGGTTCCAAAAATTTATGTTAATGCTATTTATGGGGGTAGAGCTCCCTAAACAATGAAGGTTCAGGACAATTTGCTCAACAAAAAATTATTATTTTGATAGACTCTGGGAGTACGCACAATTTCTTGGATAGTATGATTGCAAAAAAGTTGGGGATTATACCAAATACAAAAGAAAAGTTTGAAGTAACGGTGGCCAATGGTGAGAAAATCTCCAGCATGGGAAATTGTAATGGGGCACGTCTAATGGTTCAAGACAAATTAATTATTGTTGATTTTTATTTAATCTCCTTGGTGGGATGTGATGTTCTCTTGGAAGCACAATGGTTGAGTATGTTAGGTCAAATCCTGTGGGATTTCTCTCGGTTATCAATGCAATTTGAGATGGATGGGAAGAAAATTACTTTAACAAGATTGGCAACTTCAACTAATAAACTAGTGGATGAGTTTGAGATGAGCAAGGAAATCATAAAGAAAAAGGAAGGAATCCTTTTACAATTAAACTTTGTCACTATGTTGTCCTCATGTACTTTTAGCCTTTGTTTCAATTTGAATTTGTTTGACCTATAACTTAAGTCTCTTTTGCAGCCTTATCAAGATATTTTTAAGGAGCCTCAAGGCTTGCCTCCACCATGTACTCATGATCATAAACTTATCCTGAAACACAGGTGTGAACCAATATGTGTAAGGTCGTATAGGTATCCTTATTATCAAAAGAATGAAATCGAGAAATTGGTGAGAGAGATGTTAAGCTCTGGTATCATACATCCAAGTCGAAGCCCATACTCATCTCTTTTTTTTCTAGTTAGAAAGCATGACAGTTCTTGGAGGTTTTGTGTCGACTATCGAGCACTTAATAGGGTCACCATCAAAGATAAACTTCCTATACATGTCATTGATTGTTTGGTGCCAAGTTTTTCACAAAATTGGATTTGAGGGCATGTTACTATCAAATACGAGTACGAGAACATGACATTCCAAAAAACTGCATTTCGAACTCGCCATGGACATTATGAGTTCACAATGATGTCATTTAGTATGACTAATGCACCTTCCACGTTCCAATCATTAATGAATGAGGTATTCAAACCTTACCTTCAATTTTTTATTTTGGTATTTTTTTTACGATATCTTGATTTATAGCAGAACTTGGGAAGAGCATCTAAGGCATATTGAGGTTGCTTTTAAAATTTTAAGGACCCACCAATTGTTTGTAAAAAGAGAAAAGTGTACTTTTGCTTAAGGGGAAGTAAAATATTTGGGTATATAATTTCTAGCGATGGTGTTGCTGTTGCTGTTGATCCAAATAAAGTTGTTGCCATCCACGATTGGCCAAAACTAGAAACGATCAAGCAATTGCGAGGCTTCTTGGGATTGACCGGGTACTACCGCAAATTCATTGAGAATTATGGGAGAATGGTAGCTCCATTGACTCAACTACTAAAAAAAGGAAATTTTCTTAGAACTCTAAGGCAGAAGAAGCTTTTACGACACTTAAGAAGTGATGATGCAAGCATTGGTATTGGCTCTTCCTAATTTCGATCAGCCATTTAAGGTGGAATGTAATGCACCTAGCTTTGGTGTAGGTGCTGTTCTTAAGCAAAACAAGAGGCCAATAACTTTCTATAACCATGCCTTACAAAGTAAAAATTTACAATTGTTAGCATATGAAAAAGAAATGTTAGCATTAATCCTTGCAGTTCAAAAATGAAGGTTATATCTGAGGGGTAGGCAATTTATTGTTTGTACTAACCAAACAAGTTTGAAGTACTTGTAGGAACAAAGGATCGCTACTCTAGCTCAAGAGATGTGGTTAGCTAAATTAATGGGGTATGACTTCATCATTCAATATAAAAGAGGCAAGGATAATTGTGCAGTAGATTCATTGTCTCGGATCCATGAAAAGGAGTTGATGGCTGTCTCTACACCAATTCCAAGTTAACTAGCATCAATAAAAGAGGAAGTGCCAAACAATCCAAAATTGTAGTAACTGGTGTAACTTTGCCAACAAAGAGAGGCTGTGAGTCTATGGGAATATAAGGAAGGTATTATTTACTTTAAGAATAGAATTTATTTATCAATTGACTCTCCGTTAATTCCAGTTATTGTAAAAAAAAACCCATTCCAATACTTATGGAGGATATCACAAAACTCTTCATCAAATAAGGTCAATGTTTTATTGGCAAGGCATGAACAATACCATCTTGAGTTCATACGAGGGTGTGAAATCTGTCAAAAAAATAAGGCAGAAAGTCTAAAGCCACTTGGGTTATTACATCCACTTCCAATTCCTATTCAGATTTGGTCACACATCTCGATGGATTTTGTGGAAGGTCTTCCTAAGTCTATGGGAAAGTCAGTTATTTATGTTGATGTTGACCGATTGTAGAGTTTATTGTATTTACTTGTTTTATTTTCTGTTTAGTGGTTAGCAATACTGCACCGTTTTGTTGTAAGTGCAGCGTTTTTAATTACTGTCTGACGAACTTGTGACTTCTCTTGTATAAAAGCCTTTTGGTGATTAATAAAGATTTACGATTCCTATTTACAGAAGTATCTAGAACTGTAACCTTAGAATGGCGATTTCTTCGGTTTCTTCACCGACTATCAAAGTTTGCCCATTTCATTATGATTTCTCATCCTTATTCTACTGTCACAATAGCATGAGTATTTTTTGAGCAAGTATTTAAGTTGTATGGGATGCCTAAAAGCATAATGTGTGATAGAGTTCCAACTTTCACCAGCATATTTTGGAAAGAGTTGTTCAGTTTACAAGGGAGTAGCTTGAATTTCAGTTCATCCTACTATCCGCAAACTGATGGACAGATAGTGGTCCATCGAACATTGGAGATGTATCTTCGTTGTTTTAGTAGCCAGAAGCCAAATGAGTGAGTCAAGTGGATTCCTTGGATTGCATATTGTTATAACACACGTGTTCATTCTTCTACAAGAAAGGCACCTTATGAAGTTGTTTATGGTAAGCTTCCTCCTTCACTTTTCACATATATACCAGGAACTTCACAAGTAGAAGCGATGGATCAAGAATTGCGAGTCAGAGATTTGATTATGAAAGAGTTAAGAGAACAGTTAGCATTGGCTCTATAACACATGAAAAGAAGCTTTAACGTTGGAGATTTTGTTTATTTACGGCTGCAACTATAATATAGGCAAATGTCTCTAGTTATTCGTAGAAATCTCAAGCTATCACCAAGATATTATGGCCCATTTGAAGTTGTTGAAAGAATTGGTCTAGTAGCTTATAAGTTGAAACCTCCAGCAAACTTTAAAATTCACCTGGTGTTTCATGTATCTTGGCTTAAGAAGAAAATTGGAGCTAATGTGGAAGTTCAAGAAGATCTGCCCATCATGACTGCAAGTAAGAAGTCCCTCACTATTGTTCCCCATGATATTCTTAAGAAGAGAAGAAAGAGAAATAAAGAAGAGGTTTTGATTCATTGGCAAGGTCTCTCTATCGTAGATGTAACTTGGGAAGATTATCAAGAGCTGCAAATTCGACTTCCTAAAGTCTTCCTTAGGTACAAGGAAAGAATTTAGGGGGAGGAAGATGTCATGTGCTTACTTCATGTAGTGGGCACCTGTCCAATCCACATTAAGATGCATGCTACCACTTACTTTGGCACCTGTTAGTATGACAATTGTTAAATCCAGTTACATGCATGCTACCACTTTTTTCGTATTCGTTAGTTTTAGTTTGAATAAGTCTTAATGTAGAGCTAGCAATATGACTATTACTTCTTATATATTCCAAAATGTAATTGCTAAATTATACGGAAAGTGATTAAAATACTCCTCTATATAGTGTCGAGTAAGTTAGAGGAATAAAGTAAGTATATTATTCTTAACTCAATAGAATTCTACTTTAGAGGTCAAGTTTCTCTTGAAGCAAACCTATTTCTATTTATTTCTTATTTATATTGCTTTCTCTTTTAGTCAAAATTGGGAAGTACAAGCTTTATCAACCTAAAAGAGATCCTTCTTCTCTTAATCAACCTGTTACCAAATCTCTTTCTCTTAGACATAACACAACCATTATTGCAAGGGATCCAAAAGAAAAGGGACAAGCAGGGATGAGGAAGGCTAGCCGGAAAGGCCATCCATGACCAAAGGATTAGGGTTTGCAAAAGGTTTTTTTTCTCTCTCTCTCTCTCTCTCTGTTTCAACTGTTGCTTTCCAGTCTTAGTTTCTCCCCGTATTTTTGTTATTTCATAAAATAGATTTGATTATGTTAAAAAAGCAAGATATTACTTTAATGTCATTCCGTTTATATACTTCTTTTTTCTCTAAAGTTTTTATTAATGTTGAAATAAGTACATAATCTTTAAATATATAATGCATAATTGAGGTAAGAAATACAAGCATCTTATAAGATTTCACACATTAAAGAAACTACCTCTATTACATATGAAATATTTTTAAATATTTTATTTTTTAAAATATTAAATAACTAACTGATTATCAAAAAAGATCTTTTATAGATACATTTACATGTATAATAATTAATCAAACAAAGATTTATATTAAAACAATTTAATAAATACTTAACTATCAGTCTGAAAATCCTACAAAGAACAAGAGAAACATGTGATATTAGAAGAAGAAGAAGAAGAAGGATGAACCTCCGGGCAACGAATGACGTATCAGTATTTTTTTGAATAAAATTCTAAAGGTCGTCATTCATAGTGCTTTCTAGTCTCACCTAACACAATATGCAGCAATAATCTACCGGAGGAAGTAGACTTCATACTTCAAGCGACCAAGTTAGTGTCTTCTATCCTTGGCACGCTTTCGTGATTGACGTCCCTTTATCTTCCATTTCTCATTTCCAGCAGGTCGATTGTTTTCCTCAATCTCTCTAACCTTACGCTTCCTATACCACAAAAAATCATATAAGATATTTGCCTTAAGGTATTATAAAAACAGGCACCGAATATTCAACATAAATCTTATTAGATTGACTTGAAATAAAATTTTTAATTTTTAGCAGCTATGTTCCCTTCCAAAACTGACTATATAACCGGTAATAGTAACTTTAATGTCTATGTGCCGGCCAAATTATTATTTTGTTCCTATACACATTTTACTATTTAATATTATAATGAATAAAATAATAATTTAACCAACATAATGACTGTAGAAGGCCATGAATTAGTTTTTATGCATCCGTTTTACGTGATCCGATCCTCTGGTACAGTAATGTACTAGTTTGAGTCATTTTTACTTCTTTTTAAACTGCTGCACCACTTATCCATAGTTCATTTTTTAGAATACCCAACAATATCCATTCTTCTTGTGCACACAAAACACCATAGATGCCCGACTTACCGGTAAGCCCTTAGAGTAGGATCAGAGAGCAGCTCATCTGCAAGGGTTGCCTTCCTCTCCTTCTTAGTAAGCCTGCCAGTGAAGAAATCTGTTGGAGACTCGATAACATAGCCCACCTGATTGATCATTCAATGGATAGGATGTTATGAAAAAAAAGGAGAATTAAACACCAGGAAAGCTAAATGTTGCCGAATATATGTTGGTATTACATTCGTACCTGGAAATACTTGGGCAATGCTTTTGATTTTGAATCTCCCTTCTTGTAGTGTCTCTTAGGGTCTACTACATTTCTAAGCTGTATTGAGAAAAGGGAAAAGAAAATTTTCATTTATGCGAAAACCTAGTAAATCAACCAGATTATAATCTACAATATGAATGAAAAGAGTTGATCATAAATGTTAGCAACAGATTACAAATAAAAGCGACTCTTTTTCTTTCCTTAGGCGAGTCAATTCACACATGCAAATATAAAACAAATAACAAAGGTAAACATTCATAGGAACGTGGAGATGATAAAAGAAAATAATTCCAACAAAACAATCAGGCATTTAGCACAAACATGTAGATTTCTAAACAGTATTAACCTGGCATTTCAAAAAACTGATAGAAAAGCACCTTAAGTAGCTGGAGATCTCTTTTCAACTCAGGTGTCATAGTTGGGGCAGGCATCTCAGCCCTATTTAACAATAAAATTCAAAAACTTCAATGAAGCACATAATCTTAGGAAAAGTAGTTTTATTTGGTGAACATAAGAACGGGAAAAAAAAAGACCAGAATATATACATACCAGCCCTTGCCGTGGACATCTTTGCGTTGGCTCTTGAGTAATTTGTTTAACTTGGTAGGATCATTAGGTGGAACAAATAGGCCATCAAGAAGTTCTGTATTGGGTTTCCAAAGGGAACTACTTTCTGCTTTGTCGGTGACTTGGGACTTACTAATATTATTATTCTTGGAAGACGGTAAACCAGGAAACAGCTTAGGCTCCCAGGAAAGGCCTATAACTGGTTTCTTCTCCGCCATTATGATTCCCAGCAATCTTCTACTCTATAAGTAGTATATATAATAAAGCACATGCGAAAAAGCAGGGAGAGATTTTTGGACATGTTAGGAAACTCAAGAAAGATGGTATTCACCAAATAAAATAAGAAATTAGAGAAAAATGGTTCAAATCCCATAAAATTGGAAATTAAACGCCATAATAAACCAGTGCTCAAGTTCTTGTCTGAAAAACACTAATAGAAAGCAACTGTGGAGTCCATAACTCAGCAAAGACTAAGCTTGTCGTTTGAAAAATTAAGACTAATGGAAACAACCTATCGTGAGTATGAACTAAAAATCATTAACCACGCAAGGCCAAACTACCTGGCTGTGAAAAGCTCAAAAAGAAAAAGAGGAAATCAAAACCACATTGAAGAATTGCCTTTGAATCTAATAGCTCTCATTATTAATAATCCACTTGGTTTAATAGTTTTTGTAAAGTAGTCTAATCTCTAAAACAAAAATATGAAAAAGGCTACAAAGGATTGAAAACAAGAGATATACCTTTTTGTGCAAGGCAGAGTTTTCTGTAAAATGCTGTTGACAATTACCTTTATCCAAGCTAAACCCTTCTAGGCCTGCGAGTTTCTCTCCAGAATTAGCATATGGCAGATAAATTTTTTTGTAAAATCATAAGTCCTAAAGAAACACAGAAATTCCTTAAGCAGCAATAATTTCACTATCCACATGCAAAGCTTGCTTCTAGTCTTTAACTAAAATATGTAAATTGATCAACCAGTGCATAAAGATTCCTTTATTCAATCAATCAAAAACAAATACATGCAGCTGACAAAAGCCCTCATCGAAACCCTTCAATGTAATCACATCAGAATAACATCTGAAAAGCTCAAGTTTTCCCAGAAAAGGGATCACTTAAATTTCAGTATCGGACTCAAATTAAAGCCCATACACAATGAAGAAGATTGATAAAACATAAAGGCACATTATGAATTGAAACAAACTGAGACAATTTTTCACAGAAGGTAACAAATAAGTTAACTAAACTTTTCAGTCTCTTAACATTCTTATAATAAACAGTAAACCCGGCTAATCATTATCACATCACAGAAGAAGAAGAAAGAAAATCGAACACAACGCCCAGTCCCTTACACAAAGCTTATAAGAGCAAGCATCATTAGCGACTGATCAATTAGAGAAAAAAAAGTACATATAGATTTTTTTTTATCAAATTTGAAATAGAAATCATAAAACGCCGGACCATGTGTAGTTACAGAATTAATGAAAAATGTTTCGGGATAAACCAGAAAAATAAATGTTCTATTGCTTTGAGTATAGAGTTCTTACCCTTAAGAGAGGCTGAGTACTGAGCATAGCACTATGAATCAGCGATTCTCGCGGCGCTTCGATATGGCGGTCCTGCTGCAATCGAACCCTCTCTCCCCTTGTCGGTGTCTCTTTATTATGCTTTCGGTAGACTAAACGGCAAGTCGTTTATACTAAAAAACAAAGGCCCAATGGGCTCCAAGGATATGAAAGTGACGTCGTTTTCATACCTTCGGGTCCACACAACTGGTCCATCATTGTACAAAATCGAACCGCGATCGTGTACTGTTGCCACTCCACTCCTCATAATTGCCTTCAACGAACATTACCCGATTCGATGGCCCGATAATCACTGCATTGTCGTGGGAGCCCAGGTTGGGTGTTCTACTCCCATGCGTCTTCATGTCATGTAATATACAACTCAGTGAGTACCAAATGCAGCTCTTGTTGAATTGGATTCAAGTAGACTGTAAATGAGTGATCTTTTTCCTTGAATTGGATTCAACCTTATCTAATTTGATGGGCACTCACCATTTTTGAAGTATTATACGAAATGGGTAATCTTTTGGCCGGGGTAGTAAGCAGGCATGGTGTTTGATGATGTCTACGCGCGTAAATTTGGTACTCGTTATGAAGTCTGTACATTTGGGTTTGATATAGAAATCTATTGCCGTATTGCTGATGGGGTCGGCTTACCTTTTGTTTGACTCCTTTTTGCCTCTCTGACAGCTCAAATTAAAGTGATGCAATACAAAATAAAATTCTCCTACTTTTCCCGTTCTTTAATGACCTCATTCCCTTCGCTTTACTCCTTCCTTTTACTTTCTATATCTAACTCAAATAGCCTGTATCAGATAGAAAAAACAGTGAGGGTGTTTTGAGTTTTTAGTACACAGCTCTTAGAAATGACAGCTACGACAACAAATGCAACAGCTGCTGCAACAAAGTTCATCAAGTGTGTGACGGTTGGTGATGGTGCTGTTGGAAAGACATGTCTTCTCATTTCCTATACTAGCAACACTTTCCCTACTGTAACCCCCAACTTCTCTTTTAGCTTTGTTGAGTTTGAATTCTTTTGTGTTGAGTTTTGATTCTGAGAGGCTTTGCCCTTGTGGGTTCTCTGGCAGGATTATGTCCCCACTGTTTTTGATAATTTCAGTGCCAATGTTATGGTTGATGGGAAGACTGTGAATCTGGGTCTCTGGGACACTGCAGGTAATTTGTTGGACATTGTTGTTATGTTTGGTTGATGAGATCTTTATCCTGAAATTTGTGGATGTCGTTCAGTTTTTACATTTGTGTGTCAATGATGATCTCTCTCACCATGTGGTCTGGCAAACTGTAGAAAAGGGCGTTCTTTGTCTTGAATTGAGACAAAAGATTAACATTGTACTGCATTAGTGTCTAATTCAAGAATGTCTTTAGATACATTGAAATTCTGGATGATCCTCTCATCTTTCTGTGTCATTTCATAGCAAAATTTTCAGTGTTTGAGCAGTCGATAAAAATAATGGAATTTAAGAAAGAGCTGGCGTTATATCCTTGAGTAAGTTTTTTGAGTTTCAAAAATCTTAAGATGTTTTGAAATTGCAACATTTTACTTTCTGTGAGCTGCTTTTCTGCTTTTAAAAAGCAATGGTAATTGAAGACCCACGGTTCATGCATCATAAAAATAACTTCTCATGGTAAGTTGAATTAGTGTCTTGTTGCTCCTGAATGGCTCTTTAAAGTTCAACAATGAAATGTTCTAACCAAAGTTCTAGCATGATTGATGCAGGTCAGGAAGACTACAACAGGCTGAGGCCTCTAAGTTATAGAGGAGCCGATGTTTTCATTCTTGCTTTTTCTCTCATAAGTAGGCCTAGCTATGAGAACATAGCAAAGAAAGTAAGCCTTTTTTTTCTTCTTTTTATCTATCTGCTATGATTGCCTCTTATTCAAATCGATCCTTTTGTGATATTCATATGCTTTTTCTGATTCTTCTTTATGTCTTATCGCTTTTCCTTTGTTATGTTGGAGAAGTGGGTCCCTGAGCTCAGACATTATGCCCCCTCAGTGCCCATTGTTCTTGTTGGGACTAAATTAGGTGATGAACACTCTTTCTTTCCTTTGACTTTTGCTTCTTTGCTTGTTTGTTGCCAATCCTGCTCTGCTTGCTACGTTTTTCTGGTGCTCTAATGATCAAGTGTGTCTGATGCAATTACTTTAAGTGAAGAATGAAATTCTTTGCCTTTTCAAATGTACTCGATTTTTTTGGGATATAATTCTGAAACATGACCATATTTTAGCACCTGTATTGACTTCATGTCCCCCGGAGTTATGTAGTGATGATGGCCTTTGCACTATATTTGGTTATTCGAGTATATGTAATAGTTATGCCACAGCATAGCAGAATTTGTTATAATGAAACATTGAATGGCTTACAGGATGAGTGAGTTTGGTGCACTAAAGCATCAATTTTGAGAATCCATGTCTGTTTTGCTGTTGTAAGCAATTTTCTGTCAAATGGCAGATCTAAGAGAAGATGGGCAATTTCACTTGGATTATCCCGGGGCATGCACCATATCAACGGAACAGGTAGGCATTTTTTCCACCGTAACTCAACGGCCGATAATCGGAACGAACCTATTGATTCATTTTCATTCCTCTATAATCAGGGCCAAGAATTAAAGAAGAAAATAGGAGCGTTGGCATATGTAGAATGCAGCTCAAAGACACAGCAGGTAGGGTCTCCCCTCTCTATATTATCCTTTAAACTTGATAAATTATGCACACATACCAATTTGGGTGGTGAAGATCTATGTGTCAAGAAACAATTATAGCTTTCTTGAATCGGTAAACCCGGCAGTACTAGAAATATACAAATGGAATCTGTTAAAGAACATGTTTCCCATACTTGAGGAGTGTTGCATGATTCCTCGTACCAGCTATTTAAGGTCATTCTTCTGCTATGCTTACCAATATTTTAATGCTAATTTCCATCCCTTTTACGTTGTGATAATAACGCAGAATGTGAAGGCAGTGTTCGATGCTGCCATTAAGGCTGTTCTCCAGCCTCCGAAACAGAAGAAACGCAAGAGAAATAGAGTCTGCCTCATTCTTTAGTTCCATATCCTGAACATAAGCAGCCCAAGACAAAGTTCCTGTCTTTAGTTGTTCCATAGTAATCAGTTTCTTCTCTTGCTTTGCTTGCTTGCTTCTGTTTTGTCCCCTTGCTTGGGTTTGACTGTAATTGTGCTGCCATTTATATCATTGCTCTACTTCGACCTGTTACTGAGCTTATGTTAGTGGTTTCGTCTGTCACAAATCCAGTCTTGGTTTGTGAATTTGACGACCTCAAACGTTAATGGTCTGAACTTGTAACCTGTAATGTAAATTTTTCTTACTGGGCATGAATCAGATCTTTTTTTATGATTAGTAATAGGCATCTCTCACTCAAACAATGAATGGAGTTTTGGCTCCACTTGATTCATTGCGTGAGTTTTGGGAGGACTCCTCGGTTTCACTTCACGAGTTTGACTACTTCCCTCTTGCGTTGGACAAGTCTATCCATTAGGGCTGGCAATGGACCGACCGAACCAAAACTAAATTCTTCATATATCTTGACCAATGTCATGAATACCATGTGAGTATCAATACTGAATTTGATTATGATATGAAACAGTATCCATTAATATTAAATATTATTTTGAATAATTTTTAAATTTTATTGAATTTATAAAATATTTATTTAATATATTATGTTGTATAATTTTTAATTTTATTTTAATTATGTCTTGAAAAATCAATAATACTAAAAATAGCAATTATATTAAATTCTTCAAATCCCTTTAATTTATTGATTGAGAAAGTATAACACCTTTACATTTTATTTTAGATTTAGGTTAATAATATTCTCAAACATATGCTGGGTTTAGGTCAATTTTAATTCAGTGCATTTAAATCACATTCAATTCAATAAATTCTTATAAAATTTAACGTTGAAAACTCTAATTGCCTTATTCTTTTGAGAGTGACTTGGGGGTTGGAGAATACACTCACAATGATTGTGTGTAGAGGGCCCTGTTTCATGTGAAAGAGAGACTTTTAGAGGAGGATACCTCTTAGTTATTTCTTATTTCCTAGTTAGAAAAATTACGTGACCTGTAAGTTATATAATAATTATTATTTTTATAATTTTAATACTATTTTTTAATTCTTCTTCCCTCTTTATCTCTTTTTGTTTTCTTTCTTTTTCTCCCGTAGAAGGGAGCATTAAGGGAGCCACGAATCTTGGATCTTTTAGGTCGTTTTATTTTTGTTTTTGATATTTGATATTTATTTTTTAAAATATAAAAATTGAAAAAATATTACAGAAATTGAAAAAAATAATATACTAAGACAATACAAAAATCGAAAAAATAGTACAAAAATATAAAAACACACATAAAAATCAATATAAAAACAAAAAAAATCACAATTAAAAATTACAATTAACAACCTATCTAAACATATCTTATTTTTTTTTGTTTTCCGATCATTCACTACGTCCCTCTTATTCATGTATCTCTATTCTTCTGTCCTTTCCCCTACTCTTTTCTCTTATTAACTTTTCATTTCACTTTAACCATAGTATCTATTAACATTGTTTAAAATTTTGAATCGAACCAGTCAATTCAATCAAGTTGACTCGAAACAATTAGTTGATCGACTTGATTTTTTATAAAACCTTGTAAATTGAAAATCGATCGATTTTTATTTTACTGATTGAGATGATTTGATTTCATACGGTCTCATCCAGTTTAATTTATTGCCCTTTTCAATTCAACCCCATCTCTTTTCACTTCTTCCTCTCTCTTTTTTTAAATCCCAACTCCACTCCTCTTTCTTCTCTAATGCCCAAAATCCCCTCCCCTTCCCTTCTTCTTTTTTCTTCCCCCTTAAACCCTATTTCTCTTTCTTCTTATTATTTTTATTATAGATTAAATATTTTATTTTTATTTTTATTTTTATATGAAATTATTTATTTATTATACAACTTTTTGTTATATTTTTTATTTAAGATAATAAATACAATATATTTTTGATACTATAATTTAATAAAAAAATTAACAAAAAATAAATTAATAATTTATATATCTTATAAGTTTATGCTAGTTTAATACAGTTTTATATCAGTTGAATCTATAAATCTTAAACCTCTTCCTTTACTGATTTAATATTCGATTCAATTTTTAAAACATTGTCTATGAGGGCTGGTGTATGCTAGTTTTAACTACTTATTGTTTGAATTTTATTGATTTAAAATTTTGGAATTAGATTTGCATGAGGTCACAGAACTTGAATCTGGGTTCAGACTAAAGAAACTCGTTTTACAAACTTAGTAATTAGAATCCAATTAATTTGGAAATTATGTTTGCTGCATAATGCTTCTGGAAAAGATTTATAGGTATATTTGTTGCCTTTTATTCATCAGATGAATGCATTATGGATTTCTTGAAAAGTATACTTCTATTTCTATGTTTCTAAAAATATGCTTGTAAATGTTTTTGAAACAGTTCAAGCATTTCAATGAATTTGTTTTTGAACAAAAAAAAAAACGGAACGTCTCCATCGCTTTTGGTGTCCTTTACGTCCTTATGCTTTTTTCTCAAAAATACATGTCTATGTTTTTGGAAACTGCTTGAAGATGCAATACTGGTTCTGAATCAATAAGAAGACGTGTTTTTATTCATTGAGTATTAATTAAAAGAACGTTAGACTACATTACGGTAGGCATGTAAGAGAAGCCAAAGAACTCATTTTCATAGATGAAACTCTAGATTTAGGGCAGCAAAATCAGGTCTACCTTTTTTTTTTCCTTCTTTATCTAAGTTAGTTTTTTTCTATTTTTTTTTCAAATATATATTTTTTGATTTCACGTTGTTTGTAAGGATTTTTAAGGTTCATCAATATTATTGAAGATTGTATATCACTTTGGAGAATCATTTGGTTCAATCTAAATCCTTTAATCTCTTGTTTCTCACTTTTTATTAA
>JAOXYD010000004.1:951223-962563 GCA_028565735.1 Pinacopodium congolense | reverse complement strand
TGAAATTTCACATGCTTTCATTTCTCTAATTAGGTCTTCTCAGTTTAGTGGTTCATTCTTAGAAAATATGAGCAGCTCTACATTTTCTCAAAAATCATTTTTGACTTCTCTTCTAATAATCTGTGGATGCCGTTAAAGGCCGGCGCTTGAACGACTGCGATTTTTTGATACGAGAAGATGAAAACATCGATCAAGCTTTAAAAATAAGGTATGAATTTAGATTAATGCTTTATTACTTTTGCGATTTAATCTTATTATAGAATATTGAGATCTTGGCTTTACGGGAAATCAAAGAACATGAAAATTTGTTTTTGCTTCCGCTGCACGATTAGATCGTTTCTCAATTTTCCAACACAAACAACATACAAAATTTAATGTTTTACAAAATTGTTCAAAGCATAGTTGACCTCTGTTTCCTTTTCAGTATCACAACTTCATCCTCAGTTGTTTTATTATGAGAAGAATCAATTTTGTCCTCGTTTACTTGGCTCTTCAGTTGTACCTCTTGGCTTAGTCTATTAAGCTTACGATCCTTCCCTTCTAGCTCTTCTTGCACGTTAAGCACCTATCCTGGTGGTGAGTAGTACTTTACTTCTGAATTCTGAACAAACTAATTCTCAAAAGAGTAGTTACTTTGGATATAGTTCCAGAAGCTAATTAGAGTCTTGTAAGTTTTATTTGTATATTCTGATAATGGGATACAAGGTTAATCAGTGAGGACTCATTGAGAAGATTCATCCATTTTCCAAGTGAGAGCTGCATATAGGAGCTATTGTTTGCTTCAGACTCAAATATGCTAGGTAATGAAAATGATGGTTAGAAGGTTATGAACGATGCTGAAAATGGAGTTGAAATATCAAAACGTAGGTATGGACCCTTTCACAGTTTCCATAGCCATTGGCTTCTCAAATCAGTCTCTTCCAAATAATTCCAAATTGTTGCCAAAGCCATTTATGCTGTGCAGGTACGTAATTCTTCATCGCTTCTTTATTTTTTCTTTCTTTTATTTTTTTAATCATATTTTCATAACTAATCATGAGAAGAATCAATGGGGATAAATAATATATCTATAAACATATAATCTTGCAAAATAAGTGAAGAAATTTTGGTTGATTGGATTTAAAGCCAACTCACTAAAAAGTTGATTTTTGTTTATAGTTTTTTCACATATCTTTGTAGCAATTTTTTTTTCTGTCCCTCTGCTTATCATCCATAGATTTACATAAGAGGAAGATGTTTTAGGTTCCCTTGAATAAACGTACAACAATTTCCTCCAATCTAGATTAGTACATATTGAAAATAGATGTGTTAAAAAATAGAAAGGAAGAAATAGAATGTAAGAGTTTTGGGTATAATGAATTCCCAGAGCATATATACATAATCAATTTGGTTTCTTGGCGCAACAATGGGACTCTAACCTAGTGGAAGCCAAATACATAAAAATTCTTGAAGATAATCTTAGTATAATCTGTCTCAGATTCGAAGAGAACTCTAAGCCTCTCTTTAGAAACAGAGAATTCATAGTCTATGAGAGACGCGAAACTATGGAAGATGGTACCTTCATAAGTGTCTATCTTTCAATATCAAAGGATTTTTATAAAGATAGTATTTTAAGATTATTCTATGAACTCCAAGTAGTAACAACGAATTCACTACCTAAAGAGATAGCTACACAAAAGAAGCTATTACCCATTGCGATACTTCATTCTCGTATTCAAGAAAGTGATGAGAACGATCAGAATAGGGATATGGTTGTAGTGAATGAAGACACACATGAACTTATTGAGGATGGAGCTGCAGGTGGGATATGGTTGTAATCACCAAACAACTACTCTGGTTACCTAAGTCAAACATCTCTGCCTGGGAAGATATTTCAGGCGACTTAAGCAACATGATAAGAAAATGTTTTGTTCAGGGAGAGGAAGAAGCTCTTTGCATGGGTCCACAATAACTTTAAAAAAGTTAAGTTCCATGTGTCACATTTAACCGTAAGACTAACGGTTTTAACATTATTTGGTGGGTTTTAAACATTTTATAAATGTTAGAGTTATTTTTTAATACTTTTTAAACGTTAAAAGGTTAATTATAATGTCTCATAACGTTAAAAGCTAACCTAAATTTATTTGAAAACGTTTGGGTTTATATGGGACTTTTGTCTTTTGTTATTTGTTATTTATGTTTTTTTATCGTTTCTATTAGTATAGTTTTATTAAAGTTTTTTTTAATTTTTTAATTCTTTTATTCTTCAAGTTACTACTTTAGCCTTATATTATAAACGGCCAAGTTACCATATAATTTTTATTAAAAAATAAGTAAATTTTATTTATCTTTCATCTCTTGATTCTTCTTCTAAGAAATTTAGCATGTGTTTGTATATAGTATCATAGTCTAATCCTTGATCAAGCTCACTTTCGAAAAGATCTGTCAGAGGTTTTTTATTTTAATGATTCTGGGTCTTCAAATGGAGAACACCACAAACAAAGAAAGTTCCAAAACTCTACTAGGAAGTCAGGTATATGGAGAGGAGAGTCTTTTTCAGTTACAAGGTTCGGATCATCCAAGAATGACTCTTGTGACTTCTTCTTTAATTGGAGAAAAATACTTAAGTTAGAGTAGGTCAATAAGAACCACTTTAAGAGTGAAAATGAAATTAGGATTTGTTAATGGTACTCAAAACCCAGTCTAGATTCAATTGAGTATGTACAATAGAATTATGTGAATTCTATGGTGAGATCATGGATTTTAAACAGTATTTTTAAAATAATTGTTGAGGCTTTTATTTACATATACTCTGCAAGAGAACTGTGGCTTTTAGAGGAGAGATTCAGATAGTCAAATGAGCCAATAGTATATCAATTAAAGGGAGAAATAAGTTGCATCTCTTAAAGCAAGTTATTAATGACCAAATATTTTTCTAAGCTTAAAAAGCTTTGGGATGAACTTGAACATCTTATGCCTATACCACGATGTATATGTTATGCAACAGAATAATGTGACTATGGTGTTGAGAAAGGTTTAGCTAATATAGTCTCTCTTAATCAACTTGTAAAATTCTTGATGGGTTTGAACGAGAGTTATGATAATGTTAAAAATCAAATACTAAGTATGGGTCTTTTACATAGTGTTAATAAAACTTACTCCATAGTCTTACAAATAAAGAAGTAGAGGGAAGAAAACTCAAGAATTTCTGAAAAAATAGAAAACAATATGATGATGGTTAAAACATAGATGATCAGGACAATAGGAGAGTATACTAAATAAAAGCAAAAGGGAGGGCTTGTAAACAAGAGTGAATTGTTTTGTAACTATTGCAAAAAAAAATGCCATCAAAAGGATATATGTTTCAAACTACATGAGATTCTCGTCTGATATAAAAATTGCAGGAATGAAAAGGTAAAACCATAGAAAATCCTTTACAGCTAACACAATTGATGATGTCATAAAACATGAAACAGAAGAGGAAAGTATGGGATCCTTACCTAGCTAAGATGATAAGCAAGAGCTGCTGAAGCTAATAAAAGGGACTAGCTCCAACATATCAAATTAAGGTGAACTTTGCCTATTGAATGACTTTACAAATACGATTCTGTTTAAAGCTATGACTTGGCTTGATTTATTGGAACCAAGATCTTGGATATTGGACAAAAGAGCTTCTAATCATATATGTGTAGACTAAAATTTTTTGAATAACCCAACTGTTGTTGATAGATTTATCCCTATCTATTTATTAGATGGCTCATTGAAACTCGTTCATCATAAGGTGATATCATATTGAGTTTTGATCTCAATTTGACTTAAGCTTTACATGTTCCAACTTTTAAATACAACCTACTTTCTATTAACAAATTAGGCAACACTTCCTTGATTGTTTTCAAATTTTATGCTTACCATTGTATTATATAGGACTTGAAGACTAAGAGGATATTGGTAATAAGAAAAGTAGTTGGGAGGTTATACATTTTAGATAGGACTTCTTTTTGTAAAGAAACTATTATGCAGTATGCTTCATGTACTGTAAAGCTTGTTTCTAAGGTTGTTAATTCAGTTTCCATGAATATAGTTTGGCATTTAAGGTTAGGCCACCCATCTACTAATATATTGAAACACATTAATGACATTTATAATAAAGAGAAAGATTTAAAACATTTTTTTGATATTTGTCCTATGGCTAAGTAACAAAGGTTATCATTTTCCCCTAGTAATATCTATACCACTAAAATATTTCAGTCAATCCACAAAGATAAATAAGGCCCTTATAGGCAAAAATCTTTGTCATGTGCACAATATTTTCTAATGATAATTAATGATTTTAGTGGGGCTACATAGCCCTACTTAATGATTCATAAAACTCAAGTGGTTCATATTTTGGAAGTTTTTTTTTCAAAATGACAGTTAATCAATTTAAGAAAAGAGTGAAGGCTGTCAGGATAGATAATAGAGTTGAATTCATAAGTAATGACTGTCAAACACTCTTTAATAATTTAGGTATTATGCATTAGAAATCATAAGTATATACATCCCTACAAAATATAGTATTAAAGAGGAAACATAAGCATCCATTACAGGTTGCTATAGCCATAATGTTTCAGACCTCTCTAGCTAGAAAATTTTAGGGGAATCCATATTAACTGCAACTTACATAATCAATAGACTTCCTTCTGTACTCCTAAGCTGGAAATCATCTTATAAAGTTTTTTTTAGTTAACCAACAAATTATAACCTTCTCAAAACCTATAATTATTTATGTTTTGCAACTAATACCTCACCTTATAAAGATAAATTGAATTATAGAGTGTATAAATGCTTATTTATTAGTTACAGTCTAGGCCAGGGCCTTTCAGACTGTTTGATCTTGAATCCCACAAGATTTCGGTATCTAGAGATGTTGTTTTTCATGAACATCAATTTCTATAAAAACTTGTTTCTAGTCCACCATCTTATATACCATTACCAGCCATATCAATTAATCTTGATACCAATTCCACTGCACCTATTCTTATCAACCAACTTGCATCATTACCAGTACTAATATTTATGCACAATACTAATCCTATGGTGGTTTCACCTGAAAATAATGTTAATTATAGAGATTCCCCTAAGAGGAGTAGTAGGCTAAGACATAAACTTATTTGTTTAAATGATTTTGTGTGACAAACTTATTTTCATGATGTTGATTCTAATGTAGCAGTCCTCTTATGTCTGCATCTTTTGATTCTATTTCATTCACTTCTACCACACCTATACATTTTATTTCCACATATATGTCATTTTTAGCCAATCCATCTAATATTCATAAATCAAAGTCGTATAATCAAGCAAAGGATAATGTAGATTGGATTAAGGCAGTGTAGTAAGAGTTAGATGCACTTAAGACCAATCATACTTGAGAGTTAACTCAACTACCAGAAGGAAAGAGAGCAATTGGCTCCAAATGGGTATATAAACTGAAGCTAAAATCTTATAGTAGCATCTACAAATTTAAATCTAAGCTAGTAGAAAAAGGGGTATAACTAGATTGAAGGCATAGATTATACACACAACTTTTCTTCTGTTACTAAAGTAGTTACTGTTAAACTCTTGTTAGCTATTGCATCTTCATACTTATGATCTATGCATCAGGTTAATATTAACAATGCTTTTCTACATGGATTTCTAGAAGAAGAAATTTACATTTTACCACCGGATGGACAGAGTAGGGCAAGTATGCAAACTTTAAAAATCTCTATATGATCTTAAGCAAGCTTCAAGGCAGTGAAATCATGAGTTTACATCTCAGTTAAGTCAGTTTGGTTTTTTTCAATCCAAGAATGATCATTGTATTTTTATTAAGTCCCTTCTTTTCTGGCTCTTATAATCTATGTGGATGGTGTTTTAATAACTGGACCATCTAAAGCTAAAATTATTGCAGTGAGGAAATTTTTTGCATGACAAGTTTACAATTAAGGACCTTTGATATGCCAAATATTTATTGGGTTTGGAAATTACAAGGTCTAATTATGGCACTTTTACAAACTAAAGAACATACATTATAAATATCATCAAGGATGTTGGCCTTTCTATTGCAAAACCGCCTATAATTCCTCTATCTTAAGTATTAAACTTTATGAGAATACTAGTCCTTTACTCACTAATCCTGACTAGTACAAAAGACTTGATAGAAGACTATTATATTTTGGTTTCATAAGACTAGATATAACCTAAGGAGTGTAGTAACTTACTTAGTACATTCAAGCTCCTTGTCAGGAACATTCAGATGTAGCCATTCATCTGGTTAAGTATCACAAAGACTATCCTTCCAAAGGTCTCTTATATCCTGCCTGTCCTTACTTCTAACTTAAAGAATTTTGTGATGCAGAATGGGCATCTTGTTCTGATTCCAAGAAATCCTTGATAAGCTTTTGTGTTTTTCTTGGTTCATGCTTGATCATAGAAAACAAAAAAGTAGTCTATAGTTTCTAGATACTTAGCTGAAGTTGAATATCGAAGTATAATATCAATAGTGTGTGCATTGCTTTGGATTACCTATCTCCTCCTTGATTTACATATCACAATTCCTAAACCAATTCCACTATATGTGATAACAAAGAAATCATTCATATCATTGAAAATCCAATCTTCCATGAATACAATAAGCATTTAGAGATCAACTGTCATTTGGTTCGCAATCAGTTCCAGGTTAGCTTCATTCATCCTCAACATATTGCCTTTAAATAGTAGCTCACAGGTGTATTTACTAAACCTTTAGCTGCTATCTCCTTCTCTTTTCTCTTGTCCAAGTTGGGCTCAGTTGATATTCACCAAGTTCCAACTTGAAGGAGAATGTTATAAGTATTAAATAATAGGGTTACTATCATGGGTAGTCCATGTAGTTTTGAAAACTATCAATTTAATCCCTATGGTTTGAAAACTATTATTTTAGTCCTTAAACTTTCATTTTTTTTCAATCACTACTCCTTTATCAAATTTTGCTTATGTGGACCAATGAATTTTCGACATGTGTCCATGCCACATCAGCAAAATCTGATAAAGGAATAGTGATTGAAAAAAAATGAAAGTTTAGGGACTAAAATGATAGTTTTTAAATTATAGGGACTAAATTGATAGTTTAAAAAATTACAAGGACTACCCATGATATTAACCCTTCCAATTTTACACTAGCAAAGTTCAAACGGTGTCGTTAATAAAAAAAACTTCTCATAATTTAAGAGTTATTTAATATCACTTTAATTTTTTTGTTGTGATTTTTTATTTTTATTTCTTAATTTTATTTTAATTTTAATTAAAACCTATTTATTTGAAATATGTGATAAAAATAAAAAATAAAAATCTATTTAATTTAGATTCATCATAAAAATGAATTTAATAATAACAATTAAATATAAGATAAATATATAAAATTTTAAACCAAAACAATATTTTTTTTATTTTAAAAATATTAGTTAATATATTATATTTATTATTTAATATATAAAAAATGTTTATAAAACTTTTTATAAAATATAAAATATCATAAAATTTTATTTGTGTTGTTTATATTTTATAAATTTATAAATTTATAAATTATATTTGTAAACAGAAATAAAGCAAACATAATTCTATCATTAATTTTTGTATTGAACAAACAGAAATAAGAAACTAAAAGCCAAAACCAAATCAATGCCGCTGGTGTACGTAGAAGCCAAGAGCTTCACTATCATCAATAAATACATCTGGTTACTTTTCATTGGTGTAGCTTTCAACGTGTCTACTAATCGCTGGAAGTCTGCTTTCTTCTCTATCCCCAAGTATAGAAAAGAATAAAAGAAGAAACGAATTAACTACGGAACCTCTCCTAGAAGGGGTTCCTAGTTCCTAACCGCCAGTCACAGGTCATACATGAGATTTATGTTTTTTTTTTAATTTAAAAGAGACGAGTGATATTTTTGGTAATTATCATAGGTTTTTTAAAATTTTTTAAATGAAATTAGAGATATAAATAATAAATATATTTTAATAAATATAAATTGACATCTATAATCTTAAATATGACAAAAAAATAAAAAGAACAAAATTGTTATTTTGTATTTAAAAAAATTTAAAACTCACGTGAAAAACCCATTTGGGGTTCCGTAGTTGATCTAAGAAGAAAAACCCAACAACAAGGACATGGAGATGTCTCAATTTTACGCTAGCAAAGTCTTAAACGGTGTCGTTAAGAGACATAAATTCACATCATGTGCCTTAACACCATTTTATAAACGCCAAACCAACGATTACTGACAAAGCCCCTTCAACCTTTTCAAACTGCACATTTATTACGAATAAGATTTTAATTTATTATGAATAAGACTTTATTCATTGTTAAGAAGTCATGGGGACGTCCTGAGTTGGCGGAATTACCACATATAAAATTGAATATAATTTTATAAATTTTTTTTATAATGACGAATTTTGTATATATTTTTAATAAAAGAAATATTTTATTTTTAGTGTAATTTTTAATTTTAATTTTAATGTTAGTTAAACATTTGTTTTTTAACATTTAAAATAAAAATAAAAATAAAAATTATTTAGTTAAAATTTATCAAAAAATTAATTTAATAATAACTAATAAATACAAAATAAATTTAAATTCTTAAAGTAAAATATTCTCTTATTCATTAAAAAATTATTTAATATATTATATTTTATTATTTAATATAAAAATCTATAAACTACACTTATAAAGATTTTTTGTGTTAAAAAACAGAAATAAGAAACTAACATGAACCACAAGAAGCTAGCAAAGTCTCAAACGGTGTCGTTAAGAGACATAAATTCACCTCATGTGCCCTGTATATAAAGACCATTGTGCAAAGTGCAAACCCCAACCCAACCATTACTGACAAAGTTCCTTCAACCTTGTCAAACTGCACAAACCCTCAAATCTCCATTTCTTACCATCTCTCCAACCTAAGTTGACCTAAAACCCTTTGTATAATCGTCCAAAAACAGGACCCCCACCATCAAATATGCAGATGCAGATTCATAGCCCGAAGAACAACCCGGGAAATGCTGTAATACTCTCTCTTCTCCTCGCTGGTTTTGGTTATCTCTTCTTCTTGTCTTCTTCATCGTCTCAACGACGACCTCCCTTCTTCGAATATAAAAGCTCGGCTTCCAACTGCGCCTACCCACCATCTGTAAGTCATTCATCTTCTCATCTTTGACACCATTTTCTCTACCAGTTGATTACTCTCTCTTCATGATCATCCGTTTTCTGTTGCAGTACACCGTAAAGTTCCCCGTAGACGAGCTCCAGTTAGCCCTGGAAAAGGCCGCAATGCCGAATAAAACAGTGATCATTGCAGTTGTCAACAGGGCTTACGTAGAACAGACAGTTGAATCGGAAATGACCATGCTTGATCTCTTCCTCGAAAGCTTTTGGGTTGGAGAGGGCACTCGGAAACTCGTAGACCACTTGCTCGTGGTCGCCGTCGACCAAGCGGCGTACGAGAGGTGCATGTTCAAGCGGCTAAACTGCTACAAACTGGCAACGGACGGCGTTGATTTCACCGGAGAGAAGCTCTTCATGTCTGCGGACTTTCTCAAAATGATGTGGAGACGGACGCTCCTCCTCGTCGACGTTCTCAAACACGGTTATAACTTCATTTTCACGGTAAGTTTTTTTAATTTTTACAACTACCGCTCATTAATTATCCGATTTGAAAGCCATAATTTAATATCATAGATAAACACAACCAAAAAAAAAAGAAAATCTTTAATTTTTTAATCTATAATCAACGCGAAAATCTAAGATTTTAATGTGGGCAAGTAAATGGAAATAGGTGGTTTACCTAGGTTTGACTTTTCGGTCCTAGAAATGTAGTTGCATGAGAAATATATAATGTTTTATATAATTAAATTATTGGACGTGGATAATAATGTAAATTACCTAAGTGATTTAGGTCATAGGGTCTTAATAATAGCAACTATGCTCGAATTTCGGAGTTAATGGAGCCATTATCGTTACAAGGACGTGACGACAATCTATAAAGTTACGTGAAGAAATTGGGACTTAGTTGGAATTGCTTGTCGGTCATATTATTATGATCACATGTAATTTCTCATTCAAAACGGCTCTCCATTTATTGGATGACAATTAATTACATTATAATTTTTATAATTAATAAGATCACAGGAAAATATAAAAATATTTTAAATATCTTTTTCATAAAATTAGTACAAAAGAGTCATTTAATATTTTTTTGGAAGATGGTCAATTTTAGAAAAATTATTCATTAAAAATATTTGTAATTACGCTTTAAAAAATTCAAATATTCTAAAATAGATAATATATAGAAATACTTTAATCCTTTTATAAAATAATGAACACGTTTATTCGGCAGGATTATCTAATTGGATCCATGTTCAATGTTAGGTGTAACATCCAACCATCTCCAAGATGATTCTTACTTTGAGTTCTTAATTTTGTATTAGGTTAGTACACTTGTCCTTTTCTAATTGCCATTTTAAAATCCAATGATTGGACACATCAACGACAAGCCAGTTATAACAACAAATTCGGAAAAATATTAGTATAAAACTCAAATTAATTAACAATTTTAATCTAAATTTAAGACAATTATTACTATATACAACTAATCGTCATTCAAGACAATTGAATTTTCTCTGTGGACTTTTTTTCTGAATGTGGTGAATGTGGGAAATTTCACCACAGATTCTTCAAGTCAAGAGTTTGGTAAGGTATGACTTTTCTTTTCTCGTATTGAAGTTGGAGTGAATCTCCTCCTCAATTGAGAATGGTCAAAGAGTGCCTAAGGTAAAAGAGGAATGGAATGTTGATAATGAAAGATTGCTTTCATTAAATAGTAGAGCCGTTCATATTTTGTTTTGTATTTTAAGTAGAAGTGAATTCAATAGGGTATCCATTAGAAGTTTGGCATACATTAGAAGTAACACATGAAGGAACAAATCAAGTAAAGGAAAGTAAAATATCTATGCTCATTCATCATTATTAATTGTTTACCATGCATTCAAATGAAAGCATTTCCGATATGTATACTAGATTTGGTAACATTTTAAATGCTTTGAAAGGTTTAGGAAGATCATATGTAAATGTTGAGATTATTAGGAAGATTTTGCGATCTTTGCCAAAGGAATGGGAGGCTAAGGTAACCACCATTCAAAATTGATAGGTTCCTTTCTTACCCATGAGATGGCAATGAAGGATTCAAAAGCAAAGGAAGAAGAAGCTTCATCAAGGAGGAAGAACTTGGCATTTAAAGCCAAGAAAGAGGAGTCTAGTGAAGAAGGAAGCTCATCGGATGAAAGTGAAGAAGAGATAGCTCTTCTAACAAA
>JAOXYD010000004.1:916051-928823 GCA_028565735.1 Pinacopodium congolense | reverse complement strand
CTTAATTATTATTACTAAATTATTTTTATGATATATTTCAACTAAATAAATTTTTATTTTTATTTTTTAAAATTTTAATTAAATAAATTTTATTTAAAAAATAAAAACTAAAATTATGAATAAATTTTAAAAAATAATATTAATGACTGTAAAGTTTTACTACTATATCACATATTGTCATTTAATAAATATTATGAAATTTTTATCTCAAGATTATTTTTAATAAAAATATTATGAATATAAATATACATTATGTAGTTAATTTAATTTGGAGTTTTAAATTAATAATTTTTAAATTTATAACTAATTAATTAGAGTTAATGATCTCATTGAAATTTTTATTTTAATTATTCTTAAGTATAAAAATTTTATCTTCATAGTTTTCATTTTTTTCAAATAATCACTGTATTTTTCATTTTTTTCAAAAATTCCTTGTATTTTTCATTTTTATAAAACTCCCCCTATATTTTTTATTTTTATCAAACACCCCATGTACAATAACTGTCACGTCACTCGTCATGTCAACCACTACATCATCACATCTACCTAATCACTATTACCACGTCATCACAGTTAATTCGCCACATTAGCATAATCAATCACCACATCAATGCTCTTACTATGTCAGTCACCACATTAACGCCACGTCAACATTGAATAGTTTTAGGGAGTATTCGAGAATTTTGTTAAAATATAAGGGGTTTGAAATATTTTTAAAAACACATAGATATTTGATAAATCATAAAAATACAGGGAGATTTTTTGATATTTACTCTTACTTTTATTTATAAATCATTTTGTGTCTTTAAGAATTACTTTATATACTAGGAAAATTTACTCAAATATGCACAACCTTCTCGTAATCCATTGATTAGTCCATCATAAATGGAATAAAAAAGTCACAAATAACCACAAATCTATAATCAAATCTACAATCGATCATTCTACAATTCTAATGAACACTTGAAGCTGTCAATCCTACGTCATTGCCTGCTGCTGCTGTTACATAAACTAGACCAAATTAGAACTTCCTCAGAAGAATTTAAGAGCACCCTGGCCAATTCTTTTGCTTGATTTCCTTCACCTTTATACTTCCATGAATGAATACCTTTGGCTCTTTTACCTGAAGAAAATATCCTCAATTCTCGATACCATAATAGCCATAAGATGTGGCTGCAGAAGTATAGTTTCGATTTTTACCAGTACAAGGGGTGGAATTTTACGTTGAAGTTGAATTCTCGCAAAGCCGCCGACCGAGAATAAGCATTCATATCCATTGACACTGGAGTGCTCACTATTAGAGGTGAGGAAAAAAAGAATGAAGTCAACAGGTAAAATGGTACACAGGATCTAAAGATTTTTCAGTCCTACGTCCTCCATATTGATCTCATAGGGAACACAACAGGATGAAAGGAAAACTCACTTCAAAAGGTAAGTAAAATTTCTGACAGAAAATTCTTCAAGAGAGATGTCCTCTTCTTTGGAATACCTACATAATATGAAACAATCACTTGAGGAGGAGGAGGAAGAAAAAGAAGTAAAATTCAAGTGTACCTCCAAGGTGAACCCTCTTCACAAAACCGAGAAATTCCATTCATTGCTGAAAAAGTGTCAATATGAACCCACCATTCCTCATTATTATTAAGATGGCCTATCAAGACAATTCAAAATTTAGTTTCCTCGAAAAAAATAAGCACATTTCATGAGTAGGAGCATTTAATTAAGAAATCTAATAATGAAAAGTTCAGAGGAAAAAGTTATGCAGGCAAAAAAGGTAGATATGAAGAAAATTTAATAGACATCTCTTAGATACCAACTGAATTTAGAAATTAATATCATGTAAATCCATTATTCGAAAAAGCCTGGAGATTGATTCGCAAAGACAATAGTGTCCAAGACTAATTAAAACCAAATATTTGTCCTTGCCAAGTGATCACTCCAGGTAAGGAACCAATTCTGGTGTTCCAAGTTCAGCCAGGCCATCAACAGGGTATTGATGGACGTGTGTGACATGCAGGAGATGTAGAATTGTATAGTGCACAAGAGAGGGAAGAGGACTCACCAATTTGATGCAACTCTTTTAGCGCGTGACCACTCGGATAATTTCCATATGATGCCATGAAAGTCACTGTAGTGCAGCCTAGGCTACATGAATCTAGAGTGAGTATACAAAGTGTTTCACACGTAATGATCTCAACACACAATATTACTAACAATTTAACCTGATCACAAGCAACCCCAAAACGATGAGATTCAGCAACTTCCAAGAAATTTTATTCCTATTGTTGTAGCTGCAAAGTTATTAATCAGAAACATGAAATTAATTAGCTATTAGTTATTCCTTAATATTGTTTGAATATTATCATTTTGGCCAAACATGAAACCGATGTATGCATTACATTCTGCTTGCTGCAACTGCCGCAGATAAATTGAAAATAGGAACTGAACTGATAATAAATCGAAGTTCCTGCATCACCAAAATATATACATTTATCTTCTGAATATGTAAAAGATCCTGAAAGTCCAACAACATGGGCATATACCTTGTGTGGTAGCTTTGAATAAAGCACGATGAAGGAAAAAACTGGAAGTACAAAGTACAGGACCCTCCGATCAAGTAAGATCCCAAGCTGAAAGAAGTAAAATTCTGTCGAAATTAGAAAAATAAGAGAAAGTAATGCAAAGCCTGCCAAGTGAAGACATAACTGGTCCACCTATGGACGTTGTCTTCTGCCTAGAATGTAATTGGATGCCAGAAATCACCAAATAGAAAAGGGTAACACACTTGAATTATAGGAACAAACAGTTCGGGTGAATAAAAGAAGTTCTAATTCACATTCTTGGTGCCTAGATAAGTGCAAATACTTTAGTCTTTGGGGAAAATGAAAGAGCCACGTGCAACACCAGTCATCAGCAAACGGTAAAGTATATCCTCAGATAGGATCTAATAGGTGTGACGTACAATCAAGAAGAAATTGAAATTATAGTTTTTAAGCAGTAAGTTAAAAAGGATAAAATCAATGAACTAATCGCATTACAGAAATATTACTACCAACACTCACCAAAAAAAGAGGATATGCAGCAAGCAATGCACGAGGAATAGCAGAAGTGAAATACCAGTGGAAGGGATGCGTCTACATAAAAAGACTGTCAAGGAACAGTTGCATGCATATTATATGAAGACACTACACAAATATGTTAAGAAAGTTAAACATTTCTTATATTATGTCTTCAGGTAAATATATCACTTTTAGTGTCTTAGGATTCAGCGTAAATTCACTCAATCATAAAATGGATGTACATTCAAATTTCTCAAGAAATGTAACAGTGCACTGAACAGAAGGATACACCCCACTCAGAACTCCGATTTAGAACAGAGTTGAACCATAAAACTTCAAATTCAGGCCAAACTAATCTCTTCCACATTATTGAATCAACCAGTATGGTAAGACCTGCACTGATAAGGATTTCATATAGAGAGGTGACAGACAAAAGCCAAGTGAATTCAGACGTTGAAGATATGAAAAAGTTAACATTCTTATATTCAAGCAATTTACATAATCCATGTAAAACAATAAACGAACCTACAGACAGCAGTACAACTCCTGTGCAGTATTTAATTGCTTCCAATATTGAAATAGATCTGGTCTGAAATCAAGCGGCTGAAATTTTTATAATTGGCACAAGTACTCGTGCATGTCAATTGAATGATTACATCATCCATTACTAAAATAAATGCATAAAGTCAACTAAAATTTGTTCCACCATGTTTATACTTAAACAGGATGTTAACTTAAACTGCGAGTGAACAAAAAGTGCACCTACTATATGGAACATAAAACAAGTACAAGATGAAGATAAAACAAGGGTCAAAAGATTTAAAAAAGAGAAACAAAAACTTTTTAATAAAGAAGGAAGTAGCAAATAAAGCATATGCTTCCAAAGAAGGGCAGCAGAAAGCATGAACATACCAGCAAAAGCTCCAGGGCAATTGCGCAAAGAAGCAACAGCATATCACATCTAAAGATGACAGTGGCAATAATCTGCTCACCCCAAATAAGCGAATGAGAAGATTTAAGAACATATGAACAAATCACTTGGTAAAAAATGAGTTAAAATAAGGGTAAGCATCTAATAAAATATGATCGCAAAGAGAATCCTTTCAACAACACAACTAATACATTAGGGCTTCTCATTTTGATAACTGAGCACAGATTATGCATAGGGTCAAATTTCAGAAATGCAGCCACCACATACCAGACAGTTCAATGTTGCATAAAACTTTCCTTTCAACCAATATCCATATGCCAAGTTAACTGCATAAGCAAGAAAACAATTAACCATGACTACCTAAACACAATTAACACTACTTGACGGACACAAAGGGGAAAGAGAGTAATGAATATCAAAAAATTCATCAGTAAATCTCTACAAGCAGAGGTTGAACAATCCCCAAAAAATATGTCTAACAGGATTAATGATACTTATGCAGATTCAGTTTGTCAATGCCCTGAAAAGATAGTGCTAAGGTCATAACCCATGAGATAGTAATCGTACTATACCACAGCAAGTGAGTCAAAGTTAAACAGAAATAAGTAGTCACCTAAACCAAGAGCTAATATGTTCGGAAGAGGACGTGTGCAATAGAACAGCAAGTGAAACTGTATAGCAGTTAACAGAACAAGGAAAGCTTCTACTTGACGACCAAATTTACTCTTGACCTGCTCAAAAGGAAAGGAAACAATATTTATAACATCATAATTAATGATTACAGGATCTTATGGACAACTAAGGGATGGCCATATCTACATATTGTGGGAAGGGGTGAAAACTGAAAGCCTCACATAACAGTCAAATAAAATTACTACAAAACAATCACATACCTGGAGACGAAAGAACTGCAGTGTAGACAATATGATGCAACCCAATGCTAAACGAACTAGCAGCAAAACGGAAAAAAATTGATAATACAGACAAGGTGGCAAGAATAACACCATATAAGACATGATGTAAGTGCAACTTATGAGGAAACAGAATACAACAAAGAAGCAAACTTTAAAGAAATACTTTCAATTCCAAGTGAGAGTAAGGTCTGAATATACAAACCAACAATGAGTCCATAAACTCTTGGCAATTGCAGCAGTCTCAAAGTTAATACAAGTGGAGATGCGACCAATGATACCAGCAAAGCTCCTGCAAGGAAAAAGAAGACATCATAATTCATAAGTCCATTTTGGTGGGAACCAAGATTCAATCCAAAACGCAAATTCAAAATGAATCAAACAAAATTCCATTTACAGCACAAGAGTTTGAGATTTACCAATGAAGGTGCGAGGGACAACTCCAGGAAACTCCAAATGGTCATACTAAGAGTGACGAATCCAAAAAAATGAAATAAAAGATCAGAAGGCAAAGCTCAGTCCATAAATACATATTTCCTCTAGGAAAAAAAGTAGATGTAAAATATACGACTTACAGTTTCCAAGTGGTGTCCATGGTAAAGAATATCATGCATTGCCTAAATAAACACAAGATTAAGAGGGTTATTTAGAGGACAGAACACCAACGAAAAGAGAAAGGAATTCCCTTGGTACATTCTGCATCGTCAGTTCAAATAACTCAACAGGATAATCAGGGGTCAAGCACTCTTTGCTTCTTGAAGTTTGAAAATTTTAATCTTTAAGACTCATTTCAAATCCAAGAATTCTTATATACACAAAATCGCAAGCCAAGTAAAATTATAGAAGCACCTGAACATTGAAGCTTTCTTCAACCTTAGTGTAGGGCACAGTGAACACATAAAATGCCGTGATTGCTCCTAGTATCAAATCGTAGCCTTATAAAAAGAAAAAAGAAAGAACCCATTACAATTCGATCACCCATGAATAAAGAAACTCCCAGAAAAAAGCAGCGTAAGGTACTGTGGGTGTATATCACGCCAAGTTCGTATGTTTACCATAAACCCCTAGAAACTTAGATAATCTGGACGCCATTCTTGACATAAGAAACCGAGAAGTAGTAGTGCTTCTACACGATCGCTGTGGTTGGAATTCTAACTTGGCTTCGTTTAAGGGGGATTGATTTAGATTTTAGTTATAATTTTTAGTTTTAGATGTTATATTTTTTTATTGAATTTTATATATTTTTATAAATTTTTGTATTTTGTATTTTGTATTTTCATTTTTATGCTGTATTTATTTTTATTTTTATTTTTATTTTTATTTTTTATAACGTTCGTTATTTTTTTGTGTTTAAAAAAACTGAAAACTAAATTTAAAAATTAAATCGTTTCCAATCGGATTATAGCGTTTCGATTTTGAAGGACTTCAATTGTTACGACAACAGTACATAATAGATGAAATATGTGGATATTTTTTTTATTTTTCAAATATTATTATAAATGTATTTTACAATATTAAAAACATCACGATATTTTATGAAAATTTTATTTGATTAATTATTATATATATAACAAAATTAATATAAATTATATACTTTTAATTCAATTATATTTTAATAAATTGACTCAACTGATAAATTTAAAAACATATAAAAATAATTTAAAATATTTTTTATTTCTTATGTAGTATAATTAATTTTTTAAAAGTTAGTCATATGAAAATCTCTTTTTAAAATTTTAGGTTTAAAATTTACCAAATCCTTATAATTTGGTAAACTATCAATTAAATTCTCATAATTTTAAAAATGTTAAATAAGCCCTTAAGATTTCAAATTACTTTCACCCGTTAATTTTTTATTAATTTTATTCTATGTGGACTAACAGTATGTTCATGTGGCACATTTTAAGATACGTAGCAATGTCATGTGTATTAAATTAATAAATGAAAGTAATTTGAAATTTTAAAGAGTTATTGAATATTTATCAAATTATAGGGACTTAATTAATAATTTATCAAATTATAAGGATCTAGATGAGTTTAAACCCAACTAATAAATGATTTTAATAATTAAAATAAAATCAGTAATAATTAAAGAAATATATGCTGTAAATGTTATTTCATTTTAATACAATGATCATAATTTTTAAATTAAAATTTGAAAAATTAAATAAATCACATAAAATATTTTATATTTATAAATTTAATATATATGTTATAGCATATATGTGATAGTAACGTAAATATATTTATCATGTAAATAATATAGTAATAATTGCTTCAAATTATTAAACTTTTTATGTTGATAATAGTGTAGTTTAGATATTATTTCATTTAATTTAAAGGACTTTTTCATACTTAATCTTGATTGAATTTAAATAAAATGGTTTAAAACTTATTTGAACTTAAAATATTATTTGAATCTTAAATTTAAATTTATTTAAACTTAATTTAAGTCATTAATTTTATATCGAATTTAACTAAAAATTTAAACATATTGACCTACAAATTTTAATCCCAATCAAATTAATTTTCAATATAAAATTAATTACTTAAATTGGAATAAAAAATTTTGATAGACCTCTAATAAAGTTTAGTTATAGTAGAAAGAAGCATTCTAGAGGTGCATTTGGCCTAACCTGAATTTTTCTTGTGAAATAGGAATTAATATACATATTCAATTTGTTATTTTCTAATGTATCTAATTTTGCATGCTTAGTTTTTGTGAGATTTTTTAGTCTTTTAGAAAGGGAATAGCAACGGGGATATATAATGGGGAAGGAAGGAGTATAGGGATATTAATATTTATGAGAAAAAAAGGTTGTTATGGGAGAGAAGGCACCTCTCAAATGTGTTTAATGTTCTTTTCATCTATCAATACAAGTACACATTACATCTGTGATTACTAAACTCTTATTATTTTGGTATCAGAGCTGGTTTTTAATCTAGATTGGTTATGCTAGTAACTCAGATGGAATCAAGAATAGAAAACGTGGAGGAAAAAGCTGCCAATTATTAAGAATAAACCATATAACTTGGATTCATCAATGTCAATCTTAACCTAAAAATTTAAGGAGGCCTTAAGTGCATGGGTGGAAAGCCAACCAGCGTCGAGGAAACACATTACCATAAGAGAGACAAGTGATGTCCAAAACTCTACAACTCTAAAAGAGACGTTAGCATTGGACGATGCCCACTTTTCTACAAAATATAATAGCACCAACGACGGATGCCAACACCCCAAGGATGGAAAACTGAAGATGCTTATTTTCAAATGAGAGAAAGACCCAATTCCATGAGTCTTCCGAGTAAAAAACTGCTTCTTAATGAATAACTTGCTAGAGGCTAAGAAATTAAAGATACTCAAAGCACTTTTAAGGAACGATGTTAGCATGGCTATAGTGGGAAGATTCACGACACCCTTATTTGATATAGGATTAACTCAAAGTCCAAATGCTTGGGCTGTTTTCTCCTAGGAGCAAGGGAAACCTCTACCAACTCGTCTTGTCCATTAAGTAAATAGGTACGATTCGTTAATATCGTCATACGTTTAAAACCCTTTCTTTTCCTCTGCCTCGATTAGATAAAGAAACACTAATGGCCATCTTCAACAATGGATTGCAAGAGGTGATCAAAGGGGAGATGATGAAGATGAACCCTATTGGGCTTTTGGAAGTAATGGAAATGGCTGAATGAAATAAGGAAGGGAACACTCTTTTGGGCTAAGCCCAAAATTCTAAAGTTTTTATAACTATTAGAAGGCTACTCCAAACTGGACCTCAGCCCCCTTTGCACTTGATAGCATGCACCATATCATGGACCTCCATTTACAAAACACCACCTACCGTTCCAACAGCCTACCAACCACCAAACACACCCCATTTGCCCAGGACCATCAGTCTTAGAAGCATCCATAACACACCATTATTCCGGAAATTGAGGGCATCTAAGTTGCTGGCTAAGATAGAAAAAAGACTATGTTTTACCATGTGGGCTAACAATGTAAGAATAAATAGCTTAATGTGCTAGTAGTTGAAGATGAGGAGGAACGAGAATAGGTTAAAAAGATTGAGGTTGGGACTAGTCACTCGCATTTGTGGATGGTGTGGAGTTATCACTTAACTTAGTGGTGGGGCTAACATCACCCTACATTATGAAGATGAAGGGGGTATTTTGGGTTATGAAGTAGTGGTTTTAGTCAATTGTGGGGCAACCCACAACTTCATTATCACTCATGTGGTTAAGAGAATCCAGCTGTCAGTGTTGGACACCTAAGAGTATGGGGTAATGATGGGAACAAGACTCATGGTCAAGGGAAGCGAAATGTGTAAAGGAGTGGTACTGAAATTACAGGGCCTATCGGTGGTTGAGGACTTCCTACCACTAGAGATTGGAAGCATTGCTGTTATCTTAAGACTCAAATGGTTGCTCTCCTTGGGATGCTCTAAATTCAATTGCAAGTACTAACTATAACAATGCAAATTGAAGGCTAACAGGTGGAGCTTATAGGGGATCCTAACCTAAGTAAGATGGTTGTCTCGTTGAAAACCATTGTCAAAAACTCAACAATAAAAAAAAGTGTTTTAATATAAATGGGGTGTATGACTATGGCGGAAGAGAAGAGGACATAAGCATTATCCCTTAAGATTCAACAAGTTATTGAAAAGTGCTAAGATGTATTTACCTGGCTTGGCCAATTACCACTCTAGTGTGAAAAGAGTCACCTGGTCATAATTAAGCCAGGTACTACCCTCATTAATTTCCACCATTGTTGATACCCCTAAGCACAGAAGAATGAGATTGAAAAAATAGCAAATAAGATGCTAGGGGCAGGGATGATACAACTGGGCATTAGCCTTTTTGCTAGTTTGTTATTGTTGGTTAAGAAGAAGGATGGGAGTTGGCATTTCTATGTCGACTACTAGGCATGGAACAAGGCTAAAATTCCTGATCACTTCCTAGTTCCGACTATCAATGAATTATTCAATGAATTACCGGGAGCCAAACTATTCACAAAGCTGGACTTAAAACCTGGGTACCACTAGATACGGGTAAGAGTAAAAGATGTACAAAAGACGACATTTTGGACACACGAAGTGTACTACAGGTTCCTAGTCATGCCTTTAATCATTTATAACGCCTCAACTACATTTCAGTGCATCGTGAACTCAATGTTCAAACCCATGCTACTGAGGTATGTGTTTATTGTCTTCAACGACATCTTAATATACAGTTCTAACCTTAGATAACATATTTAACAGCTCAATGAGGTGTTGTCCCTACTCCGAGCCCACCATTTTGTTGCCAGTTGAAACAAATGTTCATTTTTATAGAACCAAATCGAGTATCTGGGGTGTGTGATTATAGAAAAAAGGAGTTTTATCTAATCTAAAAAAGATCTAGGGCATGGTTGAATGACCTAAACTATCATAGGTTTGTTAAGGATTATGGATGGATTGCAACCCCTCTCATTAACTTATTAAAGAAGGATGTTTTTAAATAAAGTCAAACAGCTACTGAGGCATTTTCAAAATTAAAATAGGCTATGATAACCGTTCCAATGCTAGCCCTTTTAGACATTAAAGAACAATATATTGGAAACTAATGCATCTGGAACGAGCATGGGAGATGTCTTTATGTAGAAGAACTGCCCTTTGGCCTATTTCATCCAAGCATTTATTGGGAGCATATGAAAGGGGACATAAAACGTTATACAAAAGCTTGCAAGGTGTGCCAATATATTAAATATCTATCCCTGACCCCATGGGTGCTTTTGCAACCCTTACTAATCCCATAACAGATTTGGGAGGACACGACCATAGAATTTATTAAAGGACTTCCAAAGTTAAGGGGATATGATTCTATATTGTCTGGGATAGATAAGCTTAGTAAATATGGCCATTTCGTGGCTCTAAAGCACCTTTTTTTTTGCTATATCACTTGCTACCTTATTTGTGTAACATATAGTTAAACCTCACAGATTTTCAAGGCCAATATTTTCTGATTAGGACAAGGATTTCATGAATCATTTTTGGACCAGACTCTTTCGATTATAGCAAACTAAATTAAGGCGCAGTACCGCATACCACTCCTAAATGGATCAATAGTCTGAGATGGTCAATAGATGTCTTGAGAGCTACTTATGGTGCTTTGCCAATTATTAACCCAAAACCTAGTCACGTTGGCTTTCCTAAGCATAATACTGGTATAACACCTCTTACCATACTTTTACCCACCTGACATCCTTTAAGGTAATGTATGGCAGGGACCCTCCCCCATCGCTAGGCTACGGACACACTCAAAGTTACAATTTAGCAGTAGAAAAGCAACTTTAAAAGCGAGATTTGATAAATAAGGAGTTAAAGGAATAGTTAAACATAACTCAAAATATGATGAAAAAATCACTAGACTCTCACCAGAGGGAAGTTATGGCTTTAGTAGGGGACTTAGTTTACATCAAGCTTCGACCTTATTAACAAAAATCGTTGGCTCGTCATCCAAATGAGGAACTATCCCCATAATTTTTTGGACCATATATAGTGATGTGAAAAATAGGAATTGTAGCTTAGAAACTCCATCTACCAAGTTCAACTTCCATTCACCCTATTTTTCATGTTTCTCACCAAGTTCAACCTCCATTCACCCTATTTTTCATGTTTCCTAGCTTTAAGTAGCCATTTGATAGCATACCCTAAGCCAATAACTCTCTACTACATTGTAAGAGGATCTAACGTGGCAGGAGGAGTTAGAAAAAGTCCTTAAAATTTGCCCAAATAGTGTCCTATGTTAGTACATAGGAGTCCTAACTTTATGGAAGAATCTCCCAGACTTTGAAGCCTTAATCAACAGTTCCCTAATTTCTACCTTAAAGACAAGGTGAATGTCATATGGAAGGGTATTGATAGGCCTTTTACCAAGTTCACTTATATTAGCAAGAAGCAACCTAGAGGTACACTCGGCCTAACCTGAATTTTACTTATGAAATAGGAATTAATATACATATTTAGTTTGTTATTTTCCAATGTGTCTGGTTTGTTATGCTTCATTTATTATGAGATTACCGAGTCTATTAGAAAGGGAACAACAACAGGGATATATAATAGGAAAAGAGAGATTATAGGGACATTGAGATTTGTGAGAAAAAGGTTGTTATAGGAGAGAAGGCACCTCTAGAAAGTATCTAACGTTCTTTTCATCTATCAATACAAATACATATTACATCTGTAATTACTAAGCTCTTATCAAAATTTTGCTTTTTTACTTCTTCTTATGAAATTTTCTTTTTATTATATTCCTTAAAGAGTTCTGAATATAATTAAAAAAATCTATATATCTAATTTTACAAATACTTTAAATTATTTCGAGTGAAATTTTAAAAACAATTAAGTTATATCTTATTTTATTTAGGTTTAATTGGAATTGAATATAAAAAAAGACATTTTAAGTTTAAGTCATATAAATTCACATCTAAATCAAAACATTTTTTTGAATCAACTTAAAACAATTATTATTATGATATTTATATGATAAATATGTTTACTTTAGTCTAATATATATCCAATTTCATATGTATTGAACTTTTAGAATATAATTTTGTGTGTGATTTATTTGATTTTTCAAAATTTAATATAAAAATCCTTGTATTTTATTAAAATGATACAATATTTGAAGGATACAATTATTTAGCTATTAAATTTGATTTTAATTATTGAAATCATCAATTAGTTAGGTTTAAAACTATTTAGATCTTTATAGCTTGATAAATTATCAATTAGGTCCTTATAATTTAATAAACTATTGAATATGTCCCTATAGTTGGATAAATTATTAAATATGTTCATAAGATTTCAAATTATTTTTATCTATTAGTCTAG
>JAOXYD010000004.1:883072-894145 GCA_028565735.1 Pinacopodium congolense | reverse complement strand
GAATATATTTTTAAATTTATTAATATTATTTTTACTTAATAATAATTAAATATTTTAATTATATTTATAAATATTATATAAAAATATTCTTTTATGAGATAAATCTCTATTAAAAATTTTAAAATAGGTTATTAATCTAATTTTTTCATATTTTTTCAATTAAGTGACTAATTTTTAAAAAATTTTCAGTTGAATAATTAACGTTTAAAAAATTAATCAGAAAAGGTAAAAAAGTTGGAATGAATCGAGCTGGACCGAGTTGTCAGGTCGGACTGAATATGGTCAAGTCGGGTTAATTAACAGCGTCAATCTTTTTCACTCAACTTATTAACTTTTTAAACGTTAATCACTCAATTAAAATTTTTAAAAATTTGATCACTTAATTAAAAAATTCGAATAAATTGATCACCTGTGTAACTATCATCCCAATAATAAATCACATGTTTATCACGTTAGTATGTGCGTATAGACTCGTCCACGGACATCTTCATGAATCGTTATCTTCCAACGTGTTTGCCACTCAAAGTCTATACGTATTGGCAAATCAAAATTTAAAAAGAAAACACATAAATCCATGTTTAACTTTATTCAGTATAATTTGTTTTAACCTAATTTGTTAGAGCTTGAAATGGATAAACATAAATTGACCATTATTTTATAGAATAATTTAAATATTTTGATGTATCATCAGCCGATTACATAATTAAAAATTCAAAGATTTGGTCGATAAAGTCAATCACGAATTATATAAATCACATGTGTATCACGTTAGTATGTGCGTATAAACTCTTCCACAGACATCCTCATGAATCGTTATCTTCCAACGTGTTTGCCACTCAAGTCTACGTATGTATTGGCAAATTCGAAATGAAAGCAAAACTTGAAAATAATAAAAGGGAAACCAAACACATAAATCCACGTTTAGCTCAATTTAGTATAAGTTGTCTAACCTAATTTGTTTGAGCTTGAAATGGGTAAACAAATTTTTGTTCTATGTCTTCAAACTATATCTCCTTATTTGATTCTAGTTATCTAATAAAAGGAACTTTGATGAATAACTAACTTATTATCCCAAGCCCTACATCTTGCTTATGTTTTTTATTGTTATTTTTTGTTTCTATTATTTACTTTTGTATTTATGTTTTTTAAACAAAAATAAAAATTTGTTTGGTCGATATTTGTAATAAAAAATTAAAAGAAATTGTTTGAATGAGATATTTGATAAAAAATTAATTTAATGGTGACAATCAAATATGACATTAAATTAAATTATTAGACTAAAATATTTTTATATACTTTAAAAATACATTATTAATTAATAAATTATGTCAAATATTCAATATAAAAAATCTATTTATAAAATATGTTTTCAAAACAAAGAAATACAGTTCTTTGTTTTGAAAACAGAATACAACAGTATTCTGTTTCTATTTTATTTTTAAAAAATTTTATAAATAAAACAGAATATAACAAAATACAGTTCCTCGGCATCAATATACTCCAGTCTTATAGTTTATTATGACTTTTTAAAAAAGAAAATGATATGTTCTTCAATTAGATCAAAATTTTAATGACATACTTTTTTTAAAAATGGTTATACTGTAAATATGCATTTAACAAATTAAAGTACAAAATAAAATGATAGACTCGATTGAATGATTCGTGCCCGTTATAGAATCAAGAGATGTCATTTAATGGTCGAAATTCCTACTCTAATCTAAAATGTAAAAGCTATTTCATTTTCCTTTATATTAAAAGAAAGTCTTGGTGGCTACTGAGCCTGTGTGAGACTGTCATGACCCAATAAGGGATTTTCCTTCTAGCCCAAATGCCTCATGAGCCTGAACCAATAGGCCTTAGATGCCATTGCCGAATATTCGCTAGGAATTAGGTTTAGGGTTTGGCTCCAGTCAACGATCGACGTATAAAAGCCACTGTCTCTGTATTGACGGCCCCCGACTGGCGACCAACTCTCTCATTGCTTACTCAAAACAGTAAATTCAGCGAGAGACCAGAGAGAGGCACAGAGTAAAATGGAGCAAACCTTCATCATGATCAAGCCCGATGGGGTCCAGAGAGGCCTGGTAAGCTTTTCAATTGTTGTTCTTTGTCAAGTTTTTAGTATTTTATAATTGGTTCATTTCTTTATGAATTTAGAAATCTGTTCTCTGATATGGGTTGGAAAGATTGGATTTAAATTCATATGTTTTTGGACCTCTTTATCATAGTAAGTAATCTCAAATTTTGTGTGTTTCAGGTTGGTGAAATCATCAGCAGATTTGAGAAGAAGGGTTTCTATCTTAAAGGTACTTTCTTTGTTCTGTTATGAATTGATTTGCAGGATGGTGATTAGCTTTTTCTGTTATATTTAAATTGGACTAGGAAAGAATTTAACTGAATTTTACATAATTCTGTCATAATCATTGCATTGCCGAGGTTGTTTTACGACGAGAAATTTGTATGCGTTGTTTGTTTTCAGGTCTGAATCTCGTATTCATTGCAATACCTATTCATATATTTCGGAATAGGACAGAATTTAACTGAATTTTAGGAAATTCTTTCATAATGATTGGTTGTTTTCTGATGAAAAATTGGTATATGTTGTTTGGTTTCAGGTCTGAAGATGATCACCGTGGATCGTTCTTTTGCTGAGAGGCACTACCAGGATTTGTCTGCCAAGCCATTCTTCAATGGACTGGTTGACTATATCATCTCTGGTCCTGTTGTTGCAATGATCTGGGAGGGTAAGAATGTTGTTACCACTGGCCGGAAGATCATCGGTGCCACAAACCCCGCAGACTCTGCTCCCGGAACTATCCGTGGTGACTTTGCAATTGAGATTGGAAGGTAATTTTATGTTAGCATTTTCTGTTGATTGCAAGTGTTGGTGAAACCTCTTCATTAAAGCTTGTGGTGATGACTGGTGAAACCTCTTCATTAAATCTTGTGGGCGATGGCTATTAGGATCTTAGTCGCAACATCTTCATCAAAGCTTTTGTTTATAGTTATATTGAGCCAAGCTAGGAAGATTTTGATATCGTCTTGACCCAAAAGAATTCGGTTTTGAGTGAATCAGGAAACTTGGTTGGGAACTTTGCTCTATGATGCCATCTTTAAATCTTTAATCTCGGCATTTCTGTTTCTGATACATTGAAAAGTAGTAAATGTTTATAAGCTAACCCCTGACTTTTGATGAAATTGATCTTGCAGGAATGTGATTCATGGAAGCGATTCAGTTGAGAGTGCCAGAAAGGAAATTGCACTGTGGTTCCCAGATGGTCCTGCTCACTGGGAGAGCAGTCTTCATCCTTGGATCTATGAATGAGCTATTTGGTTGATGATGGCAACCTAGTTCAGTTTATGTTTTCCAAAATTAATGGAACTTGTTAATTATACTAGTTTGTTAAAGCTGGTCGTATGACTACCTTCTTCTGTTGAGGAACTTAATCTATTGTGTGTTATTTTATGACTTTTTGCCAGTATGATTGCTTATAAAATTTCAAGGAAATCATCTCTAGATAGCTCTGAAATTTGCTTTAGCATTTTGGAAATTCTTGGTGATATGGTCTATTATATAAAAAATACAACATATATATAATATTTGAAATACTATTACATATGTTATTAAACTGTAATAAATATTTTAATAAATACATATATATTTCCATATTTGTTTATAGGCAAAAAACATCAAACTTTAAGAGTTAGTTTGATATTATTGTTAGTTTTATTTTAGTTTCTGTTTTTTTTAAAATATAAAAATCGAAAAAAAGTAATATAGAGCCTGAAAAAAGTAATAAATATAGTATAAAAATGGAAAAAAGATATAGAAATAAAAAAATCAGAAAATTTAATATAAAACACAAATAAAAAAGAAATGAAAAATTGAACTAAACAAGAAGATTTTTATTAATATTCAAATTAAACTCTTAACGTTTAAAATTAACTTTGGCTAACCTTACTATTTAGTTCACTTTTATGCAAATTAACTTTGGCTAACCTTACTATAACCTTAAGCAACAAGTGACAGTGACATATGTTACAATATTATTGGTTAAAAATTTTACTAACATTTTTTAAACTTTAAAATTTAATGTGAACATTGTAAAGCATTAACATCTGACATGAATGTTGATAAAAATCTTTAACATTAAAATGATGCTTTTTACCTTTGTCTATATAATAACCAAAAGTAAAGAATCACACATTTTCATGGATTGGATCATTAAAGAAAATCAAATGTTCATGTTTTATGTAGGTAAACAATGAAGTAAGACTGGTTCAGTAACTTGAAATTTGTATATGGTAAATTGGAAATCAACTTGAAACCTATCTTTATAATCTTTAAGCATAAGTGAGAACACCATAGTCTTGCACACGGCTGAACCTAAACGCAATAACAACCTTGATAAGTTGTCTCATTCTTACAAGTCAGAAATTTCTTTCCGGTATAAGAAAAACCTGGAAATTTCCCTTATTCAGAGAACAAGGAGTTCACTGAGATGGCTTCTGGTTGACTTAAGACAACGAGCACCAAATTATGATGTGCACACATCAAGTTAAAAGAGACAAAGGATGACGAGTTGGGCGTGGCACGACACTGTTACGAAACAGTTAATTTTCAACTCTATACTATCAAGTAAGAAGGCCGTAAGACGGCAGATCTTCTAACCGTGTTACGTCCTCGAACAACAGCTCTCTTTCAAGTAGACGTCTAGCAGCTTTCATGACAGTCTGTTGAGAGAGTGTTTCAAATAAGTGAATTAAGAATATTGACTACTGCAACTGAAAGTTGATTTTATCCATATGCTATCAAAATCAAGATGGTATTAATCACATTAATGGAACACCAGCAACATAGGTAGCTATCAGATTCTAAACAAAACTGGATCAGCAACTATTAGCGCGGGCAAAGAATCTCAAAATTCATTGGTCCAAGCATGCCTTTTTCATTCATCTAAAGGAACTAGAAGAGAAATGAAAACATACATTAAAGTCCATATAAGAAGCACGCATTGTAAGCCATTGCTGGTCCATCAGCTTGAAAGCGATGCAATAGAGAAGGTCAAATGCTGATTCATTCTCTGAGAAGTAAAAATTTCAAGAAAATATGTGATTATACAATCATTAGCAGGTATCCATTAAAATAAGTCTTTTAGTTGATACAACATATATGATTATACAATCCTGCACAATGACATATCATCATACCTGTTAGAAATTTCAAGAAAATTGCTCCGACCATTGTACGTGGTTTAACTGCAAAAGTGAAGCACATAATCAATCTCCAGAAAAATCAACTTTCAATTCCTGATTGCTTAAACACGTCATTAGTAGCATAAAATAAGACCCGTGATTTTCATGGTAACACTATATCCGTTAAAGACAATGCAAATGCATTGTTTGAAAGGCAGGTGTTGGTATCAAATATGAAACGAATGGAAATTTAGATGTTAGAGCAGTCAACAAGGTGACATCAATAACGGGAGAGAATCAAAGAACTCCTGCTGATTCAGAAAATAACCTGCTTCAAGACCAAGCATCTGAATAAGCATGAATGTGATATTCACACCCGCAACTGCAAAAGGATATTCCCACACTGATCGATCACCTTCTCGTTTCTGAAGAAGATCCTGGAAGGATGTCTGCATTGGAAAGTAAGTATAAGGCGATCTTAAATAATGCAGAAATTAGCAAAACTATGAAGCCAAATCTATGAGGTGGGATGCAACTGTTGAATAGACAAGTGAAGGGCAATGATCCAAGCACATAAATAATTGACGGTGGACAACCATACATTTGAGCCCTATCCCATATTTTTAAGACAGCCATTCTTCACTAGAACTGCTGAAATTTGCATGAACTAAGCAATACAAAAGATGTCTTGCAACTGGAGATCCAATTTCTAATTGATTTAGTTTCTCTCTTTCCACCTTCATTTTTTATGGTGAATTAGAGGACCTCTAAAAGTACCAAAACATGAAGAATTGAAAGTACAGAGCAGAAACTGATAAAAAATCATTTGCTCCGGAGGGGAAAATTTGTATAGAAGAGTAAATCCAATTGACATTCAAGAAGACTGATGAATGCCCTTAAGGTAGTTGAATTTTGAAAAGGATGTATAAGATGGCGTACCGGGAAATTCCTAGCAAAGAACAACAAGTTCTCCAATGATATAAAACCACCACCCCTGTAAAAAAATAAAATATCATCAACTTAACACCAGCAACAAAGATCAAAAGAGACAAGGGAGAATGAATAAACCAGAACCTATTGGAATTTTCAGCTGACCTAAAATCTGTTGATGGATCTTTTCCTTGCCAACCCATTTCCTTCCACTGCTCAGATATCAAACCACAAAGTTCTTCTTCAGGAAAGGCAGCATTCCACAAAGATTTTAAGGCTTCCTGGAATAAAGCAATAACATATGAGAACTAAAAATGAAAATCTCTGCATTTCCCAGAACTACCCCAAATTAGAATCATGTTCCTTGTAAAAGTTCAGGGTTCAAATCATAGAAAATAAATAGTAGTAAAGCAGTTTAACTCCATTCATTGCCAGCATTTTGTATCACATCCAAAGGGTTTCACGGGAGCTCAATGGAGCTTGTACCTGGTGCTCAGGGATTGAGCTGTCATAGGCAACATCTATCCTGCTTTGTAATCGCTGCAAGCATTCCTCCTGAAATTAACAAAGCAGAATATAACAGATTAAGATGCAATATCGTTTTGAGATGTTAAGCAATCATAGTGCTATGTAATCTGATGTTTGCGATCCTTGACATCTACTCAATTCAAACCACGCATTCAAAAGAATTAAACTTAAACAGAGCCTCCCATCAGCTTCTGTGCGCACTATCAATCGCACTTAAAGGAAACAGAAACAAATGAGTAATTCAGAAAAAAAAAACCTGGGCAGGTGTCAAATCAAAGGAGAGACGGGCATCACTCTCTCTTCTCTGCGCACAAACACAAGAGAGACCACGCCCAAGCCACGCTGCTGATCCTGCCACAAGCTCGGCTGCACCAAGATAACCTTTCTGTTATTGGCGTAATTTCAACTGCCGAACTTGCTATTATTCAGGCACAGACATAAAAGAACTCGAATAGAAAAGCTCGAAAGAGATTATGCACAAACCATCGACACTGCGCATAGAAACTGATAACCCAAATGTTTTTTAAAACGCTATGCAATCTACCAAAACGTGTTCGTGGCGGTTCCAAATTATCAGGGTGGAAGACATTCTAATAATGTTCATTACGATCCGAAATTGAAGGGCGGCGATATTTAACGATGTATTTTTTATATTTTCAATAAGGTCACCTACCGAAACAATTCTGTAAATCAGCAAACGTGAAGCTAGCGCGAGTTTTCATAGTACTCAAATCTAATCATAAGTAACTTGTAATTTCGAGTTTTAATCACGAACTGCAAAAACAAAAAAAAGGAAGAAAATAAAACCTAATTGTAAGTTCTCCCGAGAGGGAGAGACAGAAAGATTCCAAACTGTGAAAGTAGACCCGTACAGAATGTAAAAAAATATAATAGCTTAATTGAAAAAAAAAAAGGAATAAATAACATCGTGAATAAATTTACCAGAAGTTGAATGGCAGGTACTGTTGCCTCGGTCAAGTCCTTGAGATATTCGCCTGACAGCGACAAATGACCCTCCTCTATCATCCATTTTTAACTCTCCACGCACAACTCTCTCTCAGTATCTTTCAATGCTTTAACTTCACTTCATCATTTCAGGGGGAAAAAAAAAACTAACCAATTCCAATTACACAGTCCACTACTCGAGATGAATGTGAACTTACAACCAAATCATAGAAGGGCCACGAACTTTCGCAAAATGCGGAATAAATCTGCACTAAAACGGGATCGGAACCAGCAGAAGTGATTCGGAACTCGAGACACTACACTCCGGCAAAGAACAGAGAACGAGAGGTTCTAGTTCTTCGCTCCAGAGAGGAACGAGTTCAATTTACCTCTATAAAAACGGAACCAAACGCGTCCAAGCCAAAAAGCAAGGATCGATAATGAGCGCTGATTACAAAGCAAGTGATTCTTGAAAGAACTGACGAGAATCTTTAAACGGAAAATGAGAATGCAAGAAAGTTCCCGACATTTTTCTCCGTGAAAATTAGGGTTTCAAGATCCGCCAGAATCAGCTCATTGGAAGTTAGAGAGCTCTTTCTCTCTCTCTCTCTCTGGTAAGTGGAAGTTTGGGAGGCGTTTCTTTAGGGGAAGAGCTCTCGATATTTTAGGCAGAGAGGGTCGTTAATCACAACGATAAATTGGCATTTTCTTCTGCCTAATGACAATTATTTTTATCTATATTTTTTAATAAATTATGAATGTGATTTGCAGTTCACAGGTCTTATTTCTTGTTTTTTCCTTTGTCGTTATTTAAATTATTTTTAATTATGTGCCGTCAAAATGCTTAAGTTTGTCATAACTACACCACCTTGCCCATTAGGAATTTAGGATATGAATAAAAGGGAGAATTTCAGCAATTTACAATTTAATATTATTGTGAATTAATTGTTTATGATTTGTTTTCATATTTTGATAAATTATCTTATTCCACTCTATTGTCATTTAAATGTAAAAATATTAAATGAAAATAGTTACTGCAAATTTGATAATGAGACCTGTAAGCCATTTTTTATTATTAAAATAAAATAAATAAATAACCTGTAGAACATGAACTTTTCGGGTCCTAAAATTAATTATTCAATAAGATGCCGTTAATAATATTATCATATCTAGTTATTATTCTATTTTGGTTCAAAAAGTACCCCTTGAATTCTATTTATTATTTTTAATTTTTTATGTTAACTTTCATTAATATTCAATATTAAATTTAGAAATTCAATAATGATGGGGTACGGTTATATCGCCGCATTTTTAAATATAAGATATAAGATGCTAACATTTTAAATTGTGAGGATTAGCTTATAAAAATGTCAATTTACGATGGAGGTTTAATGCATTTAATTCTATGAAAATAAAAGAAATGGCAACAAGAAATGTAAATTATTCGTATTTTGTAACTGTTCAAATACATTATCATTGTCAATGCAGAAAATATGAAATGACGGGTTTGGCCTTGAGTAAAAGGGCAAAAGGTCACATGGGTTGTTACCAAACGTGGTCCCTGCACATGATGGATGGGCATGAGTTAATTTAGGCGGATGAGGTCCCACGATAGCATCATTGTACTTGCTCGCCCACGATAAATACCCGCAACTCTCAACTCGCATGGGTCTCTCTTTTTCAACGAAGTTGACTACTTTATTAATTGATTTGTCAATAAATAAATACTTATAAAGCCCTTTCCGTTTTAAAGTCCTTACTTTACTGCACGTGGTTTGGCCTAGAAATATTATGGCAAATCAGATGGCTTTTTGATATTGGATGGCTTTTTAGTCGTTTACATAATAAGAGTATATTTAATTAGAATGTTAATTGTGATTTTTTTAATAATTTTAGGGCTTGTTTACTTTGGTTTTTTTTTTAAACATAAAAATTAATTAAAAAAATATACTAATATAACACAAAAATTGATAAAAAAATATAATTACCAATACAACAATCACAACACAAAATCATAACCCACAATCTAAGGGGATGTTTGGTATAGTTTGTAAAATGGATTTTGATTTTTTGTTTTGTTAACCACATAAATTAAAAAAGACAACACACTAATATAGTACAAAAATTAAGGACAAAATATAAAAATTAATACAAATATATCAAAACTACAACTAAAAATCATAACTCACAGCAATACTAAACGACATAACTAAACATCTCCTTATATTTATAATTTTTATGTATTTTTATATATTTTTTATGTATCTATTGTATTAATGTGTTATTTTTACTAGTTTTTATACTAATTATACTTTTATTTTTAAAAAATAAAAAATAAAAATAAAACTAAATCCTAAGTATTCTTTATAAGTGATGAATACGTTAACATGTGCATATTAATTAAATCATGAACAATCGAAACATGTGTGTCCGACACCTACATTTTTATATCTAAAAATTTGTTTAATGTGTCGTTAAAAATAATAACTCTCATTTTTTATTTAAAAAAAACGAGTTCCACTACCTTCTATTATGTTAATGAAAACTTAAATAAAATTTATTTGAATATCTTAATTCATAATGTTTGACATTAAAAACCAAAATTTTCTTATTAAAAATATAAGATATTTATAAGATTATTATTATGTTTGTATGTATTTGGTAGAAAAATTATCTTTAAAATAATCAAAAACATTTAATTAAAATATGAAAATATGTCCAAATTTGTCCCGATTACTTTTCCAAACAAAATGAAAGCGGAAGGAGAAACTTTTAGAACGAAAAAAAGATGCAATGATTACAAAAGAATTGAATGAAGGTTGTATTAAATAAAAATCTTATTCACGGTGATGTAGAGTAGTAGTAATAGGAATTGAGTGAAGGATTTTGAGGCGCAGTTATTCTGTATATTTATTTTTTAAAACCTTTTTAAAACTATCTACTAAAACAAGTTAATTTATTGAAATCATATCATGATTTGCTACTTCCAGTGAATTAAAAATAAAGAATTCTTAAACTATATCTTTTAAATATACGCAAGACAATATAAATATATTGTAAATTATACATAATAATTTATTAAGTTTAAAATACACAAAAACTCTCTGTTGTTCTATATTCTTTTATTTCAATCATTATAATTTAAAAATTACACAATATTATTTAACAATCACATAATTATTTTTTATATATCTTATTTATTTGTATTCAAAATAACGAAGTATAGAGTTATTAATTAATAAAAATTAATATTATATGATAATTAAATAATACTATAAAATAGATAATAATTTTTAAAATATAAAGTAATAATAATATTATCAGAAATTGAACGTAATTAACTCATTTATTATTTATAAAATTTAAATGCATTATTTAAAATTTTAATATATTAAAATGAAATAATTACTACAAATATACCATCTTAAGAACATTTCTTAGCCAAATATTCCTCGACAAATAACAAGATGTACA
>JAOXYD010000004.1:861548-882972 GCA_028565735.1 Pinacopodium congolense | reverse complement strand
TTTTACGATATTTTCATAATGCTATCTTAGGTTGTATTTAGGTTGGAAGTTATGGAAGGAATTTAAGATAAATATAAAATATCCGAAAAGAAAAGAGCATCATATGGATGTTACAGAGGTTTACTGGCCAATTGAACTTTAATGCAAATCTCGCCTTCCCTTGGTTAGACCCTTAAGTCAAAGTTACAGGATTGTACGAGTATTAGCGAGTCTTTATCAATATTTAGCATACAAGTCAACATGAGGAATATATGTTAACGAGGAAATAAGGCAAAGTCTTGCAAGTAAGTAAATAAATCTCAAAAAACTTGCAGAATAGGTAAGCAATGTGGGAAGTATCATTGAAGATCTCGAGAATAAGTAAGATTCAATACGCATAAACACATATTGGTGGAAATTTTCAATGAGACGCAAGATTCGGATGCGAGATTAAGCACAGTTGACGAATTAAGTCATACAAAACCCGAGAATGCACGAGAATTCGCAAAGGCATACAAGACCTTACTATAGCGCATGAGGATGTGCGCAGGCATGCGAGCTTTAGTGCGCGTGGATACTTAACTTCAGTAAGGCAAGTCGAAGATATGTAAAATTTATGGGTTTTTATACTAACTCGGATTATAACTTATACTTAGTTATGGAGCGACGAGACTGTACAATGAATTAGCTTGATATTAGAAGATGGACTTATTTGTGGATGTGTATTATTAGCTTGATCGTATATGATGGACTTATTCATAGACGTGCATTGATAGATTTATATGCAGATAGGTCTTGATGACTTAGAAAATACATCAGTTGTGATGTGGCAATTATGGATGATGTAGCATATGATGATGTGACGAGATCAACTTGAATATCATATGAGATAAACATCAAGTATAAGAGTTAAAATCCAAGTGGGATTGAACTTCTAAAGATTATGAAAATCTTTGTGGATATAGAAGATCTTTCCCTGATGGCATGTAATATTTATCTTATTATATTATGATGTAATGTAGTAAAATAAAATAGTCATAAGCGGAAGGAGATGTCTTCCGATTGGTTTAGGTGATGAGGTTGTAGTTATTGAGATATAATATAATCTTATAGTCTTAGTTATATTATATTTGTTTTTCAAGTAAGGAGTTTATAAAGAGCTCATTAGAATGAGGGCTCAAATCATTGAGTAATTCACTCATTTGATATTCACTCAGAGGAAAAACAACTTAGAGAGTTTAGAGCCTTTGGGAGAGTTCTCTTGTGAAGGCTTCAAATAGGGAGTTGTTGTACAGTGCTTTAAGAAGGAGGTATTTGATAATTTTGTTAACATTTTTTTTAGAGTTAATAAAATGTTGGTTTCGCCTATATATTATCTTATACGAGAGAAACATTTAAGTAATAATGTACGCATGAGATGTTTGAGAGTTAATGAAATTATTCGATGACATTCACCTAAGAAAAGTGGATTTCTCTTAACGAATTTAAACAAGATTGTCGTACAAAGGTAGATGTAACTTGTGGTAAAATTCAGCAACCCAGTAGACCTTTGTGGTATCAAAGCCAACATAAAGTGATGACTAGTAGAAGTAATATAATGGATAGGGTTACTATAATATAGGCAATCCTTAAAATTATATCCCTGATTGATGAGAGTGTAGTTCCTTTATTGGAATGTATTGTTGCCTTAGAGAGAGAACTTCAAGCAATAATGAAAGCGCTCAAGGAACAGTTAAAGGTTGTAGAGGAGATGAGTTATGATCTCTGAATGCTCAAGTGTACACTGGCGAGGTAAGGCATGAGATAAGTGTCCAAGTGGAAAGAATTATTATGAAAGTGCGAGAGCCATAAGATGTCGATGACAAGTGGAGTGTTAAGGAGTTCGAGAACTTTTAATGGGATATGGAGTAGTATTTTGCAGCGACATAGTGGCAAATTCGAAAAAGGTGTTGATTACAACGATATATATAGTTAGTGAAGTTAAGATGTGGTGGAGGATGTATATTTTTAATGACATCAGTGCAAGTAGATCTCCCATTGATATATATGAGAAGCTAAAGAAGGAACTAACAAATCAGTTTCTCCCTAACAATACTTCATGGCTCATGATGGAAGCTTTAAAGGGGTTAAATTAAGACGGTTTAGTGCAAAAGTATAACAGGAAATTCACATCGGTGATGTTAAACATGCGAAACATGTCAGAGGAAGACAAGTTGTTCAACTTCATCAGCGACTTGTAAGGTTGGGAACAAATAGAGCTTCGAAAGTAGAACATGAAGGACTTCTTTAGCACGATAGTAGCCACATATACCTTAGTGGATGTTTATATGCGTATGAAGAATGTTGGAACTCAAAATGGTAAAAAGAAGAGAAAAGAGAATGAAGAAGAAACTTTTCAAAACAAAGGGACTCGATGTGAATTTCCTCACATACTCTCACACTAAACCATCTTGCTTTGAGAAGTTTTCTTTTCCTTCTCTTTGTCATTCTCCCAACCGTCCCGATTTCCACCATTCTTCTTTCCCCTTTTGAATAAGTAGTTGCGTATAGAGATCTACTAAAGCATCTGTCGCCGCTCTTACAATAGGAAGGTCCTTCATGTTTTATCTCCGAAGCTCTATTTTTACCTAATATTGCAAGTCGCTGATGAAGTTAAATAACTTATCCTCCTCTGATATGTTCTGTACATCTAACATCACCAATGTGAATTTTCTCGTATACTCTGGCACTGAATTGTCTTACTTCAACTTCTTCAAAACTTCTCTCGTGAGTTATAAAGTGTTGTTAGGGAGGAACTGATCTATTAACTCCTTATTTAGATTATCCCACGTATCTATAGGAGGTCTGCCCGTATTGATGTCACTGAAGACTCGCGTTTTTCACTATAACTTAACATCACCTACTATGTATATTACTGTGATTGACACCTTATTCGAGTCTATCACATTTACTACTGCAAAGTACTATTCCATATCTCACAAAAAGTTCTCAAACTCCTTAATACTTCACTTGTCATAGGAAACTTATGGCTCTCACTCCTTCATTGTAGTGCTTTTCACTTGGACACCTATCTCGTGCCTTACTAGTACACGCTTAAGCATTAGGAGGTTGTAGCTCATCTCCTTGCGAGTGTTCAATCATTTCTCAAGTGCTCTTATAACTGCTTGAAAATTTCCCTCCAAAGCTTTAATCAGTTCCAATAAAGGAATTATACTCGCATTTGTTAAGGTTAGAGGTTAAACGATTACCCCTATTATAATAACCCTGTCTATCAGCTTACTTCTACCAGTCATTGATCTTGGTTGCCTCTAATAACATTTGATACAAAGGTCTAACGGGTCACCTAACTTTACCATAAGTTATGTCTCCTTTTGTATAGCAATCTCACTTAGGTCCACGTAAGTAAAATTCAGCCTTCTTACATAAATATAGCCAAACAATTCAATTAGCCCTCAATTGCCTCATGCACACACTCGTATTTAAGTGTTTTGCTCACATCCTAAAAGCACACAAGTGTATAATAAGAGAAAAGAAACCAACAAGAGATATAATATGGTCGAAACTAACTTTTTATTATCTCTCACAAGATGTCTTAAAAGGATTAAGTATCTCCTTCTTGAACCACTTTACAATAATTCCCTACCTAAAGCCCTTATAAGAGAACTTCTCCTAAAGCTCTAAACTCTCTAAGTTGTCTCTCATTCGAGTAAATATCGAATAAGTGAATTACTCAATGATTTTAGCCCTAACTCTAATGAGCTTTATGCGTTCCTTTACTTAGAAAGCAAGTATAAAATAACCAGAACTTTGGAATTGTAGTATATCTTAATAACTAATAACACATCACCTAGACCAATAAGAAGACATCTCCTTCCTCTTAAGCCTCTTCTAATTGGCTTCATTACATCAAAATATAATAAGATAAAGATTATATGCAATTAAGAAAATATCTTACATATCCGCAAAGATTCTTACAATCTTTAAAAGTTCAGTTCTACATGGTTTCTAACTCTAAGACTTAATATTTATCCTATGTAATTTTTAAGATGATCTTACCACATTATCGTGTGCTACATTATCCACAATTTCCACGTCATTACTGATGTATTTTTTTAAGTCACCAAAACTTATTTGCAAGTATATCTATCAATGCACATCTATGAATAAGTCTGTATTCTACGATCAAGCTCACTCATGGTGCAGTCTCATCACTCCATTACTAAGTACAAATAATAATCCATATTAATATAAAACCTCACATATTTAACAAACCTTTTACCTACTTCCCGGAAGTCAAGTATCTATGCATATTCTCATGCTTGCATGTCTTTGCACATCCTCGTGCACTCTCGTAGAGTCTCACCTATCTTCACACATTTATGGATCTTACATGACTTAGTTCGCTAACTGTATGCAGCCTCATATCTGAATCCTGCTTGTTAAAGATTTTTGTTAATACTCACGTACATATGCCCACACGTGTTGAATCTAATCTACTTTCTAGATTTTCATTGATATTTCTTGCATCCATCGCTGATTCTGTAAGTTTCTCAAGCCTTTAGTAGCTTATTCACAAGACTTGATCTTATTCTCTTATTAACACATCTTTTTGTATTGCGTGTCAAATATTAGCCAAAGCTCATCAACACCCATATCCTGCCTTAATTTGAAAAGGTTTTATGAACCTTAACCCTGAAATAAAGTATAAAATATCCGGAAAGAAACGCATCACATGGATATACTGCCGGAAGGAGAGGTAGGCAAATGAGTATGGTTGTGTGAGTGCCACGTGTAAATGATGTTGGGTGAGCTTTAGTCAGGAAACGACCAGAAAGTGCTAACTCATGAAACTTTCTGCGACTGATCAAAATGAAAAGTTCCTTTTTCTTTTTTCTTTTCTCTTTACTTGCTTTTAAATCGTCAAAAGGAAAAAGCACTTTAAAACTTAATAAAAGCTTCTTAAAATGATGTTGAATTATACACAAATTCATTCAACCATTAATTTATTTAAAATTAATAATTAATAAACTATTATATGTTTAATTTTTATCAAATAGTATTCAAAATGGATATTATAAATAACCTTTATAAAAGGAATATAAAAATCATGAAATAAAAAATTGATTAATTTAATATATTCTTATTTTAACTTTAATTTTCAAAATTATCTTCCTAAGTTGTAAAGCACTTATTGATTGGTTACATAATGTAAGAATGTTCATGTGGGAGTACTGTTTTACGTACCAATTGCTCCCTACAACACTGACATGAAGTGATATTGATCATGATTTTGGTCCCACCTTATCTAGTTATTTTTGTTAGCGAAAACTAACAACATTATTTAAAAAAAATTCAAGTATATGTTTACTGTTATTTATTTAATCACTTTTATTCATTGACTGACTCCCACTGCAAGCTATTGAATCATTAAAATCGACTTTCTTTTTTGTTCAATTAATGGATCTTACATACAAACTCCTTTTTACCTTTGTCTATCTATTGAACAAGTCATCCAATCATTAAGAGTAATTTTTATTCAATCAACGAGTCTTGTAATCAAATTGTTTTTTACCTTCATGTATGATACGGTTATTTTAACAATAATTTTGTTTTTTATTTGCTCGTAATTATGTATTGAATAATTGAATTTTTTCCAACTAAAAAATCTAAGTAATTGTATAAATAATTTTATTTATTTTCCATTATCTTTTGATAAAAATTAGGAGCTGTTTGGTATCATTTTTTAATGATTTTTAATTTTTATTTCTTGTTTTGAAATTTTTAAGAAAAACATAAACATATTTAATTGAAATTTATAATAAAAACTATAATTAAAATTTTATTTTATTGAAATTTGTCATAGAAACCAATTTAGTATAACAATTAAATACAAAATAAATTAAAAATTTTAAACTAAAGTACTCCCATATATCTTAAAAAAGACATATTAATCAATAAATTAGATTTGTTATTTAATGTAAAAAAATCTATCTATAAAACTTGTTTATTAAACATTAAAAATTATATTTTTTGTTATGAATTTTTATATTATTTTTTAAAAATTATAAATTTTATTTATAACAAAATTTAAAAAATATTTCATGAGTTTTTATAATTAAAAAACAAAAATAAGAAATTAAAAATAGAATGAGCCTCATGTATTAACAAATTTTCTCAACATCTACACGAGGCCCATACGAGTTTTGAAGAACCCAAAAATTTGTCCGAACAAAGCTATAAAACAGTTATTATTGGGCCAAGCTATGAAATAAGAACCTTTGGGCCCATTACTAGTGAATTCTACAATCTCCCATAGGAGCCATCACCATTCCTGGCATCTCATCTTCTCTGTCGCTACTCTTCATTTGAAGATGCAATCACCAAGTGTTCAGCTCTGCAAGTCCTTCGCTACGAATCCCAATTTAGGGTTTATCAAATCGAATTCCTTTTTGCAACAGCGCCTTTCCCTTAATTCACAACTTTCGATACTTACCCCTAAAAGATTCGCAGCCCAATGTCACAGCAAACCCCAACACAAAGATGGGGCGAGACTAAAGGGTAAAAAGGACAACGTTTGGAGCGTCGACAATGACGAGGCAAAGGCCAATGCAGAAAGAGAAAAGGAAAAGGAGAGAAGAAAACGGAGGAAAAAGCGAGGGAAGAGAGTAGTTACAGGGAGTCGGAACAAAGTCGGTAGAATTATGGTTTCTGGTGCTATGTTAATGGAGGTTGAGACTGTTCTTCAAACCCAGGTTAGTTATTTTTGGGGTTTTGGTATTGCTCGAGTATTTTTCTTTAATGGGTAGTGAGATAAATTTGCTGGTACGCTGCTGTACGTGGGAATTTTTTTTTAAACTTTAAATTGATCTTAATATAGAACACGTTCTTTTTGTTTATAGGAACCTGTAATAAAACCTGTGTGGAATACGTTTGCAAGTAGTTTAAGTGGCATATGGAAAGGGGTTGGGGCTGTATTTTCACCGATTACTGCTGAAATGGAGCCGATTGAAATTGGAAAGAAGAACGAAAACTTATATGATTGTTATACTCTTTCTCGTGTTGAAGCTTTGCCTTCGCAATCTAGAGGATCTACCTCTCAGATAGGAAGGAACATAAATTGGGTGACCTTAAACCCTTACGGTGAAGTGCCCCTGAATGTTGCTGGCAATAATGGAAGTAAAGAAGAGAAGAAGGGTGTTGATGTTACAGGAATTCGTGATATCCCTGATTTTGGGTCTTTTAACTTGGAAGCAAGTGATTTAATGGAAGAAGATGTCATGGGCAATGAAACTGGCCTTGTCTTTTTTGAGGTATGATTTCCTATGCCCTGCTTGGTTACTTCTACCATTTATGAAATATAGTTTGATGCAAATTACCAATCCTCACACGATAGGATTAGTATAAAGACATGACTTCTAAATTTAAGTTTGGATGTTATGTTGTTTGAATTTTGGTATAAAACCTGTGAATTCAAACAAAAGAGATGAATCTTTTTCTTTCATACGGAGATAAGCAGATTGGAAGAATTCTGTGCATTCAAGAGTTCTTTAACCTGTGAAACTACAAGAATAATTCATAAACCTATGATTGTTCTTAGATTATGCATATTTAATAAAAGATTCTGGTTCATCAATCTTTGTGATTGATCATGATTTCTAACATAGTTCTTAAATTTGTTGTGGCGAATTGAGAGATTCTAGTTTCACTTTGGTGTGTATCAAAATCATATATTTTCTTTCATTGATTTGCAGGATGGATCGTACTCAAGGGGTCCAGTTGATATTCCAATTGGTGAAGTTGATGATACTAAGTATTACCTTTCTCCAACTTACAAATTTGAACAAGTGAGTTTAGCTCCAATGATATCAAGCCTTTTTCAATGTGACGCGCATTTGAGTTACTCCTTGTAGCAATAATGTAGTTGTTGATTATCTTAATCGCTTGTCCTGCTTAGTGTTTGGTCAAAGGTTGTCACAAAAGACTTCGCATTGTTCATACAATAGAATTTAACAATGGTGGTTCAGACATACAAATAATGAGAGTTGCTGTTTATGAAGAAGAGTGGGCCAGTCCAGCCAATATTCGGGATTACAGGTACTTAGTTTTAATCCCTCTTGCTACTTCCAAATTCAATGCGTAATGTTCATCTTAGTTTTAATCCCTATTGCTACTTCCAACTTCAATGCTTAATGTTCATCTTAGTTTTAATCCCTCTTCCTACTTCCAACTTCAATGCTTAATGTTCATCCTTTCCACCATTGCCACTCAAAAGTAAGGACACTCGTTTTCCTTTGAATTTGTATAAGCAGTATATATATATGATGGTTGTCTCCTCTAGGCCTTAATCTCTTACTTTCAACCTCATCAAGCAGGAAGATAGCTCATAATGCCTGTCAATTATTTATTGCCTTTTGTATAGTGCTATGATTATATAGTGAGGTTTTGTTCCAGGGTTTTCTTTTTTAACATTTGTCTATTTTTCAGTTGGAATTTGTAAGTTATTTGTTTTATGTTAGCATACTTTGGTATGGGGTATTTGCAGTGAGATAAGTTGACTTGAATTTGATATTACCGACTGAAATCTACCACTCACGCCTTTTCATTTAGTAGGGACTAATTTTTTACTTATTACACCAGTGATATGGAGTTTGATTTAAAGCCATTTTCTCAACGGAAACGAACTCAGCCATCAGAGTTGACAGGATCATGGAAGGTCTTTGAGGTGAGTGCTACTCCAGTATCAATATTTGGTGAGGAGATCACAGCCGAGGACAGCAGTGGTGCCCCATTCGTTTTCCTATGTACAGAAACCTTGAAAAAGAGAAGTTTGCCTGAGAGTGCATTGTACTTTGGAGAGGAAGAGATGCTGGATATGCAGGATGTCACTATGCTTTGGCTTCCGGGTGGCATTACAGCTTATGTCGACGTCAACGAAGATGGCATCCTCTGCATTGGAGTCGACTGGTACTCGGCTGAAGGAATCAACCTGGTTATGGAAAGGGATTATGGGGTTGATGGGAAACTCAGGGAGGTACGTTGGAAAACTGAGTTAAAGAGAAGATGGCCTGATCCACTCCCTGTATAACTAATTTTAACACACTATGTAGTGTTGTACATACTAATTATCGTGAATGCAATCTTAAAAATGTGGATAAAGGTGGATAACATTCAGATGTATTTAAAGGTCGGATCATTGTAATAATCGTGTGTTTTGTAATTAACCTGCAATTGCTGAAACAGGACTGAGCTTCTGCCCATTACAAGATGATAAGCCAACTTCAAGCATATGTGGAATCTTGTTTCTTCAAAATGCACTAGCTTTTTGCCAAGTTTTTGGGTACTATAAGTTTGAATCTGCGAAATCACTTTGTTTCATGTTCATTCTAAGATCATGCTCACAACTCCAAAGACAGGGGACAGGAGTACGCTATGAGTTCAAAACTATGAACTTCCAAGACAAGCGGATTCCAATCCAGTTGTGCCCATAAAATCTTACAAAGCCTCAGAAAACATGAGAAAAATGGAACCACATTGTCAAATCACTCGAATAAAAGTTCTAAATCCAGACAATGGAAGTACATGTTGCATATTAGACATGGTGGTGGCTTTTAAATAGGCTTGATCTTGAAGTGAAGAGAGATGAGGGAGAAGACAAAGCATTTCAAATCCTGCAATCACAGATCAAGAAGAATCAAAATCAGAAAAGCAGAAATGAATTCAGTAAAATCCCATTGAATGCAACTGAAGATTATACTTCTCCTACGTAAACAACAACAAAAAGTGCCGCAACCCTCATAGAAACGTTACCTAAACACCAACATAGATTGCAGAAGATTATTACTTTTAGTTTGAAATTCTCAGAAACTATTAAGGCCAAAAATATCTTGTAAACAAAAATTAAAAAATGCAAAAGGCATAATTTGCTCCTTAATGTTTGATAAATGATTTAATTTGCCCCTTAACGTTTTTGAAATTACCACTTTATCCCTTAACGCTTGTAAAATGGTATAATTTACCCCATAACATTATAAAATGGTACATATTGCCCCATAACGTTTACAAAATAGTACATTTTACCTCCTTAATGCTAATTTCATTAAGATCTTATGAAATAAATATTAATTTTGTCAATATTCTATAAATAAACTATTAACTAATTATTAAGAAAATAATTAGCAAAACTTTAACGAAATTAGTATTAAAGAGGCAATTTACACCATTTTGTAAACGTTAATGGGCAAAATGCACAAATTTTCAAACGTTAAAGAATAAAGTGATACCTTTAAAAACATTATGGGACAATTTAAACCTTTTTAGAAAGGTTAGGGGGCAAATTATACCTTTTGTCATTCAAAAAAGGTCTTAACGTTTAAGAGTGTTTAAATCTTATAAAAAAAATACTATCAAACGTTAAGATCTCTACTATATTTTCATGGAAATAAAATGAAATTCGCCCAAAATCATAAATGGTCTACTTTCTTGATAAAAAAAAAAAAGCCATCATTAGCCTAACACAACATATTTCTAAGCAAATCACTCTGGTCATTAGGATCCCATTGCCAAGCTAAGCAAATAAGTACAACGCAGTCTCAAAAGTGTTAGTGTACAAGCAAAGTAGCACAAAAGCAGAGTAAGGGGAGAAAACCAACAGACCTGAACAAGATAGTAGAAAATGCGAAGTCCCTCAGGATCTTTACTACTCTGAACATCAACCAATGATCCAATCTTTGAAGTAGTGAAGGAGATATGCTCATTACCCATAACAATCTCCAGCTCCTGACGGCCAACTCGGTCAGGTTCCGGCCAGTTGTTATCATCTTCCTTCATAATCTACCAAAACCCAAGAACCCCATCTCATTTAATCGCCCAATCACAAGAACCATATAAAAAAGATTCAAAATTTTTTTAATTCAACAAACCCTAATTCAAAGAACATTACAAAAAAGAAAGTGGGTATATCAAATAACCTCGCTTTCAGAGATGATACGGCGACACTCTTTGAGGACAGCAGGAGTGAGGAAGACCTCCTTGCGAATCATGGTATCGTTCTTGTAGTTGGAGTTGTTGGCGTACCGGAGCTTACCGTCTGGTCGGAATTCGAACTCCAGAAACTCGTGCCCGAATTTTCCCTTGTGACCCACGTAGTATCGCAAGTAAAACTCTCCACTGTCGTCATCTGTTGCCATCTTTCACTCCCACTCTTTGCCTGATCCTAACGCCGAAGTTTCAGAGTTTCCCCACTTAGAAGCAGAGGAGGAAGAACAGAGCAATGAATTTTCGGCGGAAGTGATCATGAAAACTGGATTATGAAGGCCTACTACAATGAAACTTTCTTTATGGGCTGATTTATTGGGCTTTTAATATATTAGTTCTGTTAGGGTTCATGAATAATTACCCGAATTATTCAAATTTGCACCTATAGTTTTGAATACCTAACGACGAATTTATTTTAAAGGTAGTATTGTATTAGTATTGATATTATTTCGAATAATTTTTTAAATTATAAATTAATTTTTAAATTTATAAAATAATTTATAAATATATTATATTATATAATTTTAACTTAATTTTAAATTTAAAAAAATTAAAATACAAAATTTTTATTTAAAATTTTTTTTATTTTTTTCAATACAGTTGATACTGATCGATGTTTGAATCCAGTACGAAATTATTCAATTTTGCACCAGATTCAAACCATTACTAGCAGTACCTGTACGAAATTTTAAAAATCTTCATTATGACTATTTATTTAAAATATATAATTGATATAATATACCAAAAAGAGTTAAGAATAATATATAAATAAAGATAAGAAACTCATGTCACGTTTGTTGCATGTTAGTAAATAAAAGAGCAAATTTCTATCCAAAGAAAAGAATAAATGGGGCCCTTTTTTTTTCATTGGAAAAAATATTCTAATTTAAAATATCTCTTTTCTTTAATTTTGCTTTGTTTAATGAAGTAAGGCTAGTAAGCATTGACTAGTTTTTGGTAAAAGATTTTTTTAGAGAAAAAACAATGATTAAAGTCTAACGGGTTGAAGAAAAAAGATTCTTTCAGTATGATTTTTCGTATCGGACTTATTATATTTTAAAAATTATCATTTTTTGCGATAAATATTGTATATATTTTTTAGTTAAAACAACGTAAAATAAAAAATTTTAAATTTCAATATAGTATTTTTTTATAATTATAAATTAACTGAAAACTAACAAGATATATTAAAAATTTTATAGTTAAATAATATTATAAAAAGAAAATTGTTATTATATCTATTAAAATCCAAAAGATTAAATTATCGAAGAATTAGTGTAATTAAATAAATTTTAAAACGTAATTGGTGGTCTAAATAGGTTAATGAGAATATGAAACCACATTCAATCATTGAACAAAGTAGGCCTATCCATCATTTTAAAAAAAAGATTAGTTATCTAATCTTCGCTGTCGTCATGTAAGAATAAGATAAAGCACCATATTAAATTCTAATGCCACCGATTTTATTTCTAAAATAAGTTTTTTAAAAAGGAAGAAGAATAAATAGGCAATTTTTAATAGTTAAGAACAAACATGATCTCAGTAATCTCAAGCTCCTGGAAAATCACACAATTTAAATACAACAGAAAATCATTAACAACTTATAACGAAGCACTGCCTCTTCACTAGCCCATTAATCCAACGACAAGCATCAATCCAAGCACCAAAAAGTTCATGCCACTGAGGATAACGGCGGCTCCATTGTGGCCTGGTTGTGAAGCTGTGCCAGTGGGGGTGGACGGTGTGGAACCGGACGGAGTGGAGGTAGACGAAGTGCTGGGAGAGGTGGTTGGGGTGGCAGCTGCAGAGCCTACGTTGACGGCCAACTTCATGCCACCGCTGCAGTGGCCGGCGGTGGGACAAATGAAGTACATGGAACCAGCCTTGGACAAGGTTATGGTTGTGGCTCCATCGTTGTAGGTCTTGATGGCGTTGCTTGAGCTGCAGCTGTTGTAATCGCTCTGTGATACCTCCGACACGCCGTGGGTGTTGCCGTCATAGTTGAACACTGGTTTTGCAGACCAAAATCACATCATTTTGTTAATTATTATGTGTTAGAGAATATTATTACAGCTACCCTTTGTAAGTTCTAAGCTTTACAAGTCTTCTCCTTGGAAATTTCCCATGTTGTGCTATTTTAATATTTGTGATCCCTGGATTATTGTTTATTATTTTAAAGATTAGATTGAATATTAAACTAATATGATAAAAAGTATAAAGTTAAAAAGTGTAATCGGTATTAGAAATTATAAATTTAATATAAAAGTAATTGATAAATTAAAATAATATTTAGATCTTATTTAATTTTTAAAAATTAATTTATCTATATTTATTATTAAACTCAATAATTTTATTATCTAATTGACATGTTTTATTATTAAAATTATTAATTTTCCTATTTAACTAATCGATTTATTATTAAATCAACTAATTTTTAGTATAAAACCTTTTATACTTGTGGCCGAACCAGTTTATTATTTAGTTTTTAATTAATCCGATTAAATTGACTGATGAAACTTAATTTTTCAGTCACTATTATTATTTCATAAAAAATTTTAAATGTCTGAAATATATAAAGGTATTTAATGTTTTTTATAAGGTTAAAAGTACTGAATATCCCTCGCTTATAGGTAACATAATTGAACCTAATAATTTGTATTAACTTTTAAAAATAAATTGTATATGATATGAAGAATAAGCTATCTGATAAAAATATGATCCGTGTAAAAAATCATTATCATTAGGCTTATCTATAAAAAAAGGGATAATTTAAGGTAAACTTTTATAATTACTTTCACTAAAATTAATTAAAGATTTTTTACGTACTTTTAACCCCTTAGTTTTACTAACTTGAATTTTATAAAAAAAATTTATTGAGAGACCCCCTCTTACGATAGTTATTTTTACAAATTTTCAGACACGAGATAAATCCAACTCCTCATTCTTTAACTTTGATAACTTAAACATGAAAACATTTTTATTGAAAACTTCCATCTTCTAAATAATTATTTCTACAAATTTTCATATTTGAAATAAATCCAACACGACTACCCAAATTCAATGCATCATCATAAACAAACATTAAGTATATATATTGAATTTTTTTTTCCTAGTAGATCTTGATGTGTTAGATGTTATTAGAAAGAATTGAACTTACATAGAGTATCGCCAACATTAAATTTTTCTCCGGCGGCCCAAGTGGAATAATCCGTACCGAAGTTGGTCCACCCTGAACTTCCACCAACGGTGTGCTGCGCCGCATAGGCTGCCGGGGCGGCCAGGACAAGAACTAGAAGGACAGTGGCAACCGCCATTTTCGACAGGTCTTCGCCGGCGTTTGGAATTCGAGAGAAAATTTGATGATCCAAAGGGTTGTGAGGTTGTATCTTATATAGACAAATGTTCGTGAGAACTAAGGATTATAAAATTGTAAGAGAAAAGTCATAGCTTGAGAGAGCATTATTTGTCTCATGTGAATACCTAATTCTGTTCCTAAACTTAAAAGTAATGTAGCCGTTAAATTGGTGGTTGGAAATTGGATATTTCTCGAGCTTATAGTTTAGGGTCTCCAAAGTTAGGTAAATGTTGCTTGAGATCATGACATGTTTTCTACTTTATACAAGTCTCTTTTGATGTCCTTTTTACCACAATACGAAGTTTAGATTGTAAGGTAAATATATATTGTAACATTGTACAAAAAGTTGAAAAAAGAAAATACATGACATTGGTTCTAATATTTTATAAAACAATTAGTAAGATGTTTTAAAAAGACTAACATATACATTCAAACTTTAAACATCTAAATCAAATTCCAAAATCAAACTTAAGGGTTCATAAAGGATGTTAACATGACCTAATTCCATTAAAAATTTATTATTCCAATAATTATAAAAGAAATATTTAAATATTTTATAAATGGTATAATCCTTTTTAACACTGTCAAACTATAATTTTTTTAAATTTTCATATAAATGTTAGAAATTAAAACATACTATCAACTTTACATTGTACTAATCACCAACTAGAATTTCTTTTTTCCTTTTATCTTTGCATTCCTGGAATTACAAGTACAAGCTCATAGGCAAATGATGTCTTCTATTTATAAAAGATTAGATTATATTACATGTTCAAATCATTATCTCCATTGACTCATAATTTGTCAAGTTATTAGTCTTTATATATCTGCAAAGAATAATTTTTTAAACTCAATTGCAAATGATTAATAATTGAACCTCCTACAACTTATCTATACAATTCGTATAACCTCTATAAATATAATACATATAACACTATTACAATATATTTTATATAATGACATAGATAAATCGTAAATTACATACAATTTATAATTTTTAATACATTATTGTACGAACTATGTTGTAGTATTGTATCTATAAAGATTGTATGGACTATAAAGATATGTTGTAAGCGGCCACGAGAGAAGGTCAATTAAGGGGAGTTGTGTAGTCGGTCCCTAATCCAAATTCATGAATTTTTATTATATAGCATATAACTAAAATTGACAAAAAATGATTATTAGATAAGAAAACTGTTTTTTATTCATCTTAATGCTGATTTAAGAGTAAAAAATCCGAAATTATACTACATTAATGGAAGTAATTATTTTTAGCAATATTATCCCTTGGAAAATTTACAGGATTTTTTTAATCTAAGTGACTGAAATGCTACTCTTTTGTCTTCTCACCCTTCTAAGTAAAGAAAGAGAGAATTAATTAACCATTAAGCTCTCTTATATATGTAATTCCAAGCTTAATGACCTGATTAAGTCAGCCATGTTGAATTTGAACACGTTGAAAGTTTAGGTACGAACTGAAATTGATACTTGCAAGCAAAGCTACCCCAGAAGATAAGCTCACCATATGTCTCATTTTTATATATTCAACAATTAATCCGTCACCTTATAATATACATATAAGAAGCATCATGCAGAGATTAGGTCGACATGATACCAATTTTCAAAGCTCTGAGTAATTGAAAATTTGTGTTAGTTGTAACATCAAGAACATGATTGTCACGTAGTTGTATTGACTTTGAATTCATGATCGACGAGTTTGGTTGGCTTATTGCGTAAAAAAATGTATACTCAATTACTACGAAATCCATATCAAAAAATATTTTATAGAGTTAATTATAAATCTTTTTAATTTAATTTAATTGATTAAATTATCGTTTGACTTTCTATAATATTAGTATTTTGTTTATTTAAATTGTAAAAAAATATTAAATTTCAAAATTTTAATACGATATCATTTTAAATAAAAATATTTGAAATTTTATTAAATATGACTAAAGAATTTATAGCTAAATAATATTATAAGAAAGTTAATGATAAATTCAAAATATTGGAATTGAAATGAAAAAGATCCTTATGTATCTAACCCCCTTTTTTTTTTCAATACAAACTAGTTAGTATAAAAAGAAAAGAAGGCTCAAACTAGTTAGTTATAATATAAATATAAAAAGATGCAAAAAATTCTTGTTAAATAACAATACTTATGTGCATTTTATTTTAATATTAAAATTGTTACAGAAAAAGTAAACTTTGTTACTCATGAATTTTCACAATTTAAATCGTAATTATGTTTACATATGTATATATCTATATATACATGTGAGACGCTGTAATATTTTTGAAGATGCCATAGTATGTTTTATGCATCAAGTTGTCAGGCTGACTCAGCCTGACAACTTGATGCATAAAACATACTATGAGTCAGCATGACACTCCACTGTCGTATTGTCAATTTGTTATTATGAATTTGCAAGTTGGGCTCGTTTGTTAATATGACAATTAAAACATAGCCCACCCATAAATTCCGGACTCGAGAATTTAAAATTAAACTATGGGACGCATGTTCGAACAAATATTTTTCTATTGTTTTTTTAATTTTATTGAAATATAAAAACTAATAATATAAACATACTTACTTTATTTTTATTTATAAATACAGTTTATAAATTTATATAATTACAAATAAGAAAGTCCGCTTTTTATATTTAATAGAGAAGTTTTATTCTAATATTTTTTAAATTAATGTTAGATACAATTTATTAATTAAAATGTATGTTCAAAAAATACAAAAATAGTTTAATTTAAAATTTATATTTATTTTGAATTTTTTTGTTATCACTAAATTATTTTTTTATTTTAATTTTTATTATAAATCTCAATCACACACCTTTTTTTCTAATAAAACAAAAAATAATACCAAACAACCTTTGTTTTCTTTTCTGAGCTCAACTTTAATTGCATTAGATAAAAGCCTTAACAGCACGTGTAATGATAATATGGTTGTTGTTCTACAACCATAAAATTTCTACATACATAGAATGCGAATTTTTGTTGTAAAAAGCAAAGTGAAAACGAATTTCAATCCTCAAAAGTCAAAACCTTAATAGCCTTAAATAGAGTACTAAAGCCAGTCGGATGAATTACACATAATAATACTAGAGCAAGTTCACCAAATAAAATAGGAACCGCCTGATGTTCCTCTTTACAAATCATCATTCACGCTTTCACAAGTCAACATTTCTCTCACTAATTATTGGACACAAAAATTAATTTCAACCTTAATATTTGATATAACTTTATGTTAAGCCGTCACATTTCAAAACATTTAGATTTAAATATGTCAAAACCTTGTAGATTTAAAATATACATATATAAAATTTTAAAAATATTGAAATTTAATTTAATTTTTTTAAAAATCGTTTAAATTAAATTTAAATACTTTAAAAACATGAAAATTAAACCTCAAACTAATCAAATGCTAAATTTAATTTAAAGATCATCTAAAATATATAAAATACTGTGATATATCGCTTAAATGTTTTTAATATAAAGGAGCATGTTGAATATTTCTTATTTTGATAAATAATTAAAAATAATATAATTAAATCTTCATTTTAAATTTTAAATGTAACTAAGATTACAATTTAGGATTTTGATTTAGGGTAAAAACAGAACAACTATCTTTTTTTTTATTTCTCAAATAAAGTATTTATATACATACTTATAACACTTAATAAAACGATGAGTTTTATCCATAGAAACAAATAAGCTGTCTACAAGCTACTATACATAATAAGCTGTAAAATACAAGACAGAATAAATATAAGCCATGTATCTTTACAGCCCCTTTCAAGGTGGTGTTTGGTTGCAATTACACAAGCCTAACTTAGACCAAAAAAAAAATAAATAAATAAAATGGAGCCAATAATGCCTTAGTAAACATATCAGTCAACTGAAGTTTGGAAGAAATATGTTGAGGAAGAACAAAACCTTACTTGTATTTATCCTGAACCAAATGACAGTTAATTTCTAAATGCTTAGTCCTCTCATAAAAAATAGGATTTGCAATGATATGGACAATGACTAAATTGTCACACCATATGGGAATAAGAAAAGTAATTGACAACAAAAAATCAATCTACAAATAAGAAATTCACTGGAATTCACAAACTGTAGTAGAAAAACTGTGATATTCAGCCTCGGCAGAAGACTTATAAATAGTAAAGTGTTCCTTAGTCTTTCAAGAAATCAAGAAATTACCCATAAAAATGCAAAAACCTATCAAAGATCATCTATTAAAAGGACATGTAACCTAATATACATCACAAAAAGCCTAAAGAGTACAAGAATTATTATAAGGGAAGAATAAACCTGTGGAAGGGGATAGCTTCAAATACTTGAGCACATGAATGGCAGCTAACCAATGTTACTCAGTAGGAGCCTGAACAAATTGGCTTAACTGTTGGGTAGCATGTGTAACATCAGGCCTAGTAAAACCGAGATAAAGAAGGTGACCTACCAGCCTTCGATATCTGTCCAGATTAGCCCACAAAGGTGAAATAACATCATCAAATATGCAATGAGGAGGTAAGGATGTAACAACCCATTTAGAACCTATCAATCCAGCATTTTTAATAATATTTAGTACATATTTTCTCTGATTCACATACAAGTCAGCATCAAACCTAGCAAGTTCTAACCCAATAAAGTGCTTAACAGGTCCCATATCTTTAATGGTAAATTGAGTGTGTAAAAACTGCTTAACTTCTTGAATACAAGCTTCATTAGGTCCCATCACCAAAGACACGAATCATGAACATATTGAATAAAATGTTACTGCCCAATAACAGTAGTAAGTTTATGATTCTATTGGCGGGAAGCCTGTTTAAGACCGTACAAAAAGCGCCTTAAATGACAAACCTAATTAGTGGCAACCTTAGTATAACCTTGATGATGTAACACATACAATTAACTCCTCATTAACATAACCATACAAGAAAGCATTACTGATGTCAATTTGATGTAAAGGTCAACCTCTCGCAGCTGCAAAAGCTATGAAAATCCAAACTATAACCATTTTAGTAACAAGAAAAACATTATGTATAATCAATACCTTCTATTTGATTGTAACCTTTAGTAAGTAATTGAGCCTTATATCTATCAATAGTGTCATTAGGTTTCAATTTAACTTTTTATACCTATTTTGAACCTATAGCATTTTTACCCTTAGATAAGGTAGAAAGATCCCAAGTATGGTTATTTTCAAGGGATATCATCTTAGCCTCTATAGCATTTAACCAATTAGGATTAATCCTATCTTGTTCAAAAGAAGTAAGTTCCTCTATATTAGACGCATTAGTTAAAAAGGATTGATATTGGGGGGTAAGGTGAGAATAAGAATCAAGTAAAGTAGGAAAAGAATAAGGAGTCATATCAGGAACATATGCATATTAATCAAAATCATTAAACCAATTAGGTCTTTAGGACACACAAGTACTTTTCCTAACAGGTGCTATCAAATAAGGACAAGTAAAAGAACCCTGTGTAATATTAGTGGAAGTAGGTAAAGTTGCAAATTTTGTTGAACTAAGAGGAATAACATCAGGAGATTAATACACTAGACAACAAACAAATGGTAAAACAAGTAGATTGAGCAAAGGAACTGGATTTAACATCCCTAGAAATAAATGTATGACAATGCTTAATATCATAAAGCTTATAAGCTCTCTGTTAAGGAGAATAGCCAATAAAAACATATTTGAAAGCCCTATGATCAAATTTATCCTTATGAGAAAAGGCGTTTAAATCATAACATAAACAACAAAAACTTCTCAAAAAATTGTAAATAGGTTCCCTTTGAAACATAACAAAATAGGGAGATTTCCAGTTAAGGACATATGTGGGAAGTCTATTAATAATGTAAGCAGCTGTTAAAATGAAATCTCCCCATAACTGTTTTGGAAAATGACATTGAAACATAAGGGTTCTAGCAATTTGCAACAAATGTCTATGTTTTGATTTAACAACTCCATTTCGTTGTGGAGTATATGGGAAAGTTTTCTTATGGATAATACTATAGTTGACAAGAACATTTTGACAACTATGACTCTGAAATTTTGCCCCATTATTAGTTTAAATAGTTTTGATAGTAGCATGAAATTGATTTCGAAATGATCTAATGAATTGATTAAGAAAAGAAGATATTTGACTCTTGCATTGAGTAAATAAGTATAAGTTGTTCTAGAAAAATCATTAACTATGGTAAAAATATAATGAGCTTCATTAAGAAACCCATGTCTATAAAAAAATAAAAAATCCATGAGAAGTAATTCAAAACATGTAAATGTACTGATATGACTTTTAGGAAAGGACAATCTGGTTTGTTTAGACATATGGCACATATCACAAGGTTGCGCAGAAAATTTGATATTATTAAAAGAACACCGTAATTGTTTAAGTATAGTAAGTGATGGCCCAATCTTTAGTGCAAAAAACTATCAAGAACATCATTATGACAATTAACTAGTTTATTATAATGGTTAGCTAATATTGAAGAGTAAGATATGATGGTCTCTTTTTGGAAAGAAAGTTTGCCAACCACATACAATGGTAATCCTACAATTACCTTTTCAATTGCTAAGAACTCATTAGTCATAAGGTCCTGCAGAATACAAAAGGTTGCATAAAAAGTAAAATTGATATGTGAATGACAATTTAATTAATTTATAGAAAGTAGGTTATACTTGAATGAAGGTATATGTAAAGTAGAAGGCAGAATAAGATTATCACAGAGGATAATATCCCCTGTGAAATCAATTGTCTTAATGGTATCATCAAGTAGGTAAGTAGGAGTATATTAATTGGTCTGGGTTTATCAAACAAACTGAAATCATGACATATATGATTTGAAGCACCTTTGTCTACGATCCAGGAACCATGTTCAATTAAATTAGTTGAACTAAAACAATGGTGAAGAATGCTACCTGTTAAGTCGTTGGTGAACAACTTATATGTATCATACCCTTTCTTGTCATTTGACCCTTTATACCAGTCGGGGTATCCATGAAGTTTGAAACAAGTGTCTATGGTATGTCTCAG
>JAOXYD010000004.1:803624-822832 GCA_028565735.1 Pinacopodium congolense | reverse complement strand
GCTTGTTTGGTAATATTTTATTTTTTAGTTTTAATTTTTGGTTTTTTAAACACAAAAATCGAAAAAAATCACAAAAATCAAAAATATAATACAAAAAATTATAAAAATACACAAAACTCAATATAAAAATACAAAAATTACAACAAAAATTACAATCAAAAGCTGAATCAATTGAACTTTTAAATTTTTATTTTTAATTTTTTTCTATTTTTTTAATATAAACACAAAAAACAGCACATAAACTAATTAAAACAATATATTAATACAATAAAAAAACTAAATAAATAAATAAAATTTAATATAAATATTATAACAAAAATTTACAACCTACATCCCAACACGTCTTTAAAAAATGTTAAACCATGAAAAAATAAATAAAACCAAATATGGGTTTAAAGAAGCTCCTAATTTTTTAAGAGCCAGTAACCCGACCTGTAGTTTATGCTCTTAATTTTTATAGACCCGACCCGTATACGCTTTTAATTTTATAGACCCGGCCAGTAACCCGACCCGTATTATAGATCTTGGTTGTATAATGGTGCGGAATCCAGAACATTCTGGTAAACTCAAGCTCCCGCTCTAAGCTTCGTTAATGGAACACCGACACGAAGGGCCGCGAATGCGCCAGAATGTCTCTTCCACCGAACTATAAATACCTGATGTGTCCAGTGGTCTCACCATCGAAGTGACAAGCAGGCCATTCATAGAATTTATTCTGCTACTGAATTTTTGGTTTTCCGATCAGCACCATCAAATCTCTTCTTCTTTAGGCTCAGTAAACAGGTATGTCTTTGATTCCAAGCATCTTCGGTAACCGACGAAGCAGCGTCTTCGATCCATTCTTTGCGTTGGATTCATGGGATCCGTTCAAGGACTTCGATTTCCCTTCATCTTCTTCGCTCATTTCTCGCGAAAACACCGCTTTCGTAAACACTCGCATGGACTGGAAGGAGACGCCTGAGGCTCACGTGTTCAAGGCGGATCTTCCAGGCATGAAAAAAGAGGAGGTGAGAGTGGAGATTGAAGACGACAGGGTGCTCCAAATCAGCGGAGAGAGAAACGTGGAGAAGGAAGACAAGAACGACACGTGGCATCGTGTGGAGCGAAGCAGTGGGAAGTTCTTGAGGAGGTTCAGGCTTCCGGAGAACGCCAAGATGGATCAGGTCAAAGCGTCAATGGAGAATGGTGTTCTTACTGTCACTGTTCCCAAGGAGGTAGTGAAGAAACCTGAAATCAAGTCCATTGAAATCTCTGGTTGATAGGGTTTTCTATCTCGTAAAGAGTCCTGATTGAAATGTATCCAAGAATAGTACAATAAGCTTGGTTTTGGCTTATGTGTGATTTCCTTATGTTAAAAGTACTGAATGGTATCACCAAAACTCTGTTGTATAATAATAGTAAGTAATTTCCTTTCAATCTCTCCTTCATTTGAGTCATTTAGAAGCAAATCAGAGAAATTACAAGCAAAATGGATCTAGTCATGGAAGAACAGGATTCTGTAAGCATTAGAACAGAACACTGAATATATGAACAGACACTAAAATACAGGTTCAGCTTGGTAGAAATTACAATCCAGGTTTAGACAAAGTGTAACAGATCCAACAACTTTTGCATAGGTAAGCTCCACAGCTCCTGAGAGCATTAATGGATGAGAACCCAATTGGCTGACAATAAAATTGAGACCATCACATACCAGTACATACATATAATAAACAATGAAAGCATCAGTTGAACACGGGAAGGAAATACCCTGAAGAGCTTGGGGGTGCTTTCTTGTTGGGTTCAACCTCATTGTTAGATCCATCCATCTTCTACCATATCTAAGCATGGATTATTTGTACAATGGATGGTAGATTGGGGATCAGACAATAGGCAAGAATTCTTAGATCCTTCATCCAAATTCTGCCTATGTTTTACAGTATTCAGAAGGCGGGTTGCCACACCTTCTCGCCTATGCTCGCGAGAGAGCTTGGTGGAAACAGGTGACTCGGGTGTGCAGGGATGTTTTCGCAGAAGTTCAAGAGGTCTATGAAAAAGCAGGTGAGCCACAGTTCTGTCGATTGGATTGGTCTTTGTTTCCATTTCACAAATCTTAGAATTCCTGTACAGAAAAATGTGCAACAAGATTGATGGATTTGAAAAGGTCATTGATAAATTCTGAAAGTGAACACCTTCTGATTCAAAGAACAGAAAAATTGGCATAACAGCATTGCCCGAGTTCTCTACTTCTGCTTAGTAGAATCATATCCATAATATTGATGATTTGAGAAAATCAGAGTAAGAGAATAACACCAAAATGAACCAACCTGTGATGGCCAGAGGTTTCTTTTTTCAAGCCTTGCTCATCCCTGGCACCACCGTTGGTACTGCTAGTATCACTAGCGTATTGTCTTTGCAATACACTTTGAGCCAACCGGATCAAGCTATCTCGTATGCAAAGTCTGATTCCGACGTCCAACTGCAGTAAATGATTGGTTTAGGAATAAATCCAAGTCCAAATAAATCAACATGGTAAAGAATCCGTGGCCAAGCCAGGCATACCTTTGCCAGGATCTCTTGAAGCTGGAATAGCACAGTATCCTGTACAGAAAACTCATTATCAACCAAGGAGATGGTGCTTGATTCATCTTGTGCTATAGGAGAACTACGGTCAAATTCTATATTTGCAAGACAGGCTCCCTCAGCATTCAGCATTTCATTTTCTTGAGAAAATCTTTGAGGAATGGACTGATCACTACAGCTAACTTGATGAACAAACTGGAGCTGCTGGTTCTGGATTGCAAGCAGTGCCTGCATTTGCTGCCGTCTCCTCAACTTCTCTATTTTTTCCTGAGGTGTCATTGTCTGGCTACCTGTAGATTCTGCCAACTTGTTTACAGGATTTGTCTTACTTGAAGAAGCTTTGTACGCAGAAAGCAAAGGCTGAGGCTTAGATTCTGCTAACATGTTTACAGGATTCGTATTATTTGTAGAAGCTTTGTACCCAGAAAGCAATGGCATGGCAGTATATGGAGAAGATGCAAAAAATGGATTTGAGATCTGGTGGCACTGTAATGAGTCAACTCCCTGCAACTGTTTCTGTTGGCTTGGAACTGTAGAGGAAGAAAATCGTAGAACGGGGGCTGCATTTTGATTCTTCAGTTGAGTAGAAGAGGCTCCAAACGAAATCCAGTCACCATATAAATCCTGGAATGTACTACTCTCTTCCAGCTTTTTCCTACTTCTTAAGAGTTTCTTTTGCTTATTAACCTGCTGAAATGAGGAGATGAAGATAATTAACAAATACTAATTAATCCTCATGATTTTCAGGATTCCTGGGGAACCATATAAATGGTGTATACTGGAAAAATCAATTTTCTCAATCCAACTGTAGAGTTGGAAGAAAGCAGAAATGAAGATTTTGCCATCAGAAGAATTTTCCCTTCTGATAAGAAATATGGAATCCTCAAGCTAGCCTAGGGATGGCAATGGATTAAGGCATAGACCCAGATTTAAACAAGAGATCGTGATACATCATCTAATCAACAAAGATCAGATCAATACTCACATTTCCAGTATAACAAACATGATCCGGGATTTGCTGTGAACTCTGCAGATCATGACATACTGGATCTTTCAATTCTCCATGGCCAAGGATAAAAAGCTGATCACCTTCATGAAGATATTCTGTTTTGATTCCAAGATGCTCAGATTTATTCCTTAAAGCCCCTAAACCTGAATTTGGAGAGTCCACAGACAGGGGAAAGCACTTTACCGGACTGTTTGAAGCATCTTTAGAAGAAGACCATAGCCCATCAGGATCATCATTGCTGCAAAATCATCACTTGTGAGAATAATAATAAGTCAGATGTTTATCAATTGAAAAGACAAAGAATACAACATTTCCTCTTGATATAATGTGCACATTACATGAAAATTCGATCAAGATCATCAAAGCTTCCAATGTTAGCCAAACCATAGTCAACAAAATCGCCCTGTTCTTTCCTGTCTTGTGGATTTTGAAATATTGCAGTCACATTGTCCAGTTCAGCTATCTCTGTCAGGAAAAATTCTTTTGTAAGAGTGAAAAAATCATGCAGTTAATGAACATAATACTTCTGTTCTTTAAATATCTCACAACCTTCTGATGCATCTACTTTCACAATATCAATTAGATCAACAGATACTGAAGCATCCAATGAATCTTGATCAGTTTTTGCAGCATTTGATATATGCAGATTAATCCAAGAATCTATCCCAGATCCAGATGCAGAAGTCCCTTCACTGATCTCAAAGTTTGAACTGCTCTTTGGTTTGGTTCCATGTAAATTGACTTGAGCAGTGGACTGCTTCTGCTCAGTGGCCTTAACATTTCCACCTTCATCACTCCATTCCTTCTTCTTGCAATAACCTTCAGTTTCCTCTGGATAAGGAACAATGTGGTCACCACCCTCACCAGTCTCACCCCATATGATACTATTAAGCTGAAAATGCAAGGTATTCAAGTGTCATAATTAACTGTAATGTGTGACCCTCATCTTAAAACAGTCAGATGCAGAAAGAAAAACGTTATATTTCATCTACTACGAAATCGTCATAACCTGTGCTAAAGATGCAGTTGATAAAACAAAGGATGAAGCGATAAGATTCTCAGGTGAAGAACTCGACTCGAATTTACGAAATAAGAATATGAACACAAGAGAGTTCAGGTGCTCGTGAAATATTAGCAAAAAGTAGCCAACCCATGGATGATACCAAATGTTCAGAATATTCTAATCCCCTCAAGGCTGACCTAATAAGACTCTTGATGAACTTGCTTCTTTTCCATTCCATTGTAGTTGTCTTTCAATCAATAACAGTTACTGGGAGTAGACTCCCAGGTTTGAATTTTAACAAGAAGTGATGACGCTATTAGAAATTCACAAGTAGAATTGTCTCACATAGAAAAGCATACAAAGATGAAGTGAGAAAGGTACGATTCATAATCCTTTGTCCTAAGGTTTTGAATTGAGATATGAGGTCTTTAAAGTCACAAATCCCGGGTCCCTTAAATCAAGTCCTTGATTCTAATTCTCTCCAAACCTCTTCAAAATCATTCATTAATATCTAGATGAATAAGATTCGTGTACTTGGGTCTGATGAATGATAATCTATGGAATAACTCAAATGATTTCACAATAATTACAAATTGAGGGGCAGCTAACGGATGGATCCTTTTCTGAGAAGGAAATGCTGGAAATTCACAAGTAGAATTGTTCCACATAAAACAGGAGTATAAGAATTAAATGAGTTAATACAAAGATGGACTTCTTGATTCATTATTTTAGGGTTTCAGGCAAAAATATAATGTCCAATTCCCCTCCAAAACCCCTCCCAACCCTTTCATTTTTTCACACTAGCTTATTTCCATTATTGTTGATCATCCTCTTGCTTCTTTTTTACAACTCCATCATGAAATTGTTCATTATTATCCAGATTTCTTCCTGGAAAATGAATTTATCAATAGCGATACCTCCTCCCTTGTGCTCTTGTGATCTACTAAACAGAAAAAACATACCTTACCATCTAATGTCTATTTACCTTTTTCATATTGTAAAAGTAAACCCATAATCACCAACTAAAATAGCTAAACAGAATCTCTTGAGCGTCTAATCACATACTCGATTCTAACCTCAAGTTCCCCGAAATTTTCATGTTAAAACAACGACCAAAACCCACCAAAGTCCCAAAAGTTAAGAGAAAGAAAGAGACAAACAGGCGTACCTCTTCGTCGTTCCAATCAAACATAGCTGAAATAACCACAACAATCCTCGAAACGAAAATTCAATTCAGAGACACAGCCGTGAATTACTCCAAACATCGCCAGTCTTTTCAAGAACCTCGGACACAACACAAAATGAAAACTCACGACACTGTAATATCACGTAACCTTAAATAAACATAAAAAATTAAAAGATAAGACCACACGATTCTTAAAACTAGTCAAAACCAACGAAAGACATGTCTGCACTCCAAAAGCAGAAAACAAGAAACATAGGATTAAGGTAAGGATTTCAAAGGAAAAGTCAAAAGACATCCAAAAGCAGTATACAGTAATGGAGTTTCCCGCTACAGAGAGCAGAAGGGTGGGGGAAAAAAATTGTGTGGGGTCCATTTAACGTTAAGTCATATCAGCGAATGACGGACTAGTCGACGCGTGTCAATGTGAAGTAATCTAAAGTAGTGGTTAGGAGAGAAGTAGATCTAATGCTGGAATGTGATTGGATAGCGTGGAGAGAAGAATTTTGAATTTTGGGTTTCATTTCACGTGGGATTTCGAGTAAGGGGGGACGGTGTCCAATTTGTGGCTGTGGTATGTCCAGGTGTTGCTTTCGTTGTCCGAATGTTAAGTCTTTATCTTATCCGAGTTTTGGTAATTAGCATTAGTTTAAGTTTAGTACATGTAAGAGGGCGGCTCTTAAATTGAATTGTTTTTGGGTTTCTGTGGATTGGGTTTTGATTGTGATTAGATCAAAATATATTTTAATAGTTAACTATTATATAAATTTTTTAAAAATATTTGAATATCTAATAATATTTTTAAAAAGATTTCATCATTTATAAAAATAATCTTAAAAGTGTTTAAAACTTAAAATTTTGTCAATAATAAATTTATATCATATTATACAAATTAAAATATATTTTTAACTTTATAAGTTCGTTTAATTTAATTTTTTATTTTTATTTTATTTTTGTGTCTTCGGCAATTTTATGTATATTTATTTTATAATATTTTTTAAATTTTATAATGTATTTATGTATTTTTTATTTTTACATTATTTTTTAATGATTATATTAAAAATTCAAAATCAAAACCACGCCAAATATACTCTAAAATAATATGAATGATTATCATGGGGGGCTCATGATTGGGAGAATGGTCGTCTATACCTCTGTTTTGTTTACAATTGATACTAGTGTTTTAAATATTGTACTGATACCAGTATCGGATTGATTTAGAAAACGGTACTGTACCGGTACTGGTTATTATCAGTACCATTTCGAATAATTATTTAAAATTATAAATTAATTTTTAAATTTTATAAAATTTACAAAATGGTCTATATTATGTAATTTTTAACTTAACTTTAAACATAAAAAGACTAAAATACAAAAATTTTCTTTTAAAAAAATTAAAAAAAATTTATTCTTTTTCGGGTATCGACCGGTACCGGCCGGTATTTGAATCCGGTACCATTTTATATCATTTTGTACCGTTTTCCGGCCGGTACATTACAAAATTTAAATCATTGATTGATACTGCAACTAAATTTCTTTTTAAGTTTCGAACTTATTTCTTTTTCAAACTCAAATTCAAAGCTTTATCAAGTTTTAGTGTTTCAAGTTTGATTAAATTTAATTTGTTTTATTTATATTGTTCGACTTGATTAATAATTGATTAATGTATTATGATTGATTGTATTTGAAAAAAATTGTTAATTTGATCTTAAGCTCAATCTAACATGGAATTGAATCAAATAAAATTTGATTAGTTACCTTTATATTTGAATTAATTTATCATATTTAATCGTAAGTATGGTTTAAGTGTTTTCAAAAAATTCTCTGGCGCTTAAAGTTTTAAGTTCAAGTATTATGCATTTTTTAAGATTTTGCATTATAAGTGTAAAATTATTTTAGTTTAAAATTTATCAATAATTTAGATCAACTTTGCCATTTAGTTTTAATTTGTTAATTGATTAAAGAAAATTTTAAAACACATTATTTACAAATTATTAGGTGCTTAAAATTTTATTCTTACACATTATAAATATAGAGATGCATTTTCTTATAAGAGAGAAAGAAAAAAGAAAAGGCATGAAAGAAAAGCAAATACTAGGCCTATAGGTCAATTAAGACTAATGATTAAGAAACCGATTCGACCCGATTAACTCAAAATCAAAATTTTTACTGGTTCAAGTTTTTAAAAAATTGATTAGCACAAAAACTCCTTGGTTTTTTTTCAAATGGGCGGTTTACCCGCTGTAAATTAATCGGCTGGCCCGGTACAAGTTGGATTCGTTTCTTTTTTTTTTTAATCACTGCCTCCTTCAACCCTACCCATCCCAACAACCGGCTACCGCAGCCACTCAAGCAGTTGACCACTACACCCATTCAAGCTCTCTTTGCCTCAGCTGCTATCTCCACTGACACTGCTCCTTTTGCTATGTATATCCGCTATCCTCTCTGGATCTGCCTCTACTGTGGATCTCCATTGCCTCTGTCCAACACTTGGCACTGGTGCCCACTGTTGGTGGTGCTCCTTCGCTTGCTTTGTTCTTTTCGAGTTGGTGATGCTTAGTGTCAATCTCCAATCTACCTTCGCTGCTTTCTCTGGTCACCGCTACTTCTCCGGTGCCTCTGTCCAACACTTGTCAATCTCCTGTAGATCCATTCCCTCCGTTGTCAATCTCCTGTAGATCCGCTCCCTCCACTGTCAATCTCCTGTAGATCTTCTCTGTAGTGGATCCTTCTCTCTGTAGTTGATTTCCTCTACAGATCCTTCTCTCTGTAATGGATCTCCTCCACTGTTCTCTCTGCAGTGCTCGCTGTGCTGAAACAACTCTCTGCAAGGCTCTCTCTGCCGCGACTCTTTGTTATAGTAAGTGTTATGTGGTAGGTAACTTAGTAAGAATTGAAAGGGGTAATAAGGGTAATAAGTTATTAAGGTAGTTTTCGTTGTTATAAATTCTGTTGGCTCCCGCCACTTAGTTTGTTTTTCATCCGATGGATTCATGCATAAAGGCAAGATCAAGGACCCAATTGGAAAAATATATAGCATATACAAATTATTTGATTCTTACATCTTCGTCTCTCTCGTTCTTCCCTTCCTCCCTCCATTGTCAACTGGCTCTGCATCGCATCATTGGTATCAGAGCGCGGCCTTGACCATGGCAACCAACAAAAAACAAGAACTCAAGGACCTGGAGAATCTGATCAAGGAAACAGATGATAAACATAGTCAAGCCATTGCAGATATGCATGAGCAGAATAGCAAAGCTATGGGCGAAATTAAAATGATGATAGAGGGTATTGCATTGCAATATACAGAAATCGCTTCACAGCCGCAATAACCAACTTCTAGCAGTAATAACGACATCCTCGGCAGGGGAGGGGTCCTCACCCTAATAGCCATTACACAAAGTTGGAATTCCCTCATTTCGATGGAAATGGATTAGATGACTGGATCTATAAGGTCAAACAATTCTTCGAAATCGACCAAACTCTAGATGCCACGAAGATGAAGTTGGCCTCTATCCATTTGGAAGGTAAGGCCCTCCACTAATATAAGGCCTTCCTAAAAACGAAAGATAAGGCTAGAGTAACTCCATCGAAGGGATTTTTTGAAGCATTATTGGCTAGGTTATGGGAACAAGGGTTCATGGATCCAGTAGCAAAAATTAAAAAACTAAAACAGGTGGGTTCCTTACAATAATACTTAGATGATTTCGACATTATGTTGAGCAATGCAGATTTAAGTGAGGCCCAAGCTATCAGCCATTTCCTAGGTGGACTGAAAGAGGAAATAGAGATGTCGGTATGATTGTTTAACCTCATCACCTTACACAATGCATATGCACTAGCTAAGGTGCAAGAAGTGTTGTGGCACAAGAATGGCTCAATCGATCAAGGTGGTTGTCTTCCAAGCGGGACAGCTCGACCATCTCCTGGAACAGTAACAAGAACCACAGTCAGCACCCCAACCTACAATACATCATCAAGACCAACACAACCTAATTATAACCAGGCTAATCTAAGACAGACCAAGAACTTAACCAACAAGGAAATGGAGGAGAAGAGGCAAAAAGGCATCTATTTCTAGTGTGATGAGAGTTTTTCTCTGGGTCACAAGTGCAAAAAGAAGCAACTATACGTGCTTACAATAAAGGGGGATGAGGTGGGAGAGGAAAGTGGCGTTACAGAAGACACCAGAAACCCCACTCAAGCAGAAGACCCATCTCAGCTGTCAATTCATGCTATCAATGGAACAAGCAGTTTCCAAACCATGTGAATCTGTGGTCATGTAGGTACTAGAACTTTATTCCTATTATTAGATTCAGGAAGTACTCATAAATTTTTAAATGCCAAGACAGCACAGCAGCTAGGATGCACACTAGAACCTATACATGAGCTCAAGGTATCAGCAGCTAATAGTAACATGTTAAGCTGTAAGGATATCTGCAGGACCTTCAATAGGAGTATGCAAGGGTATAAATGCAAGGCTGACTTCCTCATACTGCCCTTTGATAATTACGACATGGTATTAGGAAAACAATGGCTATCCGAATTAGGAGACATTATGTGGAACTTCAAGCAATTGCAGATGAAGTTTCAGATGGATAATCAAGAAGTTGTTTTAAAAGGGGAAGTGGACAATCACCTTCAGATGGTCTCAAGTGATGGTATGGAAAAACTATTAAAAAAGAGCTCTCAACTTTCCTTGACTCAACGTTGTGTTACAACTCTATAATGCCCGGTTGCCTCCATTCATTCCATAAACACTGATTTGCCAACATTTGTTAGTCAATTACCAGCAACTATAACTAATATCTTATTGCAGTTTGTCGTAATCTTCCAAGAACCAACAAGCCTACCCCCATAGAGGCACAATGATCACAGAATTAGACTAAAAGATGAAGCTCAGCCAATTTGCCTTAGGCCTTATCGTTATGGGGCCATCCAGAAGGATGTCACTGAAGACATGACATAAGAACTGCTAGAAGCTAGGGTTTATTCAAGCTAGTACTTCTCCTTTTTCCTCTCCTGTTGTTCTTGTTAGGAAGAAAGACAATGCACGTAGAATGTGCATTGATTACCAAAGCCTCAACAACATAACCATCAAGGATAAATTCCCCATTTATGTTATAGAAGAGTTACTGGATGAGCTACATGGAGCTTCCATCTTCTCCAAGATAGATTTGAGGTCTAGATACCATCAAATCCGAATACATCCTGAAGATATATACAAAACATCTTTTAGAACTCATGTAGGGCACTTTGAATTTCTAGTGATGCCATTTGGCCTCACCAATGCACCATCTACATTTCAAAGCCTCATGAATGAAATTTTCAAACAACAATTAAGAAAATTTGTTTTAGTCTTCTTTGATGATATCCTTATATATAGTCATGATATCCATCAACATGCTACTCACCTTGATAAAGTCTTCCAATTGTTGCTACAACATAAGTTGTTTATTAAACTTTATAAGTGTAGCATTGCAGTCTCCTTTATGGAGTATTTAGGCCATGTTATCTCTCCTTCTGGTGTGGCCACAGATCCAAGGAAGGTGCAAGCCATTCAGGATTGGCCGATTCCTTAATCTCTTAAACAACTCAGGGGCTTCTTGGGCATTGCTGGCTACTACCGACATTTTATCAAGAACTTTGCTCAGCTTTCCTACCCTCTCACCCTTTTTCTTAAGAAGGAAATGGTCTTCTGCTGGAATGATGACTTCCAACAAGCTTTTAATCAACTTAAGCATGCCCTTATTATAGCTCATGTTCTCGCACTGCCTAATTTCCATTAAGATTTTGTGGTGGAGACTGATGCTTTAGGTTTTGGAGTGGGAGTTGTACTCTCACAGGGGGGCATCCTTTTACTTACATTAGTAAGAAATTATCTCCATGCCATCGAGCCTCGCTTGCCTATGGTAGGGAAATGTTTGCTATATTATTTACTGTAAAAAAATGGGAGCAATATCTAATGGGCCGGCACTTTATCATCAAAACAGACCACCAACCATTGAAGTACTTGTTTGATCAGAAGTTAACAACCCCAAGCTAATTCACATGGCTCTCTAAGCTGATGGCTTTCGACTATGAAATTTAATATAAACAGGGCAAATCTAACACTGCAGCTGATGCCTCTCTAGAATCACTTCCTTTAATGCTTTACTTCATGATTTGTCATCTATTTCCATAGATTTATTAGATCGCATCCGTAATTCGTGGCAACTTGACTCACATCTCGGCAACATCATTACCAACCTTCAGTAGGGTCACCCCTCTTCTCGGTACTCTTGGTCATATAATCAACTCAGGTGGAAAGGCAGATTGGTGGTAGGACAAGATTCTGAGTTACGCCAACACCTACTTCATCACTTCTACAACAGTGGCCTAGGGGGGACATTTAGGAGTTCATGAAACTTACAATCGATTGGCTACCCTTGTATATTGGAAGGGTTTTTGGAAGGAAGTCAGAGAATTCATCCGCCCCTGCCCTACCTGCCAGCGTTACAAAGCCGAGAATGTTACCTATCCCGGTCTGCTTCAACCATTGTAGATTCCATCCACCATCTTTAGTGACATTACCATGGACTTCATTGAGGGTCTCCCCAAGTCTAATGGCAAAGATGTCATCCTAGTAGTTGTCGATCGACTCACAAAGTATGCTCATTTCCTGCCCTTGACCCATCCCTATACTGTTGCTAGAGTAGCTCAATCCTTCCTGGACAATGTATATAAGCTCCATGGTCTTCCTTCCACTATTGTCAGTGACAGAGACGCTGTCTTCATGAGCACCTTTTGACAAGAATTTTTTAGGGGGTGAACCTATGGCTTTCTTTTGCTTGCCATCCTCAGGCCGATGACCAATTGGAGGTGGTGAACAGTTGCTTGGAGTCTTATTTGTGTTGTATGATAGGAGACTTGACCAAGAGTTAGAGTTCATGGCTGTCACTAGCTGAATTTTGTTATAACCCTTCCTATCATACAACCATTAATCTCACTCCCTTCTAAGCCTTGTATGGTGTTCCATCTCCTATGGATCTCCCTTACCTTCTTAAGGACTCTCTAGTGGTAGCAGTAGATGTTTTTTTATAGGACAGGGAAGTTGCACCGAAGATGCTTAAGCACCACCTGTCCAAAGCTCAACAACATATGACCACTCAAGCTAATCGTCATATGACCAAGCGCTCCTTTAACATAGGCGACATGGTCCATCTAAAACTTTAGCCTTACCGCCAAAGCTCAGTGGTAGCTATAGAATTTCCTAAGCTAGCTACTAAATTTGTTGGCCCTTACAAAATACTAGATAAGATTGGGAATGTTTCCTACAAACTAGACCTCCCACCGTCATCAACCATTTGCCCAGTTTTTCACGTCTCTCAGTTAAAAGTTGCACTGACTACTGGCCAGACTGTCACCAGCCTTCCTCCTTCAACTCTCCTAACATTGATGTTAAAGCCTCTGGTTGTATTGGACAGAAGAATTGTGAAATGAGGAAACTATACTGCTACTCAATGGCTAATTCATTGGACTAACTCATCCCTAGCTGATGCCACTTGAAGTTCACCAATGATCTTCAACTCCGCTTCCTAGACTTTCCCTTGAGGACAAGGGGTCTTAAAGGGGGGGAGTGATGTTTCGTGGTAAGTAACTCAGTAAGAATTGAAAGGGGTAATGAGGGTAATAAGTTGTTAAGGTAGTTGTCATTGTTATAAGTTCTATTGGCTCCCGCCACTTAGTTTGTTTTTCATTCGATGGATTCATGTATAAAGGCAAGATCAAGGACCCAGTTAGAAAAATATATAACATATACAAATTATTTGATTCTTGCATCTTCGTCACTCTCGTTCTTCCCTCCCTCCCTCCATTGTCAACTGGCTCTGCATCGCATCAGTAAGTTAATCTTCTGCCACTGCTCTCTGTAGCGCTCTCTCTGTCGCTGCTGTTTGTTTCGATAAGTGGATCTTCTGCCAATATTCTCTGCATTGCTCTCGTCATCGTTGCTATCTATTTTGTTAAGTGGATCTTCTAGAGTTTTCTACTTGCATTCCAGTTTTCTGCTACTTAATTATTAGTTATATTAATTAATATTACATGTAATATTTATTGATGGTACAATTAAATCAAACTTAGACAAATTGTTTGTAGCAAACCCAATAAATAATTAGAGCCACTTGGACTGTTGAAAATTTTAGGAGCTAGATATTAAACCTTCAATGCCTAACAAAACATTCATAAAATGATATTAAATAGATAATACTCAATCAACTGAAAAAGATTTGGCAGGCATGACATCTTCTATTTATGAAAAAGTTGATTTAGCATGAAATTATTTTAAAACTATTCAAACATTTAATGGAAACACTTAGTATAATTACTTGTTTTGTGGTAGAATGTTTAAATGTGGAGGAATTTACAGGATAAAGTAATATTTTGCTGGTATAAAAGGCAATATTGCTTTTTGTAAAAATTTAACATTTGATGTGCGTGAGATGATTACGAATTATTTTAAAGAACAAACCAAAAAGAAAAAAGAAAAAATGGAGGTTCATAATATTTCTTTCAGAGATGATGAAGTAGCAATTATTCTAGAAGTATCACATAAAGGAAAAAGAACAACTACTGTTAATTTATAATCTTATTTTCCTTCAAGAAGTTACTCCTGGTTCTCAATTGAGTTTAAAAAGCATTTTGTATAATAAGGACGTTATTTTACATTGTAAAAGAACTTGGGATAGATGGTTGTATCATTCTTTTGTTCCTTTGAATGTTCTAAATTCACTTTATTTTCAAGAAGCAATAGATGTCACAATAATAATATATATTGGATTTAAAGTCTTCTTATTATAAGATTCATGTGTCATTACTTCAAGATTTGAAAAAATTATATCAATTGATTATGGATTTATATAGATCTAAATGAGAAATAATATGATGCACTATTATGACAGATGGTTGGACTGATCAAAGACAAAGAATTTTGATCAATTTTTTAGTTTACCGCGATATTGGAACAGCTTTTGTAAAGTCTGTTGATGCTTAAAAAATGGTGAAAAAGTACTCATAATTTATTTCAAAAATTTTCTGAAATTATTGAGTATGTTGGATCAAAGAATGTGGTTCACTTCATTATAAATAATACAGATAATTATGTATCAGCTAGATACTTGTTGAAATCAAAATATGAGAATATTTATTGGTCTCTATGTACTACTTAAAAAATATTAGATCTATATTTTATATTTTTCATTTTGTTTTACGTGCATCTAAGATTATGATTTTTGTATATAATTATTTAATCTTTTTATCTTGGTTGAAAAAGCAAAAAGATTAGGTTGAGATAGCGTGTCTTGTTGTTATTAGATTTGCAACTACATTTATAACCTTGTAAAGTATTTATGATTTCAAATAAGTACTACATAATTTAATGACGAGTAAATACTTTTTGATTCACAAATTATCAAAAAGTGAGAAAAGAAAATAAGTATATACTATTATTCTAGATAATAAATTATCGGATACTTGTTTAAATGTTCTGAAGATTGTGACTCGACTAATAAGATTGTTGAGGATTGTTGACTCATATGAGAAGTCATCTTTAGGTTATATATAAGATGACATGCGTAAGGCTCACAATACAATTACGAATATTTTCAAAGGAAATGAGAGATTATACAAGCCTTATTAAAAAATTATTAAGAAATGATGGGATAAACATCATACTCAAATGATTTATTTAGCAGCTTATTTTCTCATTCCTTTTTGCTTATTTAATGAAGATATAAGCACAGATACAATGATAAATGGTGTTTTTGACGTAACTAAGCACAAAGGTATGTTTTTAGCAGTAGTAGAATCAAATGCATAAAATGAAATCAAATTGTATCGTGAAAGTTTAAGGAGTTTTACCAGACCATCTGCAAAAAGGGAACTTATGATACAAAAATAAAGCATGGTTAGTTTTCATAATTTAAATTTCATTTTTTACTTATTAATGATATATTTTAATATATTTCTTATAATTTTTAATTTAAAATATAGATGAGTGGTAAAAATTATTTGGTGAAAGTGCTCCAACTTTAAGAAACATTGTCATTATTAGATTACTTAATCAAACGACTTCTGCATGAGGTTATAAACTTAATTATAGTGTTTTTTTAACACATTTACACTAAAAATTGAAATTGTTTAGAGTATCAAAGACTTATTGACCTTGTTTTTGTTACTTATATTCTGAAGATGAAGAATATGCAATTTATTGATTAAATTTGATTTCTAAGTAATTGTATTTTTTGTTATTAATTTTATATTTTTTATTATTTTTCAAAGCACTTAATAACAAGAGAACATATAATCTAATTGATATCGATTGCATTGATTGTACTAACTTTTGGATCGAAGAAGATAAACCATCACCTGATCTTGATTATAATGAATTTGAAAGTGTGATTTATGAAAAAAAAATGCATTTGTTACGACAAATAAATTAGGCACATTTATTAACGGTAAGTTGCTTTTTTTATTTTTAAAGTATAAGTTATTTAAAAATAATTTCATATAATACTAATTTATAATTTATTTAAATGTAGTAGAAGATGTTGACGCAAATAGTTTATATGAAAGTATAGTTTATGATTCTTTACATAATGTTGGAGAATTTGAAATTCTTAATGAAGATGAAACAAAACTTCTATTAAAAATACAATATTAATTTTTATGTCTTACATTAGATTTAATTTTAGTTAAAATTGTTACTATTAAGTACACATTAATAAATATTGGTGTTTTACTTCTATTTTAATCAGATATTTAATTTCTATCAATATATGTACTTATTTTCATAATTTATATATTTATTATTTTATACCGGTTCAATACTAATTTCATAACGATCTGATACCAGTTGAATTTCTAAACCGTAAACTTCTCTCCCCACCCGTTCGCTGTCCAATCCAAATTTGAAAACATTAATTAAAACTGTAGAGAATTTTGCTTTCAAAGTGTTTCATAAACCAGTACCCCATCCATTGGGTCATGAAGTCCTTTTCGTAAGGTTATAAGTAAATTAATTAAAGAATTTATAAGAAATATTTTATTTATAAAAAATTTATAAATAAAAGTAATGTCAATATAATTAATAATCAATCACTCGTATCTTAGTATGGTTTCAAGTTCATATCATACTGTTTACTAGTACAGTATAGTATAATCTCTCTTCTTAGGATTATAAATAAATTTATTATATAAATTATAAAAATATTTTATTTTTATTTTTAAGAAATAATTTATTTATAAAATTGTTATGAATAAAAATAATTTCAAAATAATTAATAATGAATCATTGGTAGAGAACGACTAAGGAAGTTAAAAAAAAAGTGACCAATTAACTGATTAATAAAATTATTTGTTATAATTAAAATTTCATTGTTATATTGAAAAATAATAGTTAATTGAAAGTACATGAAATTTTATATAAAAAAATGATTAGATGAATGAAAAATAAGATTATTCGAGAATGTACAGTAAACGCTTGACATGTTTCTTTTCTATTAGATCCATTACAAGGGAAATGAAAATCAAAACATATTTTGCCGAGATGAAACAAGAGTTATAGGTAAATAGAACTCTTTTTGTATATTCATAAATATGAATTCTATATAAAAAGAAGGCTAATTAAGTAATTATATTGATACTCTCTTTGTTATAGTTTATATTTTACTCGAATCATTATTTTTGGAAATTATTATTTATTTTCTATACTTATTATTATCACTCGATTCTTTTTCTATTATTCTTCATCAACAAAATAAATAAATAAATAATAAATTACTTCTTTTTTATAAAAAGATACCGTACAATTACCCTACAAAAATAATAATAATGACAGAGCAACTTTCTTTGTTCCTTAGTATTATTGCCTTTCGATATAAGGCAAAGAATTAAAGGTCCAACTTCCAATAGGATCAAACACGAAACTTCATCTCTTGCTTTCACTTTCATTAAACAGATTTCCATCACCCCCATTATACGAAGTTTTTCTTGTTTCTTCCTAGCTTGTAAACATTGCCAACAGATTAAGATGGGAAATTCGATGGTGAAGGACGTGGAAAGGAGGCAATATGTATATGCTTACCCATATTTTAACACCGGCACGTGGTACGTTATGACTAGCTTGGTGATATAAGAAAAGGATGGCTATTCAAAAATGACAAGATTATGTCACGCACAAAGCAAATGAACCTGAAAGGTGCCTGCAAAACAGGTTAGCTTACCAAGAAATTTGTCCTATTCATCTTTCAGGACCGTTGAAATTCAATTTAAAAATTGAGCAAAATTTAAATAATTTAATCAGTATTAAATTATTATAAAATAAATATATAATTATAATAAAATTTATTAATAAATTAAAGTAATAGTTGAATTTAAATATAATTATCAATTAATTAATTTTACTATTAAATTGTTCGATTTGCTATTTAATTGAATATTTTTATCATTAAATCGAGTAATTTTAAAATTAAATCGAATAATTTTACTACTTAATTAGTTAATTTAATTATAAAAAATAACTTATAAACAAATCAAACTAGTTTACTAGCTAGTTCTTGATTAATTCGATCAAATCAACTAGTTTAATTTGATTTTTAAATCACTTAAAATTCTTTATTACAAGAGATAATCTCAAAATTCTTACACTTATGAAATGTTATAAGTGAATTATTTTATATCAAAAGAGATATAAAGTTATAGTAAATTATATATGATAAAATATTCGTAATCCATTACTTTAAAGTTTTAGATTAAGATATAATATTCTTGAATTGTATATCAATGCTAATTTGGATTTAGTTCATTTTTTTTCCAGACTTCTCTTCTTTCCTGATAATTAGTATCAAAACTCGAGTTGGTTTAACTGAAGCAAAGTTAAAATTTTGAGTCAGTGTTCTCCTCTCTATTGTGAAATTCAATAACTTTTTCATTTTTTTCTCCGGACTTCTCTACTTTCCTAATAATTAGTATAAGAACTCATGTTGATTTAACTGAAGCAAAGTTTAAAATTTTGAGTCGGTGTTCTCCTCCCTATCGTGAAATTCACTAACTTTGCATGGACTGTACATTAAGAGAAAGCGATTTGAATGATCCAATTATAAAAGAGAGATTGTTGAGAAACATTACATGTAAATTATCCTACATCGAAAAGAGATTTAATATTTTTGTTGGCCTATATGACACATAAGAGGATGTGGTGAATTAAGTTCTTAAAAATTCTTTTCAATATTATTAAACTTAAATTTTTTTACCAATTTTAATTAAATGCGGAACTAAACAATAATTGAATTAATTAAATTAAATAATAAATGAAACAATATAATATAAATGCATAAACATAAAAAAGAAAGGGAAGAAGGGATACAACCTATTTATTTTAGTTCGTAGCAGTTCACTTGCCCTACTTCCAATCT
>JAOXYD010000004.1:793443-803524 GCA_028565735.1 Pinacopodium congolense | reverse complement strand
ACGACTCCACTGGGGATCGAACCCAGAATCTCTGGTTCCGTAGACCAGCGCCTTATCCATTGGGCCATGGAGTCTTTTGATGCTAACGGAGACAAACAAAATTATATAAAGTACATAATAGACGTTCTTTTGCATAAATTTTAGTTATATTTTTGTGTAAAGATGGAAGTTGTTACATAATAGATCATGTTTGCTGTATAAAATATTAGATAAATTAATAATTTAAAATTAAATGAAAACTTAATTTAATTAAAATCTTTGTGAAAAAAAAAAGACATTATTCTTAATCATTTGTTCTTTTCAAAATTTTTAATGGAATTATATTAACTTCAGCATATATAGAACCACGAAACTTCATCTATAGCTTTGAGGAAAGCATTTCTGTAAGCCGTATATGTTAAACTCTCTTGTTTCCATCTCGCTTGCAGTCCAAACTAAAGCATTCATTAGCAAATTGATGGCGAAGTACGTTTAAGGGAACCAATATACCAGCTTGACCCCAATATTGCCTGCAATTGTCTTCCTTCCTCACATCAATAGGTGGTACGTGGAACTTGTGAGTAGTTCAGTGAAAACATGACAAGGTTCAGTCACCTAACCGAAAATCAAATGAAGAATGCAATAATTCATTAAATAAATATTAAAATGTTGCTTAGTTGAGTTATGAATTATATTTTTTATTGTGATTGTTGTATTTTTTTATTGGTGATTACGTTTTCTTTTTTATTTTTATACTGTATTAATATAATTTTTTTAATGAATTTTTATGTTTTAAAAAATAAAAAATGAAAATCTAACTAAATAGGACTAAGTTTATCAATTGGATCTAACTTATTCATTAAATTTGAGTTATTATCTTCTCATGTAACTTATTTCAAATATATGATTTATTAAGTTGTTGAATCGTCTCTAAAATTTATTTAAAACTATTTAAAAAATAATTATTAAAAATTTTATGTTATATTAGGAGATTTATTGAATTTTGATTATAAAATTAATATATTTGAGTTCAGAATAACTCATTTCAGAAGTATTTTGATTTACACTTAATTACACACTTGAATAAAGATAGTATACCAATAACTCATTTTTATAATGAAGTAAAAAAAATTACAAATTTATTCATAAGATAAAATACTAGTTGTAACACTCTCTTGTGGCCATCATCATATTACATTTTTAAAATGTTACTTATACATCACCAGAAGAAAATATTTGGTGGTTATTACAAGAAAATATCTAAAATGTTTTAATATATTTTAATTTATTTACTGATATATAAAGAATATTTTACATATTTCCTTATACGAAATTGTTAGGTCATCTAAAATATATACGAAAATTTTAAACATTTGACGGTAAGAGATGGATACTCCACCAAGTATTTTCTTAAGATCAATTAGTCTTCATCAATAATTTAAAATTAATTCCTGAAGATACTGGCATGTAACAACAGCACTTTAAAGCTGAAAAGCTATTGCAGAAGCAGCAAGGTTTTCAATACCTATTCACATGTTGCAACACGCAAATCGGTAAAAGGACAAAAGGGTCTCTTAATGATATGGTTAAATCACTATCCTTCCCCGGTTCTTCTCCTTCCTGCTTACCTAACCTGACAGAAACTATGTAAGTATAAAAATCCTGACTAAGTAACGTCTCCAAGTGTGGAAGACGTGAATTGGCGTTGATTTCTATGAAGCCCTGCCTACGTAATTGCTTATAAATAAGAAGCCAACAGCTCAATCTCCCATCATCATCCTGAGACCACATATTTCCAAGCGAAACTTTCAACAACAATGGCTACCCTCATTGCTCCTGAACAAAACGTCTCTGTTGAAGACGCAGAAGCTCTCTATCAGGCTTTTAAAGGTATAGATTTCTTGCCATTCTTGGTATAGTTTTCACTTTACTGTATCTGATTCTGTCCTCTCCAAAATAAAGAAATATTTTAATTAGTCAGATAAATCCATCCCAACCGAGACAGATGTGCATTCCCAATGTTAGCAGGTGAACAGATGCCGAGTCACGTACTTTCCTATATTATCTTTTCCTTAACAGATAGTATTAGAGTCAAAAACCAAGTTATTTATTTCCTTTCCCCTGAATATTTAAAGCAGCAAATCAGTATCCTAGGTCCTATAAATAAGAAAGTCATTTCCATGTCTCCTTCAAAGATCGAACTAACCTGGGGTTAAAGATACTAAAAAATGGCTACCATTTGTTTTCCTGAAAAAGTTTCTTACGTTGAAGATGCAGAAGGCCTCCGAAAGGCTTTCGCAGGTTATGTAGACCTCTTTTTTCTTGTTATTCCTCTCATTTCTTGGTGGGATCATCCTAATCTTTTTACAGGACAAATCAATAAATAGTGTTTGATTTGATCCTTTTTTCCGTTTTTCAGGGTGGGGGACGAACGAGAAAGCTGTCATTTCGATCCTGGCACATAGAAATGCAGCTCAAAGGAAGGAAATCAGGCAGGCTTACCAGGGACTGTATCAGGAAGATCTCATCAGGCGTCTCGAGTCTGAGCTCTCTGGGGACTTCGAGGTTCATTACCGTTTTTCCTGATAAATTCTGATTACTATTCTTAAAAATCTTAATCTCAACTTGTAATATTATTAAGGTCACATATAGAAGATTTAACTGGAATGTTATTTGTTCATGTCTGAAACAGAGAGCGGTTTATCGCTGGATATTGGAGCCAGAGGACAGAGATGCAGTGTTGGCTAATGTGGCCTTGAAGAAAGCTGATGATTTTCATGTCATCGTTGAAATTGCTTGTGTCCATTCTGCAGAGGAGCTCTTAGCTGTGAGGAGAGCTTATCATGCTCGCTACAAGCATTCCCTCGAAGAAGACGTTGCTGCACATACAACCGGCGATATCAGGAAGGCAAGGGCTTAGCTTTCCATTTTCTTTTTTTTGTTTTTATTTTTACGTATCTTTATCAATTATGTATTTTTATTGATTTTGAATTATTTTTTATTTATATTTTTTATTTGTATACGATTTTTTAAATTTTTATTTAAAAAATAAAATCATAAACGTTTTCAAACATGATTAAATCAGTAATTTTATTGTTATTGTTATTTTTATTTTTTAATTATAAAAAATAATTAATATTATTTTTATCAATTTTTATGTATTTTTATATTTTATTTTTATTAGTTTTTATATTTAAAGGACAAAAAAAATAAAAATTAAACCAAATAATCTATCTTTTTAATTCTGTTTCTTATTTTTATTTTTCATAAAAAAATTAATGTAAGTTACTTTTACAGATTTTTATATTTTATATTTTTAATTAATTTTATTTATTTTTATTAGTACATTATATTTATTTATTTATATATTTTAAAAAATAAAAACTAAATATCATACTAAAAAAACTAAAGAACTCCAAATGTTTAGTTTCATCTTAGTTTTTGATTTTGATTTTGATTTTTTGTTTTTTTAAATATAAAAGTCAATAAAAATACATTAATATAGCACAGAAATCGAAAAAAATATAATTATCAATACAAAAATACAACAATCATAATAAAAAATTAAAACTCACAACCCAATTAAACATGCCTTAGTTTGTGAATTTTAAATTTTTATTGTGATTGTTATATTTTTGTATTAGGTATTATATATTTTTTTATATTATATTAGTATGTTTTTTTAATGATTTTTATATTAAAAAAAAAAAAGTAAAACGTGACCTTAAATTTCATTCCACTTATTGCAGCTCCTGGTTGGACTGGTGACAGCGTATAGATATGAAGGTACTGAAATCAACGCAAAGTTGGCTGAATCAGAAGCTGCAAAACTTCACGGTGCATTCAAAGACAAGGAATTTAATCACGAAGAAGTCATCAGGATCCTCACCACAAGGAGCAAAACACAGCTGATGGCAATCTTCAATCGCTACAGAGATGATCATGGCACTTCCATCACCAAGGTATAACCAAAATCTATGGTAAAGCATATCAGATTCGGGATCAAATGTTTTTGTGTGTAATAGGCTCTGCAGAGTGAGCATCCTGATGGATTCACAAAGTTGCTGCTCGTAGCCATTCGATGCTTCAATAACCATATCAAGTACTATGAGAAGGTGGAATTTCTCAAGCATTCTCGTCTTCGTTTCAGTGATGAAATCTCAATGAACTTACGCTGATTTCACTGTGAGCTATAGGTTTTACGCAATGCCGTCAATAGGGTCGGGACCGATGAGGAAGGGCTGACACGTGTGATCGTCACGAGAGCAGAGAGGGACTTGAGGGAGATCAAGGAGCTGTACTACAAGAAAACCAGTGTCAGTCTTGATCAGGCAGTGAATAAGGAGACTCATGGAGATTATAAGGATTTCCTTCTTGCTCTGCTTGGAAATAAGAACTAAGTTAATTGCTATAGCGATATGGAGAGGAACTTCGTTTCCATGAGTGTTTATTATCAGCTGTTCTTAGATCTACTTTGTATGCAACCCTCCTTTGTTTGCGTTTAAGTAATATAAATTTCTGTTTCAGTCTTTCAACCTTTCACAAAGCCGTGCAGGTTGGTTCTTTGTTAAAAGATGTGTGGAGTGGGGAAATAAAACAGTAGGTACAACGCAAGAAAGAACAAAGAATACATCAAATAAACTGTCTCCAAAGAGACATAGCGAGAGAAAATTCTTGATTTAGTAATTTGTATAAAGTAAAATAGATTATTTTTAATAGAACCTTAACTTAATGTAATACAACTCAAGAAACTCTATTTTTTTCGTTATAGACTATCGTTAATCTACTATCTTCATTCCGAATTATAACGACAGTGCACAGGAATGTAAATGACGCCTTTACCCTCTACTTTTACCACAAACTTTACAAAAAAATTTATATGACATTCTTCTAAAATATTAAGTGGGATCATAATTGTTAGTGGATCTTGCTATTATGGGTCAGAAGAAGTAAAGTTGGTGTTTTTATTTTGTTTTGTCAAAAAAAAAAACGTGCAGTCCTTCTTTCTTGATAGCTTCTTTTCCTTTCTTGTTTAGATTGATTTCAACTTTTTTATATAGGTCTCATATATAGGTTATAGTTGACAAGTAAGAGAGTACGAGAGAAGAAGAAACTAAAAAGAAAAGAAAATAAAGAGAAGTATGAGACCTAAATTATTTTATTTAGTTAAGATCAAAGTATATTATAATTTTGAAGCTTTTTTTATTTGTATTTTTTTGGTATGATATTTTTCTATTCCTCTTATTATTATTGTGTGGTTATTGTTACTATTTGTTGATCAGGGAAAATTGGTTATTGTATCAATTATTTTTTATATTAGGTGATTTACTAGTTTAAATTTATAATTTTTACCCCTTTATTTTAAGGTGATTTTCTATATTAAAAATTTTGGTGTCTCGTACATTTAACTTCTTAAGATATTATTATACTATTTGTGATTAAATTATTTTAGGATTTGTTATACTCAATAGTTTTATATAAATCCAAGATAATTATTTTTGACATTTCTCTATGATAATATTATTATTGGTGATATTCTCCCAACAACTGATATTAGAGTTATTTTAAGTTAATTATTAAGTTTAACTATGGACGAAAAGTTTAATAAAATTATAAATTTATATGGAACAAATTACCACATATAGGGGAACAAAATAAATATCTTTTATTTATAATAAAGTTGCATTTGCCAGTATTTATTGTTCAAATACCTAAAGACAAATCTGATGAGGTGTGAGCTTTTGAACATAAACAAGTATGTTGTTTTATTAAGCAATTTGTTGAGAATAATGTATATAATCATATTTATGTGAAATATATACTAGAATATTATGAAATAAACTTGAGAAATTATATACGTCAAAGACGGGTAACAATAAATTGTTTTACCCGAAAAAATTAGTACAGTTGAAATATAAAGAAAGTAGTTCTATTACAGATCATTTGAATGAATTTCAAGGGATTGTAGATTAATTGTCAAGTATGGATGTTATTTTTTATAATGAAATTCTTACATTTATAATGCTTGTGTCATTGCTTGTCTCTTAGAAGACTTAAAAATTTTATTAAATAATTCTATTCCTAATTGTATGGTGACTATAGAGTTAGTAAAAAGTGATATCTTGAATGAAGAGATGAGACGAAGGTTATAAATATCTCTATTTTCACAATAAGATATTTTAGTTACAATTATTATGGGGGAGAAGTCAAAATAAAGGTTCTAAAAGTATCTACAGAAGTAAAAGTAAAGGTAAGTCCAACAAATATGTTAACATTAAATGTCGTCACTATCATAAAAAAGGACATACCTAAAAGTTTTGTAGAAAATTGAAGAGAGAAAAGGAGAATGACAAGAAGCGAGGTAATGACAGCGATGATATGAAAGCAACTGTTACAACTAAATAAGATTTTCCTATCTTCTATAATATTGATTATGTTAATTTAACAAATCATGAAATTAGTTGGGTAATCAATAGTGATGCTTCTATCCCTACAACTGCTCAAAAAGATTTCTTCATGTCCTATATTTTTTATGATTTTGAAATTACCAAGATGGGTAATGATGGTAATTCAAAAGTATCGGTATTAATGATGTTCACTTAGAGACCAATTGTGGCATTAGATTACTCTTATAAAATGTAAAGTATGTTCCTGATATTAGACTCAATTTGATTTCTATTGAAAACTTTAACGAAGAAGGGTGTTGTAACACATTTTAAAATGATCAATAAAAGGTGACGATGGATTCTCTTATAGTAGCTTAAGGTGAGAAATTTTCTACACTTTATTTGATGTAAGTCAAAATTTTCGAAAACATGATCAATGCAGTGAAAAATGATGATAAAGTGAAGACATGACCTAAGAAACTTAGTTATATAAGCAAGAATTATGCCAATATTAGTCAAGAATTTTGTTTAAATTGGGTTAATCTATTACATATTAGATACCCTGTTTTATCATATCCTTTTTCATTTTATCTAATCCTTGTTATCTCTCTATTATTGTACAATAATCGAGAGATAGCCTATTCTATTTCATTCATATCTATTCTTGACTATGAACTATTTAAAAGAATTTCTTTTTGTACTTTCATTTTTATAATTTGAATTTTTTTAATTAGATTAAACAATGTGCATTTAAGAAGATATGCTTATTGTATAGTCGAAAAATAATATAGAGTTTCCTTCAAGAGTTCTACAGATCCAAATAAGAAATCTGAAATATTATAATTAATATATTCTGATATAAGTGATTCATTTGAGATTAAATCATTTGGCGATTCATATTATTTTATTACATTTAATGATGATTATTTAAGGAAGCTGTGAATTTAAACTCTGAAGAATAAAAACCAAATTATATATGTGTTCAAATAATTTCAAGCTATAGTTAAAAGAGAAATTAGAAAGAAAGTGAAGTGCCTTAAGTCATATCATGTGGCGAGCACATTGGACTACTTGAGAGATATTGTAAAGAGTAAGGCATTCGATACAAGATGACTCAACCTAAAACGCTTCAGTTGAATAGAATAGTTGAGAGGATGAACATGATATTTATGGAGAGAATCAAAAGCTTACTTTTACATGAAAATTTGCCAAAGACATTTTGAGCCGAAGTATCAAATACTATGATATATATCTTAAATCTTTCTCCATATGTTCCTTCAAATTTTGATGTTCCAAAAAGGATACTTTCAGGAAAAGATGTTTCCTATGATTACTTATAGGTCTTTGGATGTAAAGTGTTCTTGTGTGTTTCTAATGAAGAGAGGTCAAAACTTGATATAAAGACACGATAGTGTGTATTTATTAGTTATGGTCTATATATATATTTGGCTATAGGTTTTATGATACAGTTGAGAAGAAAATTGTAAGAAGTCGAGATATAATATTTGTGGAGAACTAAACCATAATTGATATTGATAAGATTAAGAAGACGAATGTTCAATCTAGTGATGATTTAGAGATAATGTCTCCAGTAATGGTGTCGGAAAGAGCTGAAGATGCGAATCAGATTGAACAAACTGAAGTTGAAAATACTCCCATAGAGATAAATTTTGATGATAATGAGCTTCTAACTTATGAAGTTCAAATTCTGTTTCAAGAGGTAGGTAACCTTTCACTCAGTATCCTACTAATACTTATAAATTGAATTTGATAGATAATAATGAACTAAAAAGTTATGAAGAAGCCATAGATAACAATTATAAGAAGGAGTGGATTGAAGCTATACAAGATGAGATAAAGTCCTTACGTGAGAATCATACCTTTAAGTTTTTAAAACTACCTAATGATAAAAGAGTTTCAAAGAAAAACTGGGGAATAAAGTTAAACATGAAGAGCTCTCTTCACAACCATGATACAAAACTAGACTGATTGTTAATGGATTTAGTCAAAGAAAAGGTATTAATTTCGATAAATTTTTTCTCTTGTTGTTAAGATGTCTTCCATCCATATTATACTTAGTTTAACAGTTAGTCTTAATTTAAAGGTTGAGCAAATAGATGTGAAAATATAATTTCCATATAGCAATTTAGAATAAGAGATTTATATGAAGCAGTTAGAGAGTTTTAAGGTAAAAGGGAAAGAGGACTACGTTTGCAAACTAAAGAAGAACTTATATGATTTGAAATAAGTATCAAGACAATGATATAAGAAGTTTGAATCAGTTATAAAGGAGCAATACTATAAAATGACTATTTCAGGCCATTATGTATGTTAACAAAAATTCTCTAATAATGATTTTAACATTCTTTTGTTATATGCTAATGATATGTTAATTGTTACTAAGAATGCTTCTAGGATAGATAATTTGAAGAAACAGTTAAGCAAGTCTTTTACCATGAAAGATAGGAAAGGTGTTTCCTTCTGGAGGTAGGAAAATCATGACTTTGAGTATTCAGAGATGCTCTCATTTTTCCTAATAATTTGGCTCAGTAAGAGATTGCTTCTTCTAAAGCATGTATTGTTTGTTACACTTAAATAATCTAATTAATTCTCCAGGTAAAAAAACATTTAACATTTCATCTTCTAAAACCAATACTTTTGAGGACTAGTAAATCAAATCCTTAGTATAAGGATTATTCAAGATAGGAAAGTAAATAAGTTGTAGTTATCTTAAAAGAAGTACACTGAGAAGTTGTTTCGAAGATTAACATGGACAATGCTAAAGTGGTTAGTTCTCCTCTTATTATTCACTTTAGATTGAGTACTAATCAATGTCCTTCGAAGCCAAGCATACAACGAGTTCCTTATACTTCAGCAGTTGGTAGTTTGATACTATAGTATGTACTAGACTAGATATTACTCATGTAATTGGTGTTACTAGTAGATTCCTTTTTAATCTTAGTAAGGAACCAGGATGTTGTTAAATGCATTATAATAAGGATGTATTTTATAATATTTTTATATGTGTTTCAATATTATTTTATCCCTATTTTGATGTCTAATTACTTTATTTATGTTCATTTTCAGTTTACATGTAGATATGACCTTAGGACATAAATATAAGTTGAAAGGGTCAAGTGTTGAACTAAGGAGGTTCTAATCATGTGTTTTGATGATGAAAAAACATTATTCTTACTAATGTTTAAGTTTTTGATGCATTTATAAGTTAGACTAATGTTTAAAATGTAAGAATATATTTATGAAGTCTAAGGTAGAAGAGCTCAAGCATTAGATGATAAAGAATAGATAAGGATTAAAAATCAAGTGATGATTAAGAGTGAAGATCAAGTTTGGATAGGTTTAGGAAAAGGGCTTAAAATGTAAATTTCCTAAAATTGATCTTAATTAATGGTTGAAAAGAGCTCTCACATTTTAATGACACATTTGCATATAGGCATATAAGAGTTGAATTGTGGTTTTAGTGATCAATTAGATTTAATTATGATATTTTCCATATTAGAAATTGAATTAGAATAGCATATAAGCTAAATGTTGCATAATTAAGTTGAAATGTATTGAAATGATTTAATATATATTTGTTGGTATGTTTTAGTAAATTAGTTATTTGAGTGTTAATCATATGTACTTGAATTTGTTTGTGTCATAAGTGTGTTGTAAATTACGGTTTATGAAAAAATTGAAAAAGTTTTAAAATT
>JAOXYD010000004.1:761950-793343 GCA_028565735.1 Pinacopodium congolense | reverse complement strand
TGGAGAAGCCCTCTTTATATAGGAGTGAAGCAGCTACAAGTGGAGGAAGAAGACAAGCCGCAAATGTTGAAGAATCTGCTGAAAAACGCGTCTTCCGCCTTATAACGGCACCCTCCACTGTTTTACAATGGCGCCGTTATAGGATGAACATCTTGCCGTTAGCATGCAAATTTTGACTCCTTCAACGATGGTCTACAATCGTTCAATGGCGGTCTACAATACTTCTGCAAAGGGGGTCGTTATATGTTGACTTTTGAGTTGACATTTTACACAACTTTCATATTTTAACTCCAATCTTCATTTTTAAGCTCCCTAATTCAAAGTAAACATAATAACACATAAATAGAAAATTTAAGCGCTAAATAAGGTTAAATTAACATTAAATAACATCTAAAAATACTACAAATTTAACCCCTAACAACGATAATCAGAAATGCAAGAAGGATTAGGACTCTTATGGATTAGAGAAATAAAGGTGGAGTTAATCTCCTTAAGAAGTTTTCCATGTTGGAAAAAATCTTGAATAGTAAAAATAATATCCTTACCTATTATATGCCAAGTTCTTTTAAAAAATAAAGCATTGAAACCATCTGAGTCAGGAGCCTTATTAGGATTAAAGGAAAAGACAACATCCCTAATCCCTTGAGCAGAGATAGTGGAAGTTAAAGAAGTAGCAAAATCCTCTAAAATCTTGGTTGGAAAAGGGGATCAATAAGCACCTGAGGATGAGGAAGGACTTTCTTTTTCCTAAGATTATCCTGAAAAAAGGTTACAAACTGATTTTGGATCTCATTAAAAGAGAAAAAATGATGACCATTACTGTCAATTAAAGAGTAAATATTGTTCCTGTTCCTATTCCTATTTGAGATTATAGAGTTATGGAAATTTTTGGTATTACAATGCCCATCTTTCAACCATTTAATCTGAGAAGCTTGTTTATAAAAACTTTCATGGTCTTCTAAAGACTTGATCAAAGAATTGATCGCATCCCTCTCCTGAATCAAGAGATTTGGATCATTAGGAAAAAGTCTCATTTGATTCTAAATATTACTAAGACTAGCCTGATTATTAGAAACTCTCATCGATAGATTACCAACATCCTGAGAGTTCAAAATTTTGAGAGCTTGTTTAACCATTTTAATCTTAGTAACAACACAAAACATAGGAGTAACTTAAATAGGGGTCGACCAGGCTTGCTCGACAATTTTAATGAATTTGGGATGATTTACAAGAAAATTTTAGAATCTAAAATGAGACACCCTCTTGATATTAGAGAGAAAACATTTAACCACAATAGGCGAATGGTCATAGATGTTTAGGATTTTCTAACAAAAGGAACTAGGAAAGGTAGAAAGCTAAGTGGAATTAATAAGCGCCCTATCTAGTTTGTGAACAACAAAAAGATTACCAGCCTATCTATTGGTCCGAGTAAAGTCTAAACCACTAGAGTTTAAATAAACTAGATCACAGTCATTCACACAATCTCTAAAATCTCGCATACTGGAGAGGGCATAGTTACTAACTAGAGAAGTTTCATGGGAATTAAGGATAGATTTAGAATCACTAGCTATAATCTAAGGATTGTTCCCTATGTTCATATGGATACTTTTGAGAGAAAACCAAATATTTTTCCCATGGTTAAGATTATTTAAACCATAAACACAAGTCATAAAGAAAGGAGATGAACTATTTAAATGATTGACTTCCAGATGAACAAGTTGGTCATTTTAAAGAGAGGGACACATGAGTAGCTATTAGGGCTCCAAGCTAACACTAGCATAGAATTTAAAATAGAACTTAAATTATTAAGACTAGATCAATTAGAAAAAATAACTTTGCTAACTTTATCCAAATAAGAATAAGACTTGATCCTAGTTTCAATTAAACAAAAAAAGGAAGCCGAAAAAGATTTAAGGATACTCTTAACATCTTTTTTTTTTTTAATGAATAAGGCCTCTATTATTCCAAAAAACTAACAATATAATGAATAAGTAAAAGACACAAAACACCTAAGCTATATTGCAAGTTTTCTTCTAGATTTTATACTCTTCCTAACTGAAAACTCTCCATCTTCGTCAAAGGTAGAAAGTGAAAGAGGGTTACCAGGCTCTCCAAGAGTAGGTGCCAAGGAATTTCTAGGAGGTCCCTCTATGTTCTCTTGTCCTCCTCTTTCCTAGACTTGATCATCTTGATTCTACAGACTGATATGTTCTTGGACCTCCACCTGTAGGTAGGGCTCAATAGCAATATGAGTATCATTTGAAGTCACCACTTTTTTCCATAGGGGATACAAAATTTTCCTATTGTGCTTCTGTATCAATACCATTTCCCCTTGAGATATGTTGGAATATGCAATTGAGAGTTATCCTAAAGGTCCATACGTATCTTTAGCTCCTCTGTGTTTTGATTAAGAGTTGTTGTATTGTGGAAAAGGTTCTCATCCTTATTCACTAACTCCTACCACATCCCTGATTCAAAAACTCTCCCTGTAGGTTTCCATTCTTTCCTTAGATTCTGTTGGTCAAGTTACCATTCATATTCAATTTTAATTTCCTTCATAATATAATCTCCTTCTTCATTGTATATAGCTATATCAAAAACACTAGGCCAAGGTTTTTGCAAGTCCACTTCAACACACACACGAGCATAATTTTTCTTGGACATCTTAGAAGTTTGAGTACCCATCATCACTGGTTTTCCTACCGAACTAGCAATCGGACTTAGAACATTTGTATTCCAATATTCTATTGGAATGTTATGGAAATGAGTCCAAATAGGAGCAAACCTAATTGCTTCATTCTCGCCCATTTTAAGACTCCACCTTTTCATTAAAAAAAAAAAGGTTTCCCTTGTATATGCCCGGGGCCTTTTTCTAATACAAATTTCATTCCTTCCTCCGAATCAAATTTGATCAAAAATTGATTTGAGCTAGTGATTAGGGTGTTAACTAAACCAAAAGATAACCAGGATTTCGAAAGAGCACCATACACAACTGAAAAAGCAGGACTCTTACCAATAAAGAATCCAATCATAGTATTTCTGTGTGATATAGTTCCTTTTCGAGCCAGATCCAATGGGGGGGATTGACAACAATTTTATCACCTTGTATTATTGGCGGGATATAATATAGGTATTTAGCATCTGTAGACCCCTCTAAAACATTTGCAACCACCGACTTCTAAGTATGTGAAAGCACTTTTTCTGACGCCAATAGAGCTCAGCTAGCAAGATCTTTATAATTGAAAGAGCTAGAAGAACAATTTTGATGAAGAGCAAGGAAAGGAGAAGGAAATAAGTTCAAATTTGGAATGGTAGGACGTGAATTAGGGTTTGGAACAGAAGGCTCTAAATTAGGGTTAAGGCTATTAATTTGAATTGTTGGGTTCCTATTTGGGGGAATATGGTTAGGATTTTAGGACAAAGGACAAGCCAACGAGGGATTAAGGTTTCAATTTGATGTCAATTTAGGGTTCTGGTTAAGGGAATAAGGCTAAGGAACAAAGACCAACTATTGAGGTTTAGGTGATGGGAAGAGACTGAAGGATTAGGGATTCGATTTAGGGAAAAAAACAAAGAACTCGACGGTGAAGCCATTGAGGGAAATATGAGATATAGGTTGATAGAAGGCTGAAAGGACAAGAAGAGACAGAAGGAATACCAAGAAATGATGGAGAAGACAGAAGAAAAGATAGGAGAGGAGAAATTTACTGACGATCACCAAGCTAAGAGAACCCTCCTGCTAACGACATTTTTTCTCTTACAAACTATACCCAATTTGTTCTCAACCTAACTACTTTCCTAACCTCAACCAAAATAGATTATCCACACATATTAATCAATTGACCTAAAGAATAAATCAAATAAAGCATGTTCATTGAATAATATATATATACATATAAAGTGTTAAAACAAGTGGAAAAATGAAAATAACAAACTTACAGCATAAAGATGGTCACTCCCTGCTAAAATCTATCAATTTTTGTCACTTGAATGCTCAGTTAAATCCAAATCTCCAACCAAATTTAGATTAAAAAGAAAACAAGGAAAAACTAGATAAAAACCTAAAACTATGAATATTCTATTGAATTTGATGGAAAAACTCGTGCAAAACCTAAAAATATGAGTATTTATACTCTCCTATGTGGTTTCTAGGGTTTTGCAACAATCCCCAATTGATTCAGTTAAGTTTACCCCTAAAAATAATAAAAATGATGTGTACAATGAGCAATAAGGTGGGTGTCTTGAACTAATACAGTGCCTTGGGATATTGTTGTATATCTTTGAAATTTGAAGTTATAAGACGAGTGGATGTGAGCTACACAACAGTTTAAGGATACTGCCATATAGCTTCTGCAAACTTGTCCTCCATGCCTCATTTTGCTCTAATTCAGTCCTAAACTCCTCAAAATTTTTCTAATTCACTATGTACTTAAAATTAACAAGAATATCTCCAAATTGGTCTAATTTATACAATAGATGGACAACACCATAGAAAATTAGGCATTAAAAACTAATGAAAACCACCCATTAACACCTCCATCACTTGTTATCGCTCAAGGTATACCAAATCTTGTAAAGATATTTTTCCTTAGAAATTTCACCATACTTCTTAGTTCATTAGTGGGTAATGCAACGGTTTTAACCCATTTGCTAACATAATCTACTGTAACTAAAAATATTGATTGGCATGTGATTTAGGAAACAGTCTAATAAAATCAATATGCTAAATAGTTAAAACTTTGCAGATTAAAATGTTATTCAAAATAATTTCATGTCTTTTGGAAATGTTTCCAATTCTTTTGAAATTAGCATAAGATTTTAACGATCAAATGTGTCCTTAAATAAAGTTAGCCAATATAATCCAGACTCTAAGACCTTATATGCAATCCTAGGCAGCCCAAAAATGTCATTATGCTTCCTCGGAATGATAATGATCTAATATAAAAGGCACTTATTCATAAGGAACACATCTTTTGATAATTCCATCTCTAGAAATCCTGCATAAGAATTGGATCATACCAAAGAAATTTTCTAACATCAAATGGGAATTTCTTCCTTTACTGATAAGACAAATCATGAGGAATGATATTACCAGCCAAATAATTAACATAATCAGCATACCATAGCAATTTATCCTTTAAAACTAATAAATGCTCCTTAAGAAACACTTCCCTAATGTCCTAATTTTATCCTTGTTCTATGACTTCCTCACTTAACCTAGAAAGATGATTGGTGATAAAATTTTCAACACCTTTCTTGTTCTTAATTTCTATGTCAAACTCTTACAACAGCAAGACCTATTTGATCAATCTCGAGTTTGCATTAGGTTTATTCATCAAATATTTCAACACCAAATGATTAGTATATACTATCACCATTGAAAGATCCAAAGAAGATATAATTTGTAAAAGGCAAAGACAACAACCAACATTTATTTTTCAGTCTTATTGAAGTTCTTTTGAGCTTCATTTAGCACCCTACTTGCATAATAAATCAAATGAAAATTTGTATCCTTCCTTTGCCTCAAAACTACTTCAACTGTGAAATTACTTGAATCAAACATTAACTCAAAGGCAAAGACCAATTTGGTGAGAATAGATTGGTGCACTTGTAACCTTAGCCTTTAATAGCTCAAAAGAATGCATGCATTTTTCATTAAAATGAAATATGGTATCCTTGGTCAGAAGATCAACAAGAGGCTTAGTTATTTTGGAAATTTTCTTAATGAACCTTCAATTGAAACCAACATAACCTAAGAAACTTCTAACCACTTTAATTAAATTTGGAGGTGGGAGCTAAGTGATCACATCTATCTCGGCTAGATCTACCTTTATTGCCTTACTTGATATTTTATGGCCAAGTACAATACATTTTTTAACCATAAAATGACACTTTTCCCAATTTAGCACCAAATTTGTTTCTTCACATCTTTTTAACATTTTTTCCAAAATTTCCATGCATGAATCAAAATATGTGCCAAATACTAAAAAAATATCCATGAATACTTCAATACAAGATTTAGTTATATAAAAGAATATAGCCATCATGCAGCACTGAAAAGTGGCATGGGCATGCCATAATCCAAGGGATATGTGTCTATAAGCAAATATTCCATATGGATAGGTAAAGGTTATTTTTTATTGATCTTCAGGGGCTATTAGAATTTGCAAGTAACTACTGTACCCATCTAATATAAAATGAAAAATGTGCTCAACCAATCTTTCAATAACTTGATCAATAAAAGGTAATGAAAAGTGATCCTTTCTAATGGCATCATTTAATTTTCTATAGCCAATACACATATGCCAACTAGTTACCTTTCTTATAGCTATTTGCTTATTTTACTCATTTTGAACCACTATAATGACACCTTTCTTGGGTACCACTTAAGTGAGGCTAACCCAAGATAAATTAGAGTAGAAAAAATTAGTCTAGCATTTAAGGGTTTTACCACTTCATTTTTCACAACTTCTTTTATGTTCGGGTTCAATCTTCACTATGGTTGGACTAATGGGTTGCTTCCTTCTTCTATAAAAATTTTGTGAGTATAGATAGAAGGAATAAATCCCTTAAAATTTGCAAGAGTCTAACCGATGGCTCCTATATAATCTCACAATACCCTTATCAAATTGTCCTTCATATTTTCAATTAATGATGATGAAATAATGATAAGTAACTACAATAAGGGATTCAAAAATGCATATTTAAGGTGTAACATAAGAGATTTAAGCTCTAATTCGAGTAGCTTCTCTATTGATGGCTTGGGAAAAGGCTTAATTAGTCTTTATAAAATTTCAAAATTCCTAGATAGACACCAACCAAAGGAAACCTTATTTGCTTCCAAAGCACCTAAAACTTCACTAATTTCTTTAAGATCTATGGACATAGAATAAGTTAACACCTTCTATAAAGGATCAGAATATAAAACAATAGAAGTGTCACTCTCGAAATGTCTAATGCCTATAAAGTTGCAATATTCATGATCCATCAGGTGCTGCATTGCTCTAAACACATCAAACTCCACCTCATCATCCTAGAGTCTCAAAATCAATTTTCTGCCATGCATGTCAATTGGTGCCCTTGCCGTATCTATAAATGGTCATCCAAAAATAATAGGAACCTTATGATCTCCTGTCATATCAAGCACTAAGAAATCAATTGGGTAAATGAATTTACAAACATTAACCAACACATCCTCAACAATCTCTCACGGATAAGTGATAAAACGATATTTTAATTGCAGTGAAACTGTTTTGGGATTTGGTTCTTCTAGTCCCAATTTCTTAAAGATCAAAAAAGGCATAAAATTGATACTAGTTCATAGGTCCATTAATGCCCTCTCTATTTGCAAATTGCCTATTGTGCGAGGAATAGTGTTAGCCCTAAATGGCACCTAAAAAGGAGATGAATTAGGTTCTTAAAATTTTCTTTCAATATTATTAAATCAAAGTCTTTTACCAATTAAAATTTAAAGCTAAACAATAAATTAAATATACAAGTTAAATAACAAAAAAAATTAATCAATTAAATTAAATGTATAAAATTAAAAGAGAAAAGGGAAGAAGAGATGCAACTGATTTATTCTAGTTCGGAGCGGTCCACTTGCCCTACATTCAATCCCCAACACCACTATTGAGATTTTGTTCTTATTGCAATTAATAAGAATACATAATACAATACATTCCTTTTTCAAGGTTATAGGATAGCCTTTCTCTCTCCATTTTATAAGGCTTAAGAATAACCTCACAACACTCCTTTTTTCTATAGCTAAAGGAGAACCTTACAACCCTTTTTTTTTTTCAAGGTTTAAGAATAACCTTCACAATATACAACCACAACTTCACTAAAAGCTTATAAACTCCTAAGAACACTCAATAATAATACATAAATACTTTATATATTTCTTGAATACTTCTTCAAGTATAAATAATACAAAACACACCTATTTATAATTATTCAAAGACCAAATAGCCATTGCTCCATCGTTCCTATTCATTAAATTATTTTACCCTTGTAAAGTAACTGTTGTCCAACGTTCACATAAAAGCTTATAGGATTCTATCGACTAACCTTCACCATTCAATTAATTGACCTTCAACATTTTACCTGTTTGGTTGATCTATGGTCATTCGGTCGATCGAAACCTCTTCATTTCCTTCATTCAGTTAGCTGGTTCATTTATGCGGTAGACCGATCCTTCCTTGCAATTAATTCGGTCGATCGGTGTCAATTCAGTAGACCAACCTTACTTATTTCTTCATTCGATTAACCCATTCTTGCCATTCAGTAAACCGAACTCTTCTTGTTTCTTCATTCGATCGACTAATCCTTGCAATTTGGTCGATCGACCTTTTGTAGGTTAGCATAACTTCGGCCCAATCAATCCAAACTTAATCCAAATCAATTATTAACCCAATTCAACACAAATAAACCAATACTAATCACGTCTTAGCACATTTTATACAATTATACAAAATTAACACAGTCAATTTATCCAATTTACCAAATCAATAATAATACCAATTTATTCATTTATTCAACTTTTAATTATAACATTATTTCATGACTTACATAAGTCATACAAATTTCATTGAATTACCAACTTATTTACTTATTCATCATATACACTCTAAACACAATAAACTCTACAAACATATCAATAAAATACTTTGTCATTTTCAAAACAAAGGTGGAATCAACCTTTAGTTCAACAATCTCTCTCTTTTTAATGATGGCAAAACCATGTGATATTATAAGCATATAACAACCTATACAACCAAATTAATCCACACATACATGCGAATCATATGCAAATAAAATAAACACAAGGTTAACACAAAGTTGCTAATATCACATATACCATTCTCCCCCTTTTTGTAATCATCAAAACATTCTCCCCCTTTTTGTAATCATCAAAAAGCATACGTCAAATTATAAAAAGGTGTAAAACTTAAATATTAGTCACAAATACATATAACATCTACCATTCTCCCCATTTTAATAAAAATTTGATACCAATAAGTACGAAGCATATAAAGAGGATATACTAATCCTCTCATAAATATATATTTCAAACCAATGCCCCCCCTTAATAAAGCATACCAAGATATCCTTCAAAATACCATAACACACATATTCAAAAGAGGGACAAAGCAACCAAATCTCATTTAAAGGGTCTAAAATTAAATAATCATCAACATAGATACCAATTGTTGTTAAAAAAGTTATTAAACTGAAAAATCACACACTTAAAACCAAATATATCGAAAAGGAGACTTGTCTATACTAATTGTTGACAAATGTGATACCAATTATTCTTAGCGTTCGAAATCTATTTTTCAAAATAAGATACCACTTGTTTAAAAATATCATGAGTTGTTGAAAAATAACATGTTGATACCAATTGTAATAAAGACAATGCAAGTCAATGAATGATACCAATCAATTTTATCAAAACAATTACCTCAATAGCAATTGTTAATATCATCTGAAATAAACAAATGAAGTAATGCATAATCAATAAGTACTAAAATACAACACGTTTCTCTTAATAAAAGGGATGCTCTTAAAAAATCAATAACAAAATCAAAATGTAAACAAGTTCAAGATACCAATTAAAATTGCTTCATACTTGACACCAGTTGTTAAAAAAATCTTAAGAATCTCAACTAATCAAAAATTCTATTAATGAATCCCCTTCGATCCATGCAATCTAGATTTTCAATAAATTAAAATTTCATAGAATGCATGAGAATGATCATATCAATTCATTTAATCACAACTGCATTTATGCTTGACTTTAAAAACTCACGGAAGAAATTATCAAAATTATACTCAATTATGCAATTTAGATGAAGTTATATCATATATGCTCCCCCTCAATATATTAATAGTACTTAAAAATATCATTATAAGATTTTTCTAAATACTGAAAGTCATGTCATGAATTATTGAAAACTTATTATCGGAGATCTTATCATAAAATGCACGGAGTCAAAATTTTAAAGCTTTAATGAATCTTGAAACCTTTTCTTTCAAATCATTACAATCTTTCAAAAAACTGATTTACAAGGGAAAGTTATTAAAAATATCAAGGCTTTTTAGAAAAATTATAAACTCCCCCTCAATAAAACAATTTCTCTAAATAATATATAAGTACAGAATTTTAAACTACATGAAAGGGATCAAAACTTTCGGAAAACATAATTATCGAAAATATGTACAAAATGCTTGAAAACATGATTATAAGTGCAAAATCAAAACATGTAACCCTTTAAGCATTTAAACATAAAAAAACATAACAAGTCATTTATTAAGACATAGGCTTCAATTTGCTTAAACATGCAAAATCTAATCATATAAGAATGTCTTTTAAAGAGTCTTTAACCAATTAACACATACTCAAAAAGTATAAGAAAAACAAATTATAGTCATGCATTTTTATTCATAATTTCTAATCCAAGATATGATAGAACTTGAAAATGTTTAATCCAATAGCGTCAATAAGATTTTAAAAAAAAACAATCTGGAGTAACTTTAAACTTTTAATATCTGAATTCAAATATCATATAAGGTTAAAAAGAAAAAAAATATTCTTATGGAAAAATACTCACAAATTAAACAGAGAGAATAACCCAAATGAAAGCAATGGTTCAGCAGATAAGAATACAAATATAAAATATATAAGAAAATTAAGAATGCAACTTCACAGACTATCGGTTGACCGATATTAGTCGTTTGGTCAACCAATCATACACGTTGTTGAAAAAAAAAACACATCATGAACTCAGTCAAAATGTTATTTTAAATACGCAGAAGCTTGATAGTTTTTTCGATTGAATATATCATATCGATCGATCAATATACTGCAAAAACACATTCAGCAAGCCGAATTAATCCTATCGGTCTACCGATATATATTCGGTTGGCCAAACTAATCATATTGGTATACTGATAGTATGACATTCAAAGTTTTCCAAACAGTTAATCAAACGCATTTTCAAGAATTCAATTACTCAATTTATAATCTAAGTCGCAATGAATCAAAATATCAAGTAATACACAAATTCAAGAAAATTCAATTATCTAATTTTTACTCAGAATTACAGTTAATCAAAACATCACATAATGCTTAATCAAGCAGATATATATATGTTTAAGGTATACCTCTCTTTTAATATTTTATCACCAACCTCTTATAGTTTTTATATCCTTGGTTCAACATTGTTGGCAATCCTTATTTTTCTTTTATGCACTTGGAGATAACCTTTAATACCTATAAAATAATTTTAACAAACTTTTGATACTCATCTTATCTTGAGTCCTTGATAATTAATTCTATATCTTACTCGTCCATTCGTCAAAATATTCACATTTAAACAATCATAACATTATTGTGGAACATATTCAAAATGACCACAATAAAGACAAGTTAAGGGGGTATATGCATTCCTACAACCATACCTTGGTCTAGACTCATTAAAACTTCTAAACGTATCATATGTGCGATAATGAGGTCTCATATTATTCCTATATGTATTTCTAGACGTAAACATTTTTTATTAATGAAAATCTCATTTATAATATATATGAGAGATATTTAGAGGCGTGTGATGAATATGATAAATATCTCTAGGAAAATATGATGTAAAAGACTTACATGCATTATTTTAATAATATGCATTAACAAATAATTGATGTCTATTTTTGGGCATATGCACATTCACATTCTTTCTATATGATAGTTTTGATGTATATAAAAATGTATGGTGATTTTTTTTATGATGGGAGCTAGATGATAAAGGCCTAGAAATATTTTTAATGGATGGCCTATGTTCTTCTTCTTTTAAGTTCTTACCTTTAACAAAATTGGTTATACGCGAAGAAGAATCGTTATCATTCACATAACTTCAACCATGTCTATCATTTACAACCTTTTGATCATTCAACATGTTTTCTAATTTCTTGTTCCCTTTAGTAAATTTTGCAAGTAAATCTTTAGGGGAATCTATCTGCACTCTAAGAGATGCATTCTCTTTTTCTAGATCGTCATAAATAACATTACATTTTGATTCCAATTGTTTTTTCAACAAACTATTTTCTTCTACCAATTTTTGCATCTTATAAACATGTCAATCTTTAATTCAACTTCTTTCCTAAGTTTTTCATTTTTTCATTTACAATCATCAAATAATTTAGATTTATTCAACATATTCTACAAATTCTTCACAAGAATATTCACAATCACATGCATCATTATTATAGGATTTAGAAAAAGTAGCTATCATATCACTACGAGTATTAAGACTAGAACATACCTCTTCTTGCTCCACCGAACATGCGTTAAATTCTTTGTTAGGAATCTCCAACTTTACCTCTCCTTTAGTAGATCCAAGTATCTCTTCATGATTTATACCTTCATACATATGTTCTAATTTACATCATATAGCGTTAGCAGAGGCACACATTAAAACTTTATGAAGAATGCTTTTATTTAAGGCATAGTATAACATATTTAATGCTTAACTATTCAAAGACATTAATTCTCTATCCTTTTCATCTCATTCATTTTCATTTTTAGGAACTAATTTTCCATTTACTGATTTTGTTAGAATATAGGGACCTTATGTAACTATGATCTATAAATTTATACTATTACCTCTTATGGACATTTTTATCTTCTCTTTCATATTATGAAGTTTTCTCCACTAAATAGAGGGGGTTCATTAGTGTCTCTAAAAAATATCATCTATCTTTACTTACTAATTCATTAGAATTAGTCTAATGTAAGACATATTCTCTTATATCAATTGTTGGCCCTGTATGACACCTAAAATGATGGTGAATTAGGTTCTTAAAAATTCTTTTCAATATTATTAAACTTAAGTCTTTTTACTAACTTTAATTAAATACGGAAGTTAAACAATAATTTAATTAATTGAACTAAACAATAAATGAAACAATATAATATAGATGCATAAACATAAAAGAGAAAGGGAAGAAGAAACACAACTGATTTATTCTAGTTCAGAGCAGTTCACTTGTCCTACTTCCAATCCTCAACACATCTGTTAAGATTTTTTTCTTATTGTAGTCCAAGAGAATATAAAATACAATACACTTATTTTTCAAGGCTCTAGGATAACTTTTCTCTCTCCCTTTTCTAAGGCTTTGGACTAACCTCATAACACTCCCTTTTTCTAAGGTTAAAGGAGAATCTTTCAAAAGCCTGATAGGTGTGACTTGGCATTGATTTCTATGAATCCTTATTGCTATTAATAAGTGTCCAATAGCTAAATCTCAATATCATTCATAAGACTACAAAATGTTGCAGAAGTATTAGGTAATCCAAGACATAATACAAAGTTCGTAGGAACCATAACGAGTTATACATGATGTCTTTTGTTCATCACCCTCGGTTATCTGCATTTGCTAATACTCACTCTGAAGATCTAGCTTAATGAACACCACAACCCTCGATAATCCATCCATCAAGTCTTGAGCTAAAGGCGCATGATACTTATTCTTGATCGTTACCTTACTTAGAACTTGATAGTCTACGTCCATCCGAAGTATACTGTCTTACTTCTTTTAAAATAATACTAGGATGTGGTAAAGAACTTTAGACGATTGGATGAAACTAGCTTCTAACAATTTACTAAATTATTTTTTAAGTTCCACTAACTTTAATAGAGACATCCTATATGAAGCACATGCAAGTGGAATCACTCTAAAAACCAACTCGATCCTATGATCTATTTTACAATTAGGAAGAAGATTTCTTAGCAAGTCCTTTAGCATTACCTCCAAAAATTCTTTTAATGAGCATACAACCACATCGGATTCATGCCTTTCTTTAGCTTTTTCTTAATACTCGTGATTGAAACGTGTCCTACTATTATTGTAGCACATGCGTTCCACCCTTGAACCTACAACAATTTACTTAGAAGGAATTTGTCTTATTCATTAGCATCATACCTCCTAAAATCATCTCGAAATCCTTAAATGGTGTGACTATCCATTTTAACTTGGCACGTCAACTTCGTATGCTTATTGGAATGCTATAAGCAACACTCGCAACTGCTTATGTCTTACCCTAAGGGATCTTACTTTTCATTGAGATTTTAGACATCTTAAATACTAACTTGCGCACTATCTTTTTCGTTAGGAAACAATTTGTCACATTTGTATCCAACATCACATTCATATCTTTTCTAATAACATGTATACCCATGTACATTAGGTTATTAAAAGGAATAGATTCACCACTAACCATATTCAATAAGGCAATCAGATTTAATGTCACATCTTTAAACAATTCTCTCTCTTCTTTGGCTATCAGAGCATTGAGCTTCCTCTTTTTTTTTGACTTTTTTTCATAAAATGTGGACCATCGTACAAATAATAAGCAATTTTATCCTTTTTAAAGGACGTCTTCCAACATTTTGAGCGACCGTTTTACTAACATTTGCCCTTTAAATATCCCTTCTTAGAGTCTTTCTTCTTTTTCCCTCAATCTTCTCCTACTGAGCGTGGCCTTTACTTTTTGAAGAATTAGAGGAACTTGCCTTAGATTCCTTTGTCATTCAAAAGTCAACCAAGGCATCAGCAGTCGCGATTGTACCAACTACATCTTTCATATTTTGCCTCCGTAACTCCATTTATGCTCAAGGTTGTAACCCAAACAGAAAATTAAAAAGTTTGTCCTCGTCTGACATGCTATCAATATCAAATATTAAAGAACTAAATTATTTAATATAGTTTTTTACCGATCTGTCTTACTTAAGTTTCTTTAAAGAGCCTCTCGAGCTAAGAAGTATTTATTAAAAGGAATTGATCATTTAAACTATTTCTTCGTGGATTTCACGTGTCTACGAGAGTTTTACCCTTACTAAATAAGACAAAGATCCTCATTCCCCATCAAAACTTGGCATCCCCATCCAAGTACATGGTCATCATATTGACCTTCTCAACATTGGGCACCCTAACCATTGTAAAGTACTACCTCTTATCCCACAGGAAGTTTTATAGCACCTTAGCATCCAACACACCATAAAAAACCTTAGGTTCTCGTCCTTTACTACTGGAAGTTAAGATGTTGATCTTTTCACACATTAAGCATCTTGTGTTGCAACAACACATCTTAAGATTGTAATCTCGAACTAGACATCATCGTGTGCCTTTAACAAATCCGTTACTTATTGTTGCAACTACCGAATCTAATCCTCTATCATCTCAAATCGAGATTGATAGGATATAACCTCTTCCCCTCTTATAAGAATCGATCCTATAAATGTGTCCACCCTGGTCACTAGTTTTGTTAAATTGCTACCTCTGGCCATTTTAATAATAGGCTTTGATATCAGTTATTATAAAGGCCTACAAGAGATATAAACTTTCATCGAAGTTTAGCGCCAATACTTTTACATGAAAATTTTAGTTAAGTTTGTTTAAATAAGACCTAAACCTTTTATGACCCTCAAAGTGTTTAAGCCTCACATTCGAAGTAAGAATGCTATAAATCAATAAGACAACAATAGACAATAATAGAACAAAGAGAGATACGGCAAACACCAACTTTATATTACTTTCCCTCAAAAGAATATAAGGAACGGTAAACACTAGCCTTTATATTGTTTTCCCTCAAAAGAATACAAGGAATTTTCTGTTAGATGAAATGAGGAGAGTAAAACTCAAATGAGTTATATATAGACATTCTTGGCTTAGAGGCTAAGCTACAATCCAAATCTTAATTTAATCGAAATGCTTAATATTGTGTTTATTCTTATCAGATTACATCACGTGACCATTTAGATGACATATCCATCCAAATATGACTTTAACTGATAAGATATAATTACAGTAGAACTAATAAGATAAGAGTTTACATTTAACTATGAGTTATACATCCTTATCCTCGAAAATCTCCGTTATCTTCAGATATTCAGTTCCGCTACAACTCTAACTCTTAGTACTAATGTTTATTTACCACATCATCTAGAATCTCCTTACGATTTCTATTTATTGACAATGTTGATTTATCCAATCTAAGGTCTTGCATAACACACTGGTCTAATCTAATGCTTACTTACAATAAGTCCGCTAGTTATGGTTCATTCATCCTAGCATACATAAGATCCTTAGTCCATCTTATACTTAACCCTAGACAAGCCAATCTTTATAAGGTGTGAGATTCTACCAAACTTTACATAAAATCTGATCCTAGTCCACGTTTGCCTTAGAATTTTCTTATACGTTCTTCATGTGTGTAATCCAGTTAACCTTCCTCTTAAGACCCGCTTTGATATGTCACAAAAAAGTATTCCAAATGTTAGGGATCTAATCGCAACCTTCCAAACAGATGAAGACCATTTTCACATTATTTTATATGAATTCTCTTACTTTCTTTCTTTATATTTTCATTTTTACCACTGTCGCTGCAATGATCGTTACTCTAAACTTCAAACTGCATCACAAATTTAAAATAGAAACAATTTTGTTTTTTTCTAATAGTTTGTTTATAAAGAATAATAGGAGAAGGATAGATGATAATAAATAATAAATGTTAAAAAATAAATAATATTTTTCAAAAAATAAACAAAGAATCAAACTTTAAAAAGGCACGGCATAATTAACTCTTAAGAAAAAATAACCAAGCAACTTTCTTTGTTTCTTAATGTAAGCTTTCGATATTAGGCAAAGAATTAACATTCCAACTTCCAATAAGATCAAACACGAAACTTCATCTCTTGCTTTCACTTTCACTAAACAGATTTCCATCAACCCATGCACAAGGCTTTCTTATTATTTCTTTTTACCTTGCAAACATTAACAATAGATTAAGGCAGGAAATTCAATAGTGAAGCACGTTGAAATGAACCAAAGTCTACATCTGCTTAGCCCAATTTAACACCGCTACGTGGTACATTATGACTGGCTTTGTGATATAATAAAAAGATTACTATCAGAAAATGAGAAGATTATGTGACGCACCAAGCAAATGAACCTGAAACGAATCTGCGAAGCAGGCTAGATTTTCAAGAAATTTGTCATATTCAGATTTCACGGTCCATTCAAATTCTCAATATTTTGCAAACCCCACCGAGATTGAACTGGTACCAAGATACATTTAAAGCTTAAGATATAATTGGTATTAAATTCTAATTAATTAATAAATTAAAATAATATTTAATTTTAATTTAACTTTTTTAAAGTTAATTCATTACTTTTATTATTGAATCGATTGATTTATTATATAACTTCATAATTTTATTATTAAATTGATTAATTTTAGAATTAAATTAATTGTTTTTATTGTTTAATCAATCGGTTCAATAATATAAATAATTTATAATTATAACCTAATCGATTCATTAACTACTTTTCGGTTAATCTAATTAAACTCACGGGTCCAATTTCGTTTTTAAATCACTCCAAATTCATGGTTACAAGAGATAAACTTCAAAATTCCTGAAGCACACTTACATAGCACCAAACCAACTTTTAAGAAATCTGTTGGCGTCCAATTCCTGTACAATTGTATGTAGTAACAAATTACAGAATGTCATCTCCTTATGTAATTCTTTCAGAATTCATAATTCTAAACATTGGCAGAGCCTGAAAAAAAGCAGCAGTTTTCAGAAGCAGAAACATTTTGGAGACCTATTCACACTTTGCAACAGTAATAAAAAGACAAAGGGTCTCTTAATTATTATGCCTTTAAATCACTATCCTTGCTCCAGTTGTTCACCTTCCTAAATAGCTATTTCCTGACAAGAAACTTTGCATTTGATTCGTCCAACGTAACAAATCTTCACCAAGTAAGTAACGCCAAAGCGTGGCAGGCGTGACCTGACGTTGATTTCTATGAATCCTTGTTGCTATTAATAAGTGGCCAACAGCTGAATCTCAATTCATCTTCCCGAGATCACAGAAACAATGGCGACCCTCGTGGCTCCTGAGCGAATTGTCCCCGTTCAAGATGCTGAAGCTCTCTATAAGGCATGTAAAGGTGAATATATCTAGCAATTTTTGGGACTTTTAAATATAAATTTTCTTTTTTATTGTATCATTGATATTATTATGCAGTGCACAAGCTTTCCTTGCGTTCACATTCCAGTGTCAGTAGGTGAATAGATGCCTAGTATTGCACTTTCCCTTTTAAAACTTTTTTTCTTAAAAAGATAGAATGCGTAAAGTAGCAATCTTGAGTCTGATGTTCAGCTATATATAGAGAGTGAGTATACACAGAGATCAGAGAGCGCGAGAGAGATAATAAGAGTACTAAAAAATGGCTACCATTGTTGTTCCTGAAAAGGTTTCCTACATGGAAGATGCAGAGGGTCTCCGACAGGCTGTCGAAAGTTAATCTGCTCGATTATATGTTTCCCTTTTCCTGTTTTTTGTTGACCCTTTTTCGTATATAGCTTGAAAGCATGTCTGTTTATGACAGTGATTAGTATTTAGTAGTAATCAGAAATCCGACTATTGTTTTTTTTTTTTTCCAGGGTGGGGAACCAACGAGAAGGCTATCATTAAGATCCTGGCACATAGAAACGCAGCTCAAAGGAAGCAAATCAGGCAGGCTTACCATGAATTATATCAAGAAGATCTCATCAAGCGTCTCGAGTCTGAGCTCTCTGGGGACTTCGAGGTTAATGAATTTACTGATTTACACTTCAAAATGATCCAATTAGAAAGGAAAATGTGATGTTTATGAAGTTTGATTCATTTCTCAATATAGAGAGCTGTGTATCGGTGGATATTGGATCCGGAGGATAGAGATGCAGTGTTGGCTAATGTTGCTTTGAAGAAATCTGGAGATTTTCATGTCATCATTGAAATTGCTTGCGACCATTCTTCTGAGGCGCTCTTGGCTGTGAGAAGGGCTTATCAGGCTCGCTACAAACATTCTCTGGAAGAAGACGTTGCTGCACATACTTCAGGAGATATCAGAAAGGCAAGTTCCCAATACTAAAATTGGAAAAGTTCCGTTTCCAATTCCTGACGACTAGTTTTTATATGTTTTTCAGCTCCTGGTGGGTCTGGTGACTGCATATAGATATGAAGGTAGTGAAATTAATGCAAGGTTGGCTGATACAGAAGCTGATAAGCTTCACAGTGCATTCAAAGACAAGGAATTTAGCCATGATGAAGTTATCAGGATTCTCACTACCAGAAGCAAGACGCAGCTCATGGCAATTTTCAATCGTTATCGAGATGACCATGGCACCTCCATCACCAAGGTATAAGCCTATAATTTTAGCTTTCAATACCTTACAAGAAACTATGTCTTTTGTTAAGTGCCTTAATTTTTAAGAAGACACGGATTGTAATCTAACCCGATATTTAGAGAGAGCTTCTAACTGCAAAAGCATTTACTGCTACTTGTGTGATTGGTATGCGACAGGCATTGCAGAACGAGCCTGCTGATGGATTCACAAAACTGCTGCGTGTAGCCATTCGATGCCTCGACAACCATGTCAAGTACTATGAGAAGGTGAAATCCCTGAAACATTCTGTCTTTATTTTCAGTAATGAACCTTCAATGGTCTTAAAAATCCGATTCCATTGTGAGCTACAGGTTTTGCGCAATACAATCAAAAGGGTCGGGACCGATGAGGACGCGTTGACTCGTGTGATCGTCACGAGAGCAGAGAAGGACTTGAGGGGCATCAAGGAGCTTTACTACAAAAGAAACAGTGTTACTATTGATCACGCGGTGAAAAAGGAGACTCATGGAGACTATGAGGATTTCCTTCTTGCTCTACTTGGAAATGGGAACTAATTGTTGTTAGAAAGCACTGTGGTTTCGGAGAACTTTGCTTGTGTGAGATTTTGTTTCGCTTTGTCTTGGGTCTTATGTTTTGTGTCTCGTGTCATCAATACGTAATCCTGTTCCGTTGTCACCTTTATCAGAGTTTTTATGCCACTCTTATTTCTTATCGCTTCTTTTTTGGTTTTTATTTTATTTATCTGAACATAAAATTATTTAAAAACTTGTTTTCACATTTTATTTTAATTTTTTCTTTTGCAAAGAAAAAATTAAAATAAAAACAAAAAATTTGTATTTTTCTATATTTTGAAAACATGTTTTTAAAATAATATTTTTATATTAAATAATTTACATAATTTTATTAACTACTATATAAATTTAACTAATATGTATTTTTAATATGCATACAATTATTTTGATTCAAAATATATAATTTATTTTATATTTAGTTATCATTACTAAATTAATTTTTTAATTACATATTTTAACTAAATTAATTTTTTATTTTTATTATAAATATCGATCAAATCAATTTCTATTTAAAAAAAACTAAAAATAAGAAATAAAATTTAACATTTATAATTCTCTAAGTAAATGTTTAGTTGGGTCATAAATTGTAATTTTTTTGTTGTGATTGTTGTATTGATTATTATATTTTCTTTTTCGATTTATATACTGTATTAGTGTGTTTTTTTATCGATTTTTATATTTAGAAAAATAGGAAATCAAAATTAAAAATTAAAATCTAAATAGTTTTTATGCTACTTAATATGTTTTTCACGTCAGTCCTCCGTTTCAAGAATTGCATTGCATCAGAAAATGGAATAGATCTATTCTCATCAAACTTCATAGGGTTTATCATGTTGAATGAGCAAAGATTATTTATTGCTTCTAAACCGATCCAAAGAAGCACAGGAACACAAGGCTTTTCTACTTTACGATGACACAACTCAAGCATTAATAAGACAAGTAATCTAGCTCCAAAGCTCCACACTTCAGGGATGATGAATTGAATCAGAACTTCAAGCACATCCACAGTATGAAAATCTCAAGAATGTTTTAGTCAATTCTCTCTTGATATCAGGGAAAGTATCAAATCCTTGTAGCTCCCATTTGTTGTTTCTTCAATTTTCTTGGATAAAGGAACTCCATACAACTTGTAGTACACTTCTTTGATCTCCTTCACATCTTCGTCAGCTCGGCTGGTAATTACTCTGGTCAAACCCTCCTTGGCTTTCTCATCAGCATCAGGTTTCATTGCCTCATGCACGATCTAAGCAAAGAGAACAAATTAGCCCTTAAATTTTGTTGCCTTTAGCAGTTTTAAGTACTGTAAGAATTCATTTTTACATGAGCTTGGCCTTAATCTTACCTTGCTGAAATATTCATAAGGGGTGCATAGACATTCGACAGTCTCTTTCAAGATCGGGTCAGAGCCTGTAAGATCCTGACAAAACGAGAGAAGTCATCATAAAGTAAACTACAATCCCTGCAAATTTTTTAGGGGATGTTTATCAATTCTGTAGCATACCTCAGCAATGCTTGCTCCAGATATCTTATAGTAATGATTGAAAAATGCCCAGAGATGGGCCTTGCTTCTTGTTGATAGTATTCTGATAACCTCATAATCCTCCACAAGATTCTTCTTATCACCTTCCTTAATAAGTTTCGCAAGTACTTCAGCTTCAGCTCTTGCAATATCTTCCTTCACCGTAGGCCCTTCATAGCGGTAGGCGCTTACAAGTGCTACCAACAGCTGCTCACAGTTAAAGAAATCAAATCAAGCAACTTTTAGTAATAATCCAACTATAAATAGAAATTTGGAGTCATTTGTTATTACTTTTATTATTAATTTTAAAAAAGAACTATCTTTTATTTTTAAAATTTAAAAACTAAAAAAGAGTATTTTTCATGTTTTAGAAATAGATTTTTAAAATGTACAAAAGTAATTTATTTTATTTTATATTTAATTATCACTATTAAATTAATTTCTTTATCATAAATTTTAATTTTAATTTAAATTTTTTATAAATATCAATCTATTTTGCTTAAAAACAAAAATTAAAAAATTACAAATTAAATATCACATTAAAAAAATAATACCATACGATCGCTACACCATTAGTTCAGTTTGATATATCTCCTCAAGATTCAGTCAGACAAAAAGAAAAAAAAAAAGAGTTTTAACACCTGGGTTTCATCATTTTTTCTAAGAGCACCCATCTGAAACCTTAGGCCTGGTGAAATTTCAGGCCTTCGAAGTATATCAGTGTAGTAACCAAGTTCTGAACAACTAATTGAAATTGGTACCTTGCGCTGGCGGCCATGAATGTGGGTAGCAACTTCTTCTTCAATGGAACCCTTCTACTTATTAAAGGGACAAAGGTGTTCATGTGTATCATATTTTCACTCACTAATTTGTTAGAATTAAATTAATGTAATAAATAAAATTTTAAAGCAAAAGAGTAAGAAAAGAAGGCCCAAATCAAATTTATAGTGGTTCAGTGTTAATCTTCATACCTATGTTCACTCCCCAACGTCTTATTAGGTATTTCACTATCTAAATGGTCAAATGTACAATTTTTTGTTTTTTTTTCAAGGACTTAGGATAACTTTCACAACTTCACAATTTCACAAGTTAATAAGCCCTCAAAATACACTTAAAAAATGTCTCATTTGACTTATAAAGTATTTAGGAAGGACTTATAAATGACTCGAAAATGTATGCATAAAGTCAACCTTAAATCAATATTAAAACTCAATAAACTCCACCAAAACACACTCAAAATGTTTCAATTCACTTGTCTATAATTCACATAACTCCTAAATGTATTCACCTATTTATAATGAAAATTTGACATAATAATGTTAAAATTCATTAAATTCATTTTTCCTTTAGTTTTTGTCATTTGGTTCTTAATAAATAGGTCAACTGATCCCATGTATCAATTGACCAATAACTGATAAGGATACACTGGTTGACCAAATGAAACCCTTTGGATGACAAGTCACTAATCTACTACCACTAATCGACTAGCCATATACAAACAAGTTCTTTCTCACTTTAAAACATATTCAAACATATTAAATTAAACTAAAACAATTTCCAATACTTTAAAATACTTTCTTAACTCACACACACATCAAGAAAATTTTCAAAAATATTTTTATTCATCAATAGAATTCTTATGAAATCATTCCCACACATTTCCTCTTAATTATGGAATCTATATGCATAATCTAACCATGAATATAATTATGAAGAAATGAGCCCTTTAAACATAATAATGAGATCAAGTAGGACTTACATGAAAAATTAAGATGCTGCTCTTATTCAAATTCTAACTTGGTCTTCAAATTTGAGTCCTTTTCACTTGGTCATCATATGCTCCATTTAAACTTTAAGATCCTAAAACTTATCTTCTAAACACTTCATCAATATATATATCTTTTTAAATCTTAAGCATAATAAATGCATTAGCACAAGTTTGTTTTATCATCACTAAAATAAGGTGAAAATTCTATTGGTTTAGCATCCACAAATCCCATAAATTGCACAACTTGTAAAGTATTCTTGTGTAATAGAAACATTTTCCAAGTTCCCCTTTTAATTGTGTTCTTTAACCATCTTTTTTTACTTACTTTTTTTCATCAAGTGTTTGTGCAAAGTAGTCCAAAGGAAGGCTAACTAGCATTCTTTATCCAGGAGTTTGCTAGTATTACATGATTCATTAGTGGAAAAGACTGAACTAATGGTAGTTGATATCAAAGTTAAGGTTCTAACCAAATTAGTATCAAAGATAAAGGTTAGCACTATGCTTAAAAGATGCTAGATGTAGAAAATGAGACTACCCACATTAAGGAACTTATGAAGCAATAAAATAGAGGGATATCAAGGTTCAGGGAAGCTTAGTAGACGTTGAAACTAGGCTTGCAAAGGTGGAACTTGCAATAGCCAGGGGATAAGAGAAGTTTAAGGTGATGGACCAAAGCATCAAGGAGTTTGAGAGGAAAAGAGAACTTTGTGAGGAGATGTAAAGTGACTTATGTAAATTCCTTTCCAAATATCTAAACCAAGTAGAGGCCTTGAAAGAAATGCTTCTATGTAAGATTGCTCCATTAAAGGAAGATCTTGCAAGAGGCTTCAAAGAGTTGAGGGAGATAAAGGATGAGCTAGTTTTCTGTAAGAAAATAGTTGCTTAAGGGGGAAGCATTGCCTTCTCGAAGGTTATCACGACTCCTTCAAAGGTGGATGTTTCAAAACTTAAGCCATTCAAAAGGGTAAGGAATGAAAAGAAGGTGAATAATTTCCTATGAATCTTAAAGCAAAACTTTAAGGCACTTGGTATTATGAAGAACACTAAGAAGATAGACGGCACCATATTCTACCTTAAAGATACTACAATGGTATGGAGAAGAAGGAGGTACAACGATATCAAGAGAGGGAAATTCATCATCAATATGTAAGATGAGTTTAAGAAACAACTTAAAAGGTATTTCTACTGGAAGAATGTCAAAGAGTAGGTGAGAGCTAAGCTAAGGTGTCCTTAATAAAAAGGAATCATATAAGATTATATGAAGGAATTCTCCAAAGAGTTGATAGAGATACCTTATTATCCTAATAAGGAAGTGTTCTTTGCCTTTATAGACAGAGATCTAACTACATGGTGCTTAAGATGTTGCCATTGCCATTTAAATTACTGAGTCACTCTTAGATTTCAAGAAATCTGACAAACTCAAGTTTAATAAAGATAAGGACAACAAAGGAAAGAGTAGGGGAGGCAACTATCGAGGTAAAGAGAGTTACCACAAATATTAAAAATTTGAAAAGGACAAGATCACTAAAGGAGATAAAGGAGGGGACAAGCTAACTCTCAGATGCTTCTTTTATGATGGACCACACAAGGTAAGGGAACACTCAAAGAAGGATAAGCTCTTAGCTTTATCTAAAGAAAGGAAGGAGCAACAATGTAAGGAAATATAGATAGGTTCCTTAAAACTCTTTAATGACATCAAGGCTAAGGTTGAGATACATAAATATGACAAGAAGGGACGCTTATTGGTGGAAGCTAAGATTAGTGAATAAGTAGTGAAGGCACTAGTGGATAATAGAGCTCCTAATAACTTCATCTAATTGGAAAAAGTAAAACATTTGGGTATCAAGTTCACCAAGGAGCTAGGATTGCTTAAAATAGTGAACTCGAAGCCAATTTCTATCTTTGGGTTTTCTGAGGAATCAAAGTATGCCTAGGTTAGTGGTGTGGCCTTATTAACTTTTCCATTATCTCCATGGACAATTATCTTATAGTGCTTAGCATGAAGTTTATGGATAGCGCCAAGATCATACCTATCCCTTTTTTCTAGTATTATGTGTATCTTAGAAGAAGGTAATACATGCACAGTATTATTAGGACGATAAACAAGCCTTCAAGCTAAGAAACTTTCAATTATGTAACTTTTCAAAGGAGTAAAGAAGGCACAATCCATATTCTTGGTAGCTTTGAATAATATGGGACCTTACCAAAGGAGCTATCCAAATGAGTCACTCAATTCCTTGAGGATTTCAAGAATGTGATACCACTCGAATTGTCGAAGATACTCCCTATAAAATGTGACGTAGATCATAAGATTGAATTAGTGAAAGATGCCACCCTACTTATCGTAGTTCCATACAACATGAAGCATCCGAAATTTGAAGAATTAATGAGGCAACTAAAGTAGTTTCTTAATACGTGCTATATTCAACCATCGAAGATTCTATATAATGCACTAGTGCTTTTCCAAAACACGATGAGCCACTTTGATTATGCATTGATTACCAAATGCTTAACAAGGTAAAAATAAAAAATCAAGTATTCGATTCCATTGATTATGATTTTTTTAATCAACTTAGAGATGCAAGTTAGTTCACCAAGTTTGATTTAAGATTAAGGTATTATCAAGTAAGGATTGTCGAGGGAGATGAGCTAAAGACCATATGTGTTATGTGTACGACTTATAACACCCCCAAGCAAATGTGAATTAGGTATTTAAAAATTTCTTCTAGACTAAATAATTTAAGCCACTTAAACCAATTTAACTATAAGAAATTACTAAACTAGAATTCAACTAAGATGGAATGTTGTGCTTATGCCAATGCCAATATAAAACAAACTTAATCAATTATAAATAACAATTCTAGTGCATAAATATAAAGAGGATAGGGAAGAGAAGAACACTAAGATTTATAGAGGTTCATGAATCCCTAATGATTACCTAAGCCTCTCTCCAACTACTTATTGGAAGTTTTAAATATACTATTCTTGCTTAGGGTAAAAAGTAATCCTTACAAATTTTTCTTTTCACAAAGGAGGTGAAGAGAAATCTTTATAATCTTACTTTTTATAAAGAAGGTAAAGATTAACCTTAAAATGTCTTATTTTACAAGAGTTAAGAGACACTTAATACAATTTTGATTTCAAGGGTCAAAAGAAACCCAATAATCTTCCTTTTTAATGGTTGAAGAGTAATCCTTAAATAAAATAACAAAATCAATAACTTTTATCATAACTAAAAGCCCCAAAATCAATCTCTCAATTCTCACAACACTTCCCAAAATTAGCTTGATTAAAACTAATACTCAAAGGTTTTAAAATATGCAATGAACGCAACATATCAAGCACAAACACCAATCCTTTCTCCAATGCTCATACAAAGCATAACCAATCAACATCACATTTAATAATCAAAATAACTCAAATCTTGTTTATCACAGGTCAAGAGTAACCTATTAACTTTATTTTAATGGTAAAGAATATCCTTTAATAATGTTAACAACCATCACAGTTAAATTCCCTAAAAGAAGTAACCATACACACCTTTAATAGTGTATCAATTAAATCACACCCAATAAAAACGTTTTTAAAGCTTTTAGAGACAAATAAACAATATAGCAAGTCTCATAGCATTTCAACAGATGATAAACAAAATGATTGATGCAACAAAAAATGAAATTAAGGCATCAAATAATCAAATTAAACTCTAGAAACATATAAGCTATCAAATATGCAAGGTTTATATTCTAGCTATAAAACACACAATTTTAATCCACTAAAATGTAAAAACTCAATACAAAAAACCTATTGGAACCCTAATCTATCAATTAACAATATATTTTAACAATAAAATCAAACTAAAGCATATAATTAAAGGATTGAATCAAGAGTAAATTAAAAATTGTCAAAATGATAATGTTTCAACTTCAACCCAAAAACAAACGTGTACAAGCCTTCTAAATCATAAAAGCAAATTAATCAACCTTCTGAGAGCTTAACAAATCAAACATCAACTGATTGAATCAATAAAACAAATTTAAGACAAGAAATAATCAAATTTAATGAAGACAACTCAAATTTCTCAAAAACTTTGAGTATTATCACTTTGGAGCATCAAAGCTTATTTAGAGTGGCATAAAGATTGTTATGGAAACTCTAGAACACTTATATATAGTGTTGAAAAGCTTAAATGGTCGTTAGAACAAAAAATTAGCCGTTGAAGAGTTAAAAGATTGTTAAAAATTGAGAGTTACTTTTCTAAAAAACTAGTTATTGAACATAAACGACGATTCTTAGAGAGATCAATGACGTCATTGTTCTTCGATCATAATCAACGTTATAGTCACCAAAGTACAATGATGTCGTTAACCAAATGCAACAACTGTTCATCAATCGTCGTTAAACATGCAAAATTACACAAAAATGACGCAATAATTTTAAAACACTCGAAATAAATTCCTAGTACAACTTAAAACAAGTTTAAAAAAATATTTCAAGGCTATTTCAATTACCAAATCATTTCAATTACTCAAACATAAAAACTTTGCCTTTATTATGAGAAATTCTTCTCCTAAACAATTTACACCTTTTTAAACCTTTTCAAAGCTTTTACAACTAATTCAAAAATATTTTTTCACGTAACAATTTGACTCAAACCAAAATTCACATCATAAAATGATTTAAACATATTTAATCACATATAAAACATATTTAGACTCACTAAGAGGCATATACATTAATTCAATTCATCATATTATCTCTTGATTATACAATTTCATACTAATACAACCTTCCAAAATAATTCATAACATGTCAACACTATAATTAAATTCAATTGATCACTAACACATTTATCTAAAACCTATATGTAAATATTCATGCAAACATAACATGCAAATGTAAGCTCTTACTAAGCATTAATTAAGATTAAGGAAACTTACATACTAAGACACTTTTCTAAACCTATCCAAATTTGATCTTCCTTCTTGATCTTTATTTCAATATTTCAATACTTTCCATTCTTCATTTTCTTCAAGAATGCTCTTCTACTTTAGTCTTCAGCATATGTTTTAGCACAATTTTCATCAACCTATCTTTCTAATACATAAAAACTCAAACATTAGTAATAATAATATTTTATTATCATCAAAACAAATGATTGAAGCCTCCTTTAGTTCAACATTATGAGGTATGGCTCATTTGAATTTTTAGTCATACCATTTGGACTCATAAATGCACTTACCATATTTTACACCCTTATGAACTAAGCATCTCACCCATTCTTAAACAAGTTTCCTGTAGTGTACTTAAACAATATATGTTTTTTTAAAAAGACCTTGAAGGAGTGTATTGAGCACTTATGACAAGTTTTCTAAGTACCAAGGGAGGATGAGTTATAGATGAAGAAGGAGAAGTGTACTTTCTCACAATCCAAAATAATGTTTTTGGGGTATATGGTTGGTGGAGGCTAGTTTTGAATGGAAATTTCCAAAGTGTAAGCCATCTATGATTGGAAGCCATTAAGGAAGGTGCTCAAATTATGTTCTTTTCTTAACCTTGCTAATTATTATAGGAGATTCATCGAGAGTTATTTCTCTATTGCATCTCCTAGTACTAACCTATTAAAGAAAAATAAAGCATAGAACTAGGATAAAAGCTATTATCGAGCATTCAGGGTGTTGAAGCAAGTGGTGACCGAGGAAATTATGTTGACCCTTCTCGACACCACCAAGTAGTATGAGGTATATACCGATGCTTTTAATTTTGCATTTGGTGGTGTTTTTATGCAGAAAGGTCATTTAATTGCCTTTGAAAGCCACAAGTTAACTAATGTCCATCGTGGATACATTGTTAAAGAGAAGGATATGATCACAGCAGTTCATTATTTACAAACTTAGAGGCATCATCTTTTAGGATCCAAGTTCATTTTAAATATCGATAATATGAAAACAAGTTATTTCTTTAACCAAAAGAAGCTCATACCCAAAAAAAATTAGGTAGTAAGTTTTCTCATCAAAGTTTCACTTTATGATGGAGTATAAGTCGAGAAGAGCAAACCTAGTAATGAATGCTTTTAGTAAAAAGGCAAGGTTAACAATAATCATAAGTTTAAGTTTTCCTTTAGTAGATTATATCAAAGAAGGGATAGAGCATAACTTGTCTAGTGTCTAACAAGACAAGGTAGAAAACCATTAATCCATAGGTTTACTTAAGCCATTATCCATATAAGAGAAGCCTTAGGAGAGTATCCTCATAGATTTTGTGACATGCCTTCTAAAGTCCGAAGGATATGGAAATATCATGGTAATAGTGGATCGATTCAACAAGTATGGAGTTTTCATACTCATTCCTACCAAGTTTATAGCTAAGGAGGCAATATACCTATTTTTCAAACATGTGGTGAAGTATCTGGACATACTAAAGATAATCATGAGTGATAGAGACACTCGTTCACTATAATATTTTAGATGGAGTTATTTAAGATCATGGGATTCGAGCTCAACTTTTCCACAAGCTTTCATTTACAAATCAATGGTCAAATCAAGTGGGTGAACACATTAATTGAGCTTTACTTAAGGCATTATATAATGCCAACCAAAGCAACTAAGTCAAATGACTTGATGTTACCTACTTCTCATATAACTTGCAAAAGAGTGAACCAATAGAAGCAAATCCATTTAAGATTGCTATGGGACAATAACCAACGACTCCACACACTTTTGTAATTGGATACAAGGATAAAAATCTTACCATATTCAAGTTCGTTAATGGATGGCATGGGAAGTCTATCATAGCACAAGCATAAATTTAGCACAGGTGGTGAAGAAGATGAAGAAGTGGTTTGATACAAAGAGGAGACATTTATAATTTAAGAAAGAAGACTTAGTGTTCATGAAGCTTTTTTCCTACCAAATCTGAGGGTTGATAAGGTGCATAAAGGGCTAATAAAATTCATAAAGGCATGTTTTCTATGGAGAAGTATACTAGCAAACTAGCTTGCCACTTAAAGTTGACTTTATATTTAAAGATGCATTCTATACTTCATGTGAGACAATGAGGGTAAGGAGTAGCCAAGTAGAAGTGAATCCAAGAAAGAACCCATACTTATCGCATCATTGTGTAAACATTAAGTCGAGGAGATATTAACACATTAAGTCCATCTGAAGAGGGTTCCCATCCAACCTATGTGGAGCACTTTGTTAAATAGAAGAGAGCACCTGATAATGAAGTAAGATAGGAGTATGAACTCACATTATAGAACAATAAGGATTACATTGACGCATACAAAGTTGGCGTGACAAAGATGTCGCGAAATTGAGTAGGAAAGAATGTCGTGCTTTATTGGAATTTCCTTACTTAGAAGGAGGTTTGACTCTAAAATTCTTTGTAATTCTCTCAACAAATCTAGAAATAGATGGAAAACTTTAAAATCTTGAGTAAATAGCTTGATTATATAGAGAATGATTGTAGATCATTAGATTGGATCGATCCTAACCATTCATCGAGAAGTAAAGAATTATAAATAGTTTAAAAGCCTCATTTATAACAAATCACATAATCTCACAAATCTCACAGATTCCATAAATCATACAACTTAAAACATTCTTGTATAATAGAAGCCTTCTCCAAGTTTATCTTTTACTTGTATTCTTTAACTATCCTTATTTACTTTTGCACACCAAACATCTGTGTAAAGCACTTAAAGAGAAGGTTGACTAATATTTTTGGCCCAAAAATTACCAATGCGACACAAATCACTAGTAGAAAAAACCAAACCCTTGTAACAATAATGATGGTGATCAAAAAGCAACTTGGCCTTTTGCACCTTATACTCGCCCTCTGGGAGTGAATCACGATAAAAACTGTTTTTTGTAACAAAAATAGTTGATATTAAGGAATACGATCGTTTATGTTTTTTCAATTAGATTTTTTTTATGATACTCAAGCGAATATTAAACTTATATTATATGTCCATTCAAATCGAGATGAATGAATTGCTTGAAGTACTTCAAGAATATGCTTTTGGGTTCAATTTGGTTTAGTTCACATTTTGATGTCAATTTAGAAACAACTATAAGGAAAAAATGCAGAATTTGTAATAACAAAATTGCATTGTAGAAAGTAATGTTGTAAAAACCGAACTGAATATTGAACCAGTAAGAAAAGGGGATTAAAGGTTTAGATGTTCAACCGGTATAAAACCGTTATAAAATCAGTATTAAACCGGAATAAAATAATAAGATGTATAAATTATTAATCTATTTTTTGTTAATCTTTTACTAAATTATAATATCAAAAATATATT
>JAOXYD010000004.1:742104-752441 GCA_028565735.1 Pinacopodium congolense | reverse complement strand
GATTCTGTATTAAATAAAAACATAAAATAAAACTTGAAATAAATTATAATTTTTAAATAAAATTTTTAATAAAATTAAATTAAATGTTAAAGTCGAAAACTAAAAAGTATAGGAGTTTTTTCAATATGAAGTTTTAGCATTTTATGATTACTTAAAAAGTAATGTTTAATTCTTAGCACCAAAAATTTAATTTAGAATTTAATTTAATTTATTTTATATTTTAAAAATGTCATTTATTTATTCCCAGCATTATTTAATCATACAATTCGTTTAGTTTCTTTATATTTTTGTGAGTTTTTATTTATTTATAGTTATCAAAACAATGTCAATGTTACATTAAATAAAAATTAATAAATATAAAAATAGCCATAAAATAATTAAAAATTAAAATAAAATATTAAATTATTTGGCATATTGCCACCGCACGCAAGAAAAATGATCAGAGAGCTGATTTCTTCACGTTTTTATTACAGGTTCACCTTTCACCAATAATTTTATATTGAATGCACGGATTTATGACTTGGGAAGCTAACCTCTCTTTACTTTATTATTACATATAAAAAATTTTAAAACATGACTCGTAGTGATTTTATTAAGATTTTAATAAAAATAAATGTGTGCCAATTTTTAAAAATATTAAATCATACAATTTAAGAAGTAATCTAATAATAAAAAATTGATGTCCTTTGTCTTAAATTCGTTAATAATGATAACAATATCACCATTATGAAAGAAAAATGATCTATTTTATATCCACATCTAATGTTGCAGTCAATGTCGACAACTCAAATTATAAAGATATTAATTCACTTGAGTATTATATATCCCACCATACAAACGAGGTGATAAAAATTTAAAGAGATAATGTAATCACTTTAGGTATAGGTTAAGTGAGAAATGATAATCTAATCATATAGATTAATTAATTAATCACGTGAAGCATAAACCACGAGAATCACAATTTAGGCCTTTTTTTTAAATTTCCCTTTGAGAGTTGAATTTCGAAAAATCATTCACAACATTTCGTAATACATACTGATCATATGAAAGCCACTAAAATACAACTAGACATCTAGATATGAAATTGATGTTAACGTTATGATTATAATCTTATCCTAATTGATTTAATTAGAGATAACTTGAACAATTTATAATATTAAATGCTTCAGTTATTACTTTTTTGATATGCACTATATAAGTTATGGAATATATATAATAATTCGTAAATTATGTATTTTAAATAAATCATTTGATAAGTGAGTAATTTAAAGTTAAATAATTAGTTAATTTTTACATGTTCTATATCAAATAATTTATCAAAATATTGTTTTGCAATAAAGTATAAAATTTTTATCTTTTACATTTTTTAATTATAATTTTTGGCATTTCACCATATTTGCCACCCGAATCCTGAAATTGCACATGAATCCCCCTAACAATCATATCTGTTTGAATGCAAGTCCGCCTTTCATGTTGAATCTTGAAATTGTTTAGTTGGATTGTAAGTTATAGTTTTTTATTATAATTGTTGTATTTTTATATTAATTGTTGTGTTTTGTTTTTCAATTTATGTATTATAATAATATGATTTTTATTGATTTTTGTGTTAAAAAAAGAATCAAATTTAAAAATCAAAATTCAACTAAACAGGTCCTTAGTTATCTCTAAAAGCTTATCTTATTTTAAAAAAGACACGATTCAGATGGACAATATTAAAATCTACTTGTGCCAAATCATTTGGATATTATTAGTCATGTTAATAAGATATTATTGTCAAGTGATTTCTTCGACAATTTATTTATTACATACATTCAATTTTTTTTAAAGGACAAACATATTATAACATAAAAAATGATAACTAAAAATTATCTTATCTTTAAAAAATTTATAATTAATATACAATTTTGATTCAATGAAACAAGTTAATATGTTTCTTATAATTCACTTTGTTTTTATAATATTAAATTATTTCATAAAATTTTTAATACATATAATAATATGCTTAAATAATAATTTATATATTTTTAAAGTTATTTAATCAATCGGTAATTTAAAATTAAATAACATATTCCATTCAAGTAATATTTACACATTTAATACATTTTTATTTTTAAGATAACATTTTTTAAAATTATCTAAGATGATGTACCTTTAATTAAACAAGATTATCTTTCTAATGCACATGTAACATGCATACAATAATTGCATTACTCCACCAAAAAGATTACTGAAATGTTTAATACAAAGAAATCCATCTTCAAACACCAATACCTAACAACCTTGTTATTATCGAAGGAAGTAGCTGTCTGTTGAATATCATTTGGTGAAGATTTATGATCTGTCCGAACCCATGCTGACCCTTGAAAGCTCTACCTGGTACCTATAATTTGCAATGTTTGAAAACGTCGTGGTTTTATGATTTAGTTTTCAGATTTTTTAAATATAAAATTAATAAAAATATTATAAAAATTAAAAAATATATTAATATAGTATAAAAATTGAGACAAATAACATAAAAAATATATATTTTATGTTATTGAGACAAATAACATAAAAATTTATAAAAATACATAAAATTTAATATAAAAATATAATAATCACAATTAAAAATTATAATTAAAATATCAATCAAACGACTCTCACAACTGTCCTTTAATTTTCAAATATATATATAATTACAGATCATGCATGCACAGATTTATGAATTGGAAAGCTGACCTCTCATTACTTTATTGTCCTCTGTGTTCTGTTCCATTCACTATTCTCTTTTATAATAAAGAAAAAATTCATAATTTTCGATAAAATAAATAAATAAATAAATAAATATTTATCCCCTCATAAAAGTGCAGACAGTAATTGATCACTCAATAGTAAAATAAAATAGTAGTTTAAATAATTTTTATGTAACATATAATAAAATTTAATACTTCAATAATACTAATTATAATATATAGAAACAGTAAATGGAAAATTAATTATTTCTCTTAAATGTTATTATATTAATTAGGATCTGTCTTATTTAAACTTTATATGTAACATATTAATTTAAAAATTTTTCAGCCTACACATTCAATCACCACCATAACTTTATAGTAGGTAAGAAAAGTTAGGAAACTCTCATAGAATAGTTCTAAACCAGTGGTCAGCTTCAAGAAATACTGATTTTATGTGGTAAGAAACGTAGAATCCAGAACTTTATGCCCACTTCTATAAATATGGCAAAATAGGGGACCTTATTACAAAACTTGATATATTATCGACGTGAAATAAAAGCAAAAGTATATTTCCCGTATAGCCCTTGCTACGTAATTAATCAAAACAGAGAGAAGGAGACGTTTGTTTTCGTTTTTATTTTTTAAAATATAAAAATATAAAAATAATATGAAAATTTGAAAAAAAAAACACAAATACAACATAAAAATTTTAAAAATTTAAAATATACAAAAATAAAAGTAAAAAACTGAATTATAAAGAATTTTTAATTGTGAGTTAGGGCAATAGTGTCCATAAAGAATATATATTGCAGCAGTCCAAGTCTTTAGGAGGGAAAATAGATTACTGAAACAGCAAAACCAACAGAGAACCATTTCAAGGTTTCAGTAGTGTCACTCGACCCTTCAGTTTCTTACCAAATGAAATAAATTTCTCATCTGGGTTTCTGTTTGTTTCCAGAGAAAATTCCTGAGGAGAAAAAATGGCTACTATCTGGATTCCAGATGTCGTTCCTTCACCAACCGAAGACTCGCAGAGTCTTAGAAAAGCCGTTCAGGGTCTCTTATCTTCCCTCCTTTTGTTTTTCCTTTTTCCCCGTACGCAGACTTGTTCATGATATAGATAGTTGTTTGTTTTTCAATGCGGGTATTGATTTTCTTTTTAACTGGATACTTAAATCGATTGGTTCGAAACATTCCCTGGTTGTATCAGACGTCATTTGATGTTATAAACCTGATTTTCACATTTTCTTTTTGGGGGTTTATTGTGAGCAGGACTTGGGACCGATGAGAAAGCGATAATAAAGATATTAGGGCGGAGAAATGCAAGACAAAGGAAGGAAATCAGAGAGACTTATGAACAGCTTTACGATGAATCTCTCATTGGTCGTCTCTACTCTGAGCTTTCCGGTGATTTCAGGGTATGAACATTTTTCTTCTCTTTCCAAATTCTAAGGAATTGTTCTGATTTATGATTTCTCCATGTCTGGAAATTCTTATTATCAATAATGCTAAGCTGGTGAAGATAATGGCTGTGTGAATGTTGGGTTTCCGGTGGATCGGCCTGGGCCTAGCCCAAATTCTTTTAGTTACCTGCCAGCCAGAACATTGTTGGGTTTGGGCTTTTTCCAAGCTTTTTCCGAAATGTTGAGCTTGGACCAAGCTGAACTTGAAGCCTGCTCGAAATCCAAAATATTTTTATTTGAACTTAGTTTGAAACAAGATCAAATTGTATTTTACCCGTTAACTTTGGTTGGGCTGGGCCCTTTTGCTACACCTAAGTTTCCAATGGATCAACCTGGGCCTAGCTCAAATTCTTTTAGCAATCTGCGAGCCCGAGCATTATTGGGTTTGGGCTTTTTTCAAACTTCTAGCCCATCCATCTTGGACTGGGTTGAACTTGAAGCCTGCTCAAATCCAAAATATTTTTGTTCGAGCTTAGTTCGAAGCTCGATCAAATTGTAATTTGCCTGTTAATTTTGGTTGGGCTGAGCCCTTTTGCTACCCCTTAAGTTTCTTGAATATGTTTGCTGGCGACTTGATTCATATAGATTTAAGGGCACAATTTTTTTCTATGGCATAAAAACGGTGTTTTAAATTCCGTTTCGTACCGATTGGAATATGTTGTACTAGGAAACAAAAAAATTTATTTTTGAAAGAAAAAGAAAATTTTATATTTTGATCATTTGAGTTTATATGTTTAATTCTTATTTCCTATTACAAATATATTTATGAGCTATATTATAAATTTTATAAATTTCAAATACTAATTTATAATTTTAAAAAATTATCCAAAACGATACTAATATTAACCGATACCGGTACAGTACTTTTTAAAAGATAAATCCAGTACCAATACAGTATTCAAAATTATGCATAAAAATGATAACTTTTGTATTTGGTTTTGTAGTGAAACAGAACTAAGTTTGGTGAAGCATTTGATGCTAGTGTGCATATCTCACCAATTTATTTTGAACAATATGTAACAGAAAGCTGTAATTTTGTGGACACATGATCCACCAGAAAGAGACGCGACACTGGCAAATGAAGCATTGAAAGCACATGAAGCATTGAGAGCTTGGAGTTGGAGTAAGGGCACTAAAGAGCTGCAAGTGATAGTTGAGATAGCATGTGCTTCATCACCTCTCCATCTCATGGCAGTGAAGCAGGCTTACTGTAATCTTTTTGATTGCTCACTTGAAGAAAAAATTGCATCTCAAGGCAATCTCACTCTTCCCCTGAGAAAGGTAAATTTAGAATTTGCAATTGGCTGAGCTGGGTTTGGCCCGAAACGTGTCAAAACTCAATGATTGGGTTTCGTTAGGCCTGAGTCTGATCTAAATTCCGGTTAAATTAGGCTTTGTCTGTTGATTTTGAGCCGACCCGAGTAAATGAGTTTGAATTCTCGGCCTGAAGTGCCCAAAGTGTAGATATTTATTTAACTGTAGATACATGCTGGTTTTCACAGATTTTAGTGGGTTTGGTGAGCTCATTCAGATATGACAAGGAATTGGTGAATGCTGATGTAGCCAACTCAGAGGCGGAAAAATTGCATGATGCCATCAAAATGAAGCAATTAGACAATGATGATCTAATTTTTGTACTCAGTACAAGAAGCTTCTCTCAGATCAGAGCAACCTTCAAGTGCTATGAGCAAAAATTTGGGAACCATATTTACAAGGTTCAACTGCAGTTAGCTAACTAACAAAGTGCTTTTTGTAGGTGGTTCTTCATGGATTTTGGCTTTGACAGAAAATTTTTCTTGCAGGACATCAAGGCTTGTGGACTTGGCACCTTGGAATCTCTGTTGGGAGTGGTGATCTTGTGCATAGACACCCCAGAAAAACACTTTGCTGAGGTGAGTGTATTTCATCTAATTTGCGTTACCCTAAAAGAATCCATTTTGGAGTGTGATGTTTCATCTGTTGAGCAAATACCACCAGTCATGTAACACTACTGTTTCAAACACCTGAATGTTTTAAAGGTGATTGGAACTTCCATCATTGGGCTCGGGACGGATGAAGATTCACTGACCAGAGCAATAGTGACTCGAGCTGAAATCGACCTGATGAAGGTTAGAGCAGAATATTCCAATATCTACAAAACAACCCTCGATGATGCCGTTATCGGCGATACTTCTTGGTACTATAAAGACTTCTTGATGACCTTACTTGGTTCAAACATCTGATTCAGACTAGTGAAGTGCTACTTCTGTTTTAGTTGTGAATTAGTTTGCTGCTGCTGTTATCTTCTGGAATAAAAGTGATTTGGTTGTACATAAGCTGCATCTATTTGAATTTAATTCGCATAAAATGAGACTCTTGTAAAATTGAGCATAACTGTTTTATGGGGGATGATTTTCGAGTTCAGTAACTTTGTTAGAACAAAGGTCACAAAATCAGTTACCAATTTTTGATACAAGAATTTTTGCCAACCCATTAATTCTAGGAAAATTTATAATCTGAAAAAAAAAAATTACTTAGACGCAACTTAATCCGTTACAAGCAATCAATAAGCACAAGATCTTCTGTTCAAATGAAGAGGTTAAATGAAGTAATGAAGACGAGAATTCAAGAACAGCGAGTTGTAAGGACAGAACAACGAAGCCAGGAGGAACATCTAATGCACCTTATGCAATCATACAGGTAGCGAAAATATGAACTGAAACAATAATATTAACTAAGCCAATTGCTCCATAATAGTTAAGTCAATGCTCAAAGAGCAGCACAAAATAATTCAACCATGGGGAATGAAATGGCCAAATCATCCACAAGATTAAGATCAGACTATAAATTAATAATAAATAAATTTATAGAATTTTTATTCTTACCAAAAATTTTTGAATTTGGACATCCCAATGTTAGTAAATTTCCACAACAAATCCAAGCAATGAAGCCTAAGCCAAAATGCTAAGAAAGGAGACATGACCTAACCTCAACATCAGAAAATGATATCCTCATCTTTCCTGGTTGCAGCTGACAACAAGTTGTGAGCTGAATTAATTGAAATTCCTTTCTGCAAAGAGACCTTCTCGGCAAACTGGTCCTCTGCAAACTGCTTAGCAGCAGCAAGTTGCTTCTCAATTTCTCTCTTCTTGTAACCCTGAATCTTCTTTAACCTGAAGAAATCCTCCCTCTCAAGCTCATCCAGCTCCCCCTTAATGTAACTAATGGTATTCTCCAATCTCGGCTTCACAACATTCTCCAATGCATTAACCCTCCGATTCGTGGTCTTGATCGCGTCATCAAGTGTCAAGAATGATGTCTGAAGCGAAGCAAGCTCGACAAGAACCTCAATGGCTTTGACATAAGCAGCACGACAGGCCTGCACTTGTTGGCCGCCCCTGGCCAAACCGGTCAGGTCATTCCTAGTCTCACCTTCAGTAAAATACTCAAACTTCGGAAGCTTGACACCAGCAACATTCTCTTGTCGGGGTCGGACTTTCAGAGATGCAGATTGGACATTCTCCAAGACAACATGCTTGATGTTCTCACCAGCCACATATTTGGCTTCTGTTAGGGCAAAGGACGAGGTTTTCATAGTCTCTCCCATTGATTCTTTGGTGGACACAATCTTCTTGAGAATTTGACGAAATTGAACAGTTAAAGCGTCACTCTTCTTCTTGAGAAGGGCATGACCCCTTGTAGCACCCAAAAGTCGGGCTTTCACAATTGCAAGCACTGTTACAGTGGGAACCACATTCAAGCGCTGGCCTTGCCCCGACATCTTTCAGACTATTTCAACCTAAACAAATACAAAAAACACTCAAACCCACTATTTTTTTTCCCTCTTAAATCAATAATGACTACATTATTTGATCATTTTCCCAATTCGATTCCATTCAATTCAATCTTAGATCTAAACAAGCATGGATCAGATAATATTCAATCCATTTTCTGATCTGAATTTCAGAGATATGATCCAATATTCAACAGAAAAATCCAAAAAAAAAAAGAAAGAAAGAAAGAGAGAATAATAACGAAAACAATCGAGAGATTCAGCCTTACTTGTACAATGAGATCGCACTCCCAAGTAAGATTCGCAAATGAGATCAAAGAAACCAATGCTAGGGATTGTTTCTGAAGAAAAGGAGTCTATAGAACTCTATCAAATGGACGAGAGATGACATCAAGGTTCGATGACCGAAGTCACACGGACAGTGGCACTCTTGTGTTTAGAACTGCGAAAGGGAAGAAGAGACCGAGATAGACAAAAAAAAAATTAAAATGCAAATTTCTGGAATTTCAATGATGACGTGTCAAAACAGGACAAGTTTAAAGTGGTAATAGATTTACTTTATTTTAAACGGGAAATTTAATTTATTTTGATCGCTTTCTTATTATTTTTAAAATTGAACTTATTTTACTTATAAAATAATATAATTTATTTGATTTTTAAAAAATATACTTAAACAAAAAATTAAATTAATTATGATCAACATGTTATATGTATTTAATAATAATTTAATAAAATATTAAAATTCAAAATTAAATAAAAAATTAAAAAGTACATTATGTTGTTTTATGACAATATTTAATCATTCGACAATGGTCAAGGCCTCTGTCTTGATTGAGAATCCTTTTTTTTTAATTGCAAGTAAAAACTCCTACCATATAATTCTTGTACCTCATTAATCTTGGAATATAATTAAAAAAAATATTCGCAATATAAATCTTTTATAACAAAAAATCTCTGTATTTATTTAAAAAAACTCTATATTTATCATTTTCCAAATGATATAACATTAAACAAAACATATATTCAATTTTATATATTTGAATCACTTAAGGATTTACATAAATTCTTTAAGACTACTCTTTTAAAAAATAAAATCAATGACTTTGTGGTTTATAGGGAGAATATTCAAATTCACACAAAAATTTACCTTCTAAAAAAATCAATATCTTAATATAACATAATTTTATAAATTTTTAAAGGATAATTTGATTGATGGTGAAAAGTATTTAAAAAAAAATACTAAGATATACAATTTAAAAGACTCTTTTAATTCTTGAATTTATTAGTTCAAGTGTGGGGGAAACATGAATCTATTAATATAAATTAAATTAAAATTCTTGTTTAATTGTAAATAATAATTTATTATATAAAATTTGTTGTATATATTAAAAAGTTTTTAACATATGCAAAGGAGATGAGAAGTCTCCTTCCACGTTGGAAAAACATTTTACACGTTAAAAGGCAACAAAAGATAGAAAAAGAGCTTGGACCTTCTGGCATTTCCGACTTGGATGTTTTTGTTCTTACACTGCACATTCAATTTATGCCAATTTGCATGATCATTCCAAATGGAGATTTTATCTTTTCTTGCTTTGGGTCACGTCAAATTGAAGCGTGCATTGACAATGAGTAAGGATATAAAAACAATAAAACTTAAAATTTATTATAATTTTATTTCATGCATTAAGCAATGTGTTGGAAATTGGTACCCACGTACTAATATTGATTAATATTAATATTGGTATCAATCAATTTTTTAAAATTATAAAATAGTTTATAAAAATTGTAAAATGATTTTTTTATGTATTATGCATATGTAAACATAATTTTAACTTTTTCAATCATTTAATTAATACAATAAATATAATACTATTTTTATATAATATTTATACCTATTAATGTCAATTTTCACATATTTCTCAAATAAGTTACAATCTAAACTAATATAAATAAAATAACAATAATCAAATCATCGTAATTTAATACTAATACATCAAAAGTTACATAAATTAATAAAAATATACAACAAACAACAATTTTCTTTATTTATATTGATATTAATCTTGATCTATTTCTTAAATAAATATCAATCTCAACAAATATAACAAAAATAACATAAACATGTAGATACATATTACTAAACATAAAAAAATCAATGTATCATAAAGTAACAACTTCCAATCAATGAAATCATAATCAAATTTATCCAAATATCATACAATAAATAATATATAAAATAAAAAAAATACAACAACTAATATCACTATCCAGCATAATAATTATATAATTCATAATTAAAGCTTAAAAAACCAGTTAACATATATATATATATATAATTATATATATATGTATATATATATATAAATAAATATATAAGAGGCCACTTCT
>JAOXYD010000004.1:697759-713241 GCA_028565735.1 Pinacopodium congolense | reverse complement strand
TTTTTATAAAAAATACAAATATATTTAGTTAATATTTATAATAAAAAATAAAAATAAAAACATGTTTATTCGAAAATTTTTTAATTATGATAATTAAATATAAAATAAATTTTAAATTTTAAATCAAAATATTCTTATATAACTAAAAATATAAATAAATTAATATATTATACTAATTATTTAGCGTAAAAATTTTTGTTTACAAACCTTATTTTTAAAATAGGAAGAAATACAATTTTCTTATTTGATTGTTTTTTTTCTGTTTTTCTAATTTTATAAATAAATAAATAAAATAGAATATAAATAAATATATTTTTATTTTATAATCAAACAGGATTTTAATTGCTGGAGTTTGAGTTACCCTGTATTTAAAGATCAAAGAAATTTTAGTCAGTTTGATTGAGTTTTTTATTGTAATTTTTTGTTGTAGATATTATATTTTTTAATTAAATTATATATATTTTTATAAATTTTTATGTTATTTATCTTAATTTCTGTATTATATTAAAATATTTTTTATTTTATAATATTTTTTATTAATTTTTATATTTAAAAAATTTAAAATTTAAAATTTAAAATCAAAGAACGGTATAGTCTTTTTCTTGTCGGAGGTTCTGAAGTTATCATTGGATTCCGTAGGATTCCAAGGTTAAAAGTTCACATGTTACATTAACCCCTACAGTGATAACATGTGATTGATACGACGTGCCATTTTGTCATTGAATGTCGTTTCCTTACACAGGAATCTCTGAGTTGTTTCCCAATAAATTCCAGGCTGAATGCTGTCATTAACGGTGCAGGTTCAACGGTCAGGATTTTTTAGCAAGGTTTCAGGGAAAGAAAATTATGTATGTAGGGGACTCTGTAAGTATCAACCATTTTGAATCCCTGTTGTGTCTGCTCTATGCTGCTGTGCCTGACTCCAGAGTTATTTCCAAGTCAACTAACTCTACTGTTACAGTGATTTTCCAGGTAAGCAAATTTCTCCTGTAATATTTGTTGTGAAATTTCAAAATAAACAGAAAATTAAAATGAGTTATACTTAATAAAAAGTTTATAATTTATTACCTTAAAATTTTAAATTGAGATATAGTATTATTAGATTATATATTAATACTTATTTAAATATAGTTCGAGTTTTACTTAAATTCTTTTGAAAAAAAATAATATAATAAATGGTATTAAAATTTAAAGGATGTTTGATATAATTATTAATTTTAATTTTTGTGTGTTTTTATAATTTTGTACTGTATTAGTGTATTATTTTTTTATTCTTATACAATCGATTTCTATACTTGAAAAAATAAAAATTAAAAATCAAAATAAATTTTAAGTTGAACTAGGACAATATTGAAAATTTTGGATCAATGTCTTCGTTTCACTAAAGATCTAAATAATTTCACATAAATGGTAGATTAAAAATAATTGATGTGAAAGGTAAATTTATTTGTGTAGAAAGAGATTATAGCGAAAATTTACAAATAAATTATTTCATATAAAAAAGAAAAGAAAGTTAAAATGATTTATATATAATAAAAAATTTATAATTTATTGTTTTAAAATTTTAAATTAAGATAAAATATCTTTAAATTGTATATAAATATTTACTTTAATCTATTTTAAAATTTCTTTGACTTCTTTTAAAGAATCCATTATTTCAAGGTCTCATTACTCAAAATAAAAAACTACAGCAGCATATGTCTAAAATGAAATTGGAATTGATGTTTTTCAGGATTACAAGGTATCCATAAAGATGTTTTTAACTCATTACTTGGTAGACATTGAAGAGGAGAAGATTGGCAGAGTGTTAAAGCTTGATTCTTTGAAAAATAGTGTCATATGGAAGAAAGCTGACGTTCTGATATTCAACACATGGCTTTGGTGGTACCGGAGAGGAACCCGGCAACCGTAAGACCTCCTCCTAAACCTTTGAATCGAACAGATAGTGTTTAATGTGTTCTTCATATGATTTAGTAACATGGGTGTTTTCCAATTTCAGATGGGACTATGTTCAAGAAGGAGACACCATAGTTAAAGACATGGATCGAATGGTTGCATTTCGCAGAGGTTTAACGACATGGGCAAAGTGGGTCGACTCTGATGTTGTTACAACCAAAACAAGAGTGTTTTTCCAAGGGATTTCCCCTTCTCATTACAAGTTGGTTCCTCTATGTACCCAAGTTACTTTTTTTTTTTAAATATGAAATTTGAAAAAAAATATATAAAAACCTAAAAAACAATACACAGACACGATATAAAAATTGAAAAAATATATAAAAATAAAATAAAAATAAAAAATGAAAACGAAAAATTGAATGAAACGGATCCTTAATATCAATTCTATTTTTTATTTTTTATTTTTATTTTTTTATTAAAAATAAAAATTTATTTAGTTGATATTTGTAATAAAATTTTGAAAATAAAAATCAGTTGAAATTTTTGATAAAAAATTAATTAAGTGATAACAATTAAATATGAAAAATTATGAAACAAAAACATTTTTATATACCTTAAAAGCATATCTTAATTAATAGATTATGTCAATTATTCAATATAAAAAATTTGTTTTTAAAACATGAAAAAATAGAATTTTTTTTATTTTTCTATTTCTGTTTTTCTAATTTATAAATAAAAACAAAATAAAATCCAACTAAACATATATATTTTTTCCTTTGTTTCTCTATTTTTAATAATAAAAATATAAAAACAAAGATGAAAAGTGATAACAAATTGATCATTTGTTACTGTCAACAATTTTGATGACCTTGAGTTCATAATTTGTTTATGTTAGCGGCACCGAGTGGAATGAAACAGGAGTTACAAACTGTGGAAAGGAGACTAAACCCTTAAGAGGATCAGTATACCCCGGAGGTTCACCATTGGCATTGAAGGTAGTGGAAGATGTATTAAGAACCATGAAGAAACCTGTTCATTTGCTCAATATAACAACACTGTCACAACTAAGAAAAGACGCACATCCAAGCTCTTACAATGGCTTCAAGGGCATGGATTGCACTCATTGGTGTATTGCTGGAGTCCCTGACACTTGGAATGAATTAATGTATGCAGCTCTAATGTTAGATTAGAAGTGATTCTGCAAATCAATTCATTATCGTATGAATAACCATGTAACATATTGTTTTTGGTCAGGATGATCTTTGAATATGTTATTCCTATTTCAATAACAGAAATGAAAACTGATTGTAATAATTCTGATTGTAAGACAAACAGAAATGAAAACTGGAAAAGTGAGATTTCCATACAGAGATTCAAAGAAAAAAACTCTGAGAGGATGGATCTATTGACTCTGACAAAGGGCTATAACAAGATGAAGATTTACACACAAACAAGGCTAGGCAGCAGTTTTATTAAGGACAATTCATTAAGTGAAGGACCATAGCCTACTTCCAAACTTCTAGGAAGAGGACAGGGACTTCACAACATGAATTTGAATACTTATATGTTGAGTTTTGCTCCCTACAAAGGTATTACAATGACATTGCATTAAGCACTCTTGGAAGCAATTTGGTGAAGGAGGATGTTAGGGAAATTCCAGTAGTTGGTGGCAATGAGCTCTTTCTATATGCTCGAGGCTGTGCAAGCAGCCATTGTTGAGTACAATGTCTCTGCACTTTTGAACATGTTAGGAGCCAGTTGCAGTAGTAGGCTCTAGCTTTTTATCTTCATTTACTAAGAATATTACCAAGTTCGATCACTGAAATACATAGCCTGACATTTCAAGAGGCAATTTGGAGAGGATAGATATTCAAGCAAATGGATTATCAACAAGGAAATGTAAAATAGAGCAGGAACCGTTTCATCCTTCCTTTGGAAAACTATGCAATTCCGGATTAAAGCTAAAATCCTTTTATACAGGGAAAAGGAGAGTAAAGAGAGAAACAAAAGCACACGAACCTCACACCATTGATGATCTTCTAATCGAACCTCCTAAATCTCCAGGCCGAAACAGAGAAAAGAGGTCTATCCTGCCAGCAAATAACCAAACATCCATTCTCTTCTTTGACATTGTAACCTTCATATCCGTTGCTCTGCAGAAGCCTGCTAGCATGCAGCATACCATGAAAACTCAGAGGAAGTTTCCCAAATCCGGCCAACTCGAGCCGCAAAATCCATTTCTCCAACTTCTCATGTCTCTCCTTTCTGTCAATTCCCTCACATGCAACTATGTTCTTGATTTCTTCTCCAAATAGCATCTTCTCGACTTTCTGTCGTTCTATTGATGTTCTTGGCACTTTTGACTCCAAACAATCAAACAGTGCAGCATAAAAGTTCAATGCTTCATTAACCCTCTCCATTAATGTAAAACCATTATGATCAGATTCCTGCTCAGTTATAACCATCAACTTTGGAGAATGACCCCGAATTGCAGTTAGAAATTTGTCCATCGTTGGTGAAGGAGCAAGAGATAATGGGGATAAAGCTGAATCAGGACTGAAGTTATAGAGATAGGCTTGATCTTTCTTCAACCAATCACCTAAAGTTCGATGATTCGGGTTCATCTTGCTGACCATCTTAAAGGGGTTAGAGCTTTGGCTGCTTGCTGCTGATGGCGATTTCATTTTATACGTCTCATTATCAGTTGCCAAGAGTGTATGCAGCTTAAGCACAGAAATGACAGCCAGAGCTTCGCCACTTTTAACACGCAAGCTTTCAGGATCGAGATCCTCTAATTTGCTCACAATGGGAGTGAACTGAAATGGGATGCTCAATTTTTCAGCTTCATCTGTCAACCGGCTAGCCATGTGTTCCAACACCTCTTTCTGTTGGTGAATACCTGTAATTCTCAAATGGGGTGGTCCTCCTGGCCTTGCATTCAATAATTGAAGAATATTAATCCACTGTGCAGGCTCAAATGCATTTAGATCAATAATATGCACCATCTTCTCCCCTTCCATTGCTTCTACAATGGCCTGATTCGTGATCACGTATGCAAGCTTAAGAAATGGGCACAGCTCAAAGAACAATCTTTGAACAAGAATTTCTTCGGATACCAAAGACATTTTCGTCGAATTCAGGGCTTTGTGCAAGCCAGGCCAAGCTTTAAGCAGGCGATCTGCAAGTGCTTCTGTGAAATAAGCAGCAATTCGTTGCATGGTATCACCATCAGGAGAGGCAAGGTGAGACATATGCTCCAGACCAATATTAGCATTCTCAATACTGCCTGCTGCAACATGGTTAGCACAAGCAAGAAGAAGATGGATCAAATACAAACCTCTTTCCTCAGAAGGAAGCTCCCTTATCCATGGATACGGTGATCCCATTCCTGGAGATGGAGTAAACCACGGAAAGAACTGAAGGGGTGATGGTGTCACAGAAGAGGATCCGTCTCCTTGAATCATTTCCACCATCAAGAATGAGATAAGTCAATACCCTGGTAATGCAAATCAAATCTTGAATTAAACACAGTCAACAATCAGATCAAATTTGAAGCATAATCTGTACCATTACAGCTAAACAATCAGAGCTCTACTGGGTACAAATCAGCTCGCAAAAAGAAGGTAAAGGTAAGAAACAACCCCTTTAAATCCTCCAATAAGGTTGCATGAATAGGATGAATAAGAGAAACAAGACCTAGAAGGAAAGAACGAAAAACCCTCACTGAGGAATAAACAAGTGAAAGAAATTGCTAGACAAAACTATTATGCAAAATCTATTCCTTTCTTCCAGATTATCTCTGACTGCAGATTTACAAAAAAGCATAACCAGACTTTCCCTGAGGTCTATTTGTGTTTGGATATTTTAACACATCTATTTCTATTTCTTTCGTTCTTTCTTTTAGCTGTCAAGAGATACAAAAGAAAACATGAAAAGGAATAATAACAAACACCATGCAAACTGACGATCATCACAAAACAGAAAAAGCACTTCTTGTTGAGAAAGCTCATAAGAACGCGGAAGCTTTTGTAATATAATCAGAAAGCAAGCGCAGACGAGGAATTGCCAGAGAAGAGTTCGCTGGCTCCTCCTGTGAACGAACTATTCAAACTCGGCTTCAATATCAATTACCTCAACTACGAACTTCCAAATTTGCTAAAATTCAACAGGAGACCCTGAAGAAATTAGCAAAAACGGATTAAGATGCCCTGTTGTGATTTCTACAGAGTCTGTGGCCAAAAGGGTTTTTGGGGTACAAATTGAACAGCAAAAAATGAGAACAAAGTTGTTACCTTTAAAGGACCTTCCATGGCTGCGTTAGCGACAACACAAGGGGTTGTTTTTGTCGTCATTTGTTTCTTGTCCTTTGGACTAATCAAAGGGAATGGAATTTCTTGAAATTCAAAGAGACCCCGGATAATTTTCTTTTTCTCTCTGTTTACTATGGAATTGGGTTTGTTTGTTTCTTTCTCAAACCCAGAATTCTTTTGTCCATTACCATCCTCTTAATTCACAGCTCGAGCTCTTTTTGTCAGTATATAACGTGGATGGGAATAAGGGGTTTGGCCAAATGGCATTATCCTCAAGCACAGGAACAAGTCAAGCGTGTCCTAACACAATAAAACAACAAATTTCTTGCTTGTTTAGTGGGGATTGCAAGGGAAAAAGGCGTCAAAAAGTTCCAACTAAAACCCCTATTTTGTATCGTTTCGCAAGGGGCGTTGGTACAATAGACCTTTTGTTTGGTAGTTTCTCGTTCATGTCAGGACAAAAGGAGTTATCAGAAAGACCAAAAACCAGACACAGATCTTCAACTTAGACGCTGGGGTCTTTGGTCGGAGCTAGCTCCTTGCCATGTATAAATAATAAATGTTTGGTGGAAGGTGCATTTTATTTTTTTAAGGATTCAAAAAATATTTAATTTCTCTTCCAATCTTGTTAAGGTATATTTTATCTCTTAAAATTTATAAAATAAAATATTTTTCATAATATTTATAAAATAATATAAAATATTTTTTAATATTAATTTTATTAAAATTTTATTAAATTATTATTATTTCAGCATATAAAGCATGCTAATACGAAATTTTAACAAAATTAATTAATAAAATTAGTGTTAAGAGAGTATTATGCATTATTATGCATCATTCTATAAATATTAAATAGTAAATTACATTATTTTATAAATATTAAAGAATAAATTACATCATTTGATAAATGTGAGATAGTAAATTTATTTTTTTAAGTTAAGAATAAATACAAAAATTCTGAAATATCAAGAAATAAAGTAGATTTGTCAAAATACGCTGAAAGACTGAAAATGATCCAAAGTAAGTTCCTTTGGACTTATAAACGTTATTTTAATCAAGGGTAACGATCACTTTTTTTTTTCTCGAAAAGACAAATAATTTATTTTTAATCAAGAATAAGGATGTGTTAAACGATTTAATATATTGATTAATTAAATAATTTAATTTTAAGTAATTCTTATTTAAATTGTTAATTTATGTAATAATTTATTTCTAATTAAGAGTAAGAATTTGTTAGCGGATATAATTTGTTGATACATTAATAATTTAATTTTAATTAAAAATAGAGATATGTTAGCCTATAAATACTATTTACATTTAACTTGTCATTTAAATTTGAATATTGACTTTTCAGATAATTTATGTATTGTTTACTTTAGCATTTTTTTTTTGTTTTGATTTCCTATTTTTCTAAACATAAAAATCGATAAAGAAAACACACTAATACAGCACATAAATTGAAAAATAAAACAAAAATACCCAATACAACAACCACAACAACCACAACAAAAAACCAAAACTCATAACCTAACTAAACATGCCCTTAATCTATGCTCTCGATGTACCTGATTAGAGGGATGCTAGAGTAGATATAAAAGGGCTAGAGGTACCACCTTAGATGGTACCTTAGATTGTAATACACTATGTATTACAATATTTACAAACTTTTAACAAAATACATTATGTCTCGTATTATTACATACAACTCAAACAAACATTCCCAAAACAAAACACATTCTTTATTGGCCATTACGGATGTTATTGTCCCAATCTTCAAGCCCTCCTATCTGAGCCTACACGGGGCAAAACCATCGTGCTAAGCATAAAGCTTAGTAGGGAATAAACTAAATAGGTATAATCTGACAACTGTTACAAACAGTCATCCAAACTTTCACATATTCAAAAACAATCCAAATATCATAAGCAGTACTTATCCATTTTCAACCCAAATCAAAATATCATAAAACTCAGAATAAAATATAACATATAAGAACAGATTATATATTTGCTTCAGAGCAAAACTCACGAATATCATAACTGAATATGATAATATCAAAACAGAACTTGTCTGTAACAAAACAGAATTTGCTTATTTCAGAACAGAGCTCAATTTTTTCATAACAAAGTTTATTTATGTTAAAATTGAGCATATAACATAATTAAAAACATATTAGTTTGTTAATCCTTTATATAGAAGTGGGTAACAGGATTAATACAGGAGATACCGTGATCAGTATCATAGAAGAAAGAGAGACATATGTCTCAATAACAGGAGACACCAAAGTGTCAGTAATATAAGACACTTAAGTGTTAGTAACGGGAGACACCAAAGTATCACAAGAGTAGTTGTAGACCCTTATAGGCATGCCTATATACCCACGACTATGACTTAACAGTATTAAAACAAAACAGGTTCATTTTAAAATCCTTATGTGAGGGACATATTACAATATATACAATCTTATTCCATTTTTACTCAATTTGACATTTTCATTAATTTCCAAACAACCTAACATGTTATACAATTACAAGTATGTGTAATAATACATCAATAGAGGTATTGAGTCATCATAAGGTATGTATATTCACACAAATAGAAATTACTTCCAACATAATCTCAATTATCAAACTCCTCGGATACTTAATGGTGTAGAATTAACATAATATCATTACAAAAATTCCTAATTCACAAACACCCATATCCAATTCATAATACATAATCTTTGGAATTCATTCATTCATAAGCACACTAAACAGTTATCGAATACCAAATAAAGTTCATAACACACTTTAAAAAAATCCATTTAAATCCTATTATATCAAATAAATTAACTTAAACTTATATGGTTCATCAATTTCCCAAACCCTAAATTTGTTTTTTTACCTTCCTAACCATTTCACACAATTTTATACTTTAACTAATTCGAGTTCTAAAGTCCAAAAAAAATCAAGAAATAATATAAGGTTCCTGCACAGGGGTCTGTCACAGGCAGTACTAGGAAAACAAATATAACTCATGCTTTAGTCACTTATTTATCAAGATGCTTTTACTGAGATCAACTTAAGACCTATATCTATAATTTTCATTCTTTAAGTTGCTTTAAATCCATACTCTAAATATATATATTTATAATAGATCAAAATACTGAAATTAGAATTTTGCCCTGCATAGGAGTCTGTCACAGGCAGTATTAGAGAAACAAGCATAACTCGAGCTCTAGTCACTTTTTTATCAAGTCGTTTTCACTGAGGTTAAGCTAAGACCTATATATACAACTTTTATTCTTTAAGTTTCTTCATATTCATACTCTAAAGATTTGTAAAACAAATTGAAAAGAGTAAAACAAAAATTTCACCTTGTCTTTAATCGATTGCTTTTTTTTTCATGATGGGTTTTTTTGATCAATTTTGTATGGCTATTCTAACATAGAAACTTTGATTTTTAGGCAACATGTTCTTCTAAACAAATGTTTATCTATGTTTTAAATTTTAAACTAAATAAAATTGATGCAATTTGGTTCATTATTCCGAGAGTTAGACTCAAAATACTATAGACTATTTTCAAACGTGGACAACAACTAGAACTCAACTTCGAGACAAATTTCAAAACCCTTAATGACAGAAATCAAATTCGATTCCTTCATGAAAGTTGTAGATATATGTATCAAACATCAAACAGTATATTTTCTAACATGATACCAAGTTTAGTATTCCCTTACCTTACTAATATTCAAATCCAACTCCAAGAATACAGCTAAACTAAGCTTCCAAACAACCAGCACATACAAAGCTTCTTAATATTAATGATCTAAACTCCAGCAGAATTTGAGATAATGTGGGAGGTTTTTGCTGGAGAGAAAAATAAGAATGAAAAAAACTAAAATTGCTCCAATAGAAATTTGCTTCATCTCTAGCTAGTTGTCACTAGCTTAAACACCAAAGATTCACTAGCTTAAGATGTCATTTAATACCAAGGTATCACTAGCTTAATATACCACTTAAGATCAAGGTATGCAACCCACTTTCCTACCATTTGTTTTCATTTGTAATACTTTAATTAGTCCACTTGTTCTCATATTATGCTGTCAAATATCAGACATTAAATGATGCTAAATGTCAATGTGTTAGCTATGCCAAATGTTACTAATTTATAGGTTTAGTCATTCTAATTTCTCTGTATCAACTTAACTTGTCACTTGATAATTTTCTTAGTCCAAATATATATTTAAATACCTCAATTCTCTAGTGGTATCAATTAATTCCAATTTACTAATTATAGTCCATCAATACCAAAATTCAAGTCATATGCCTTTAAACTCTTATTTCACATATACTTTCATAAACATGTATCATTTCAACTAGAGTATATTTTGGGGCCTTACACAATGAATTAATGAATGGAAGTATAAAAACTTCACACTTTCTTTAAAGCTCATCTAACTTAAAAAATCATTCAGATCTGACTCGAAAATTAATCTCATTAACATTTAACAAAAATTATAAAAAATTCTTCCACCACCTCTTGCCCATGTGTTTATAGGCTTACTATGTTCAAAAGTACATTGGACAATATTTCACTAGTTAACCAGTTCTTAAATTCAAGGATACTAGTCAATCAGTCTCCAGCATTGGTCAATTATTGATTTTATATATCAGTTTTTCAACTTCTATGGAAGCCAAGCTTTCCAAATACCAAAATTTTATTTTTTAATTAAAAACCAATTCAAAATTTTTTTAAAAGTTCCCAAAAAATTTTTTAAGGACCAATACTTTTTAATTAAAATTAAAAATGAAAATTATCTTAGTCTATTAAGTTTTAAGCACATTTTGAAACCTTTTCTTTTAAAATCAATTCCAAATAACTTCTAAACATTCTAAAACAATTTCTTTGCCCTTAAAACAAATTTAATCAAGTTTTAAATGTTCCCTATAAAGATTTTAATGATTAAGACTCTTCAATTGAAATAAAAAAACTTAAAATATCTTAATCAATGGAACTTTATACACAACTTCAAACTTTTCAAAACTTTCAAATCTATTAAAGTTTTTCAAACTTTCCAAAATCACTTTTCTTATAAAACTTGAATTTGCCAAGTTAAAAAAATTTTCCAAGGTGATTTTAGACACCAAGACCTTTTAACAGAATTTAAAAAAAATATATGTTTTGGTTTATGACAATTTATGCACTTTTTCAAGGTTTTCAAAACTTCTAATCTTTTTAAAATTTTCAAAACTTGTAAAATCATTCTTTCCACTGACTTAACCACACTCAAAGACTTTCGTAAAATATCTTGACACATCAAGAGAATTTTCTTAAAACCCTTTCAAAAAATTTCACTTGATTATGAAACATTAAATGCATAATTTATAAATATAAACAATTATGTAAAAATCTTAGACAAAATTTGATCTGCAATGCATATACAAACTCTTGAGCAAAATGTAATGCACACATGCAATATTTTAATATTAAAAAGATGAAAACAAGACTTGTAACAAAAAAAATACAAGTATAAAACTATTTAATCTCTTCTTTTTTTTTATCTTAATCTTTATATATCACTTGATTTTGACTTCAATGTTTGCTTTGCCATTCTCATTTTTTCCATGAATTTACTTCCTAATTGGGCTCCACCATATATTGTTACAAAGTTTGTATTAACTTATCTTTTCAATACATTAAAATTAAAACATTAGTAATAAAATTCTTTTATCATCAACAAAACATAGATTAGAACTTTCCTCAGTTCAACATTCTCTTACTTTTTGATGATAACAAAATATGAGATATTAAGAAAATATAAAATAAAAAACACATATGCAAAGCAAATCAAATTGCTCTCCCTTAATACATGCATCATGAAATGAATAAATTCTAATATTTTCTATCACTCTTTAATATTCCCAATCTCTCTCCTCCTTTTTAATATCATCAAAAGGTTATAAAGAAATTAGTAGATACCAATTATTAATTATTATCTACCATTTTTTATGCCAATTATTATGGAGGAGTTCATAAAAGAGTAAAAAAGCATACACCATTAGACAAAGATACCAGTTATTAGAAATTCAATTGTTATGGAAGAAATTACAAGATTTTCAACAAAGCACATACAATTTTCACATGATTTTCAAAGAGACTTACTATCAATCATTTTTAATTCTATCCTAATCATGCAAATTTCTTTTCAATTCACCTTTCTCTTTACATTTGTGCGATATTTGAAAATTACTCCCCTAAATCTATATGCATCAGTGTATAAAGTGTGAAGGGGATCTATATGTCATGCATTAAAAACAAAAATCAAATGCCATGTACCAAAGACATACTTTAATGTCATAGGAAATATTCAAATAATTTCTCCTACCTAAAACAACTAATATCAGTAATCCTTTTCTCTTGGAAATATGTATTAAAAATAGAAAGATACCAAATGATGTACTCTCCTTAAATTAAGTCATCATAAAAAATTTGATCGTATAAGGGAAAAGAATTCATAAAAAAACATTTTCAAAACATTTACCAATTTTAAAAAACCATTCTATTTTTCTTATGTAATAGGTCTCCCCAACTATACACAACTAAGCTTGTTACCTAAAAACGAGTATATCAAGCCAAAGTTCTAAAAAAATTATCAATGTAAAAGCAAATATGTATACCTCCTTTATGTTCACTAATTTTACCTCATTTTCAACTAATCACTTAGTTCAACAATATAGTTGCTTTCTTAGCTCATGTAAGGACTTTTGATGAATTTTCCTTTTCCACTTATTGTTGGAGATACCATTTATTGCTTCCTTATTTAGCATCCATTTGATACTAATTAATATTAACCTACAAAACAAAGAAATTGATGTGTTCTAGGTACCCATACTAAATTAGGTTCTTGAGAGTTAGTTTTCATGCCTCTCTCAACCTATATTTTTAATGGTTTTCTAAAAAATCTTTATTGAACAAAACAAAATTTCTATATAACTAAAATCACCATGATTGTGTGAGTAATAATTATTCTTATGGTTTTTGTGTTTAAATGCATTCTAAGATCTTCTTTCATGATATTTTATCCTAGAATAATTATAAGACCTTGAATGTGTGTAAATATTACCATTTTTTCCATGCATACGTGAGTTATGATAATGAATCATGTCATTTTTTTAAAAATAAGGACTAATTGTGTGCATTTTTTTCCTTAATAGGTTTAAGACTTAGAATTGAAAATTATATGCTGCTAATGTTGTGCACATACATATAGGGAGCATGGAAACGTGTTAGACTTCTTTGCCTTTTATGTGGCCTAAATGCATTTATAGAAATTATGTCTATTTATGTTTATATCCACTTCCTAAATTTTGATTTTAATGTATAAATGAATCTATGATGATTTTTTACTAGTTTGAGGTTTAGAAGATGATACTACATTCTCAAATGAGAGTCTAAGTACATTATGATCATCTAAGTTCTTGCCTTTTATCAAAATTATTTTGGCATTGTTTGGTATACTTCCATTAGTAAAAACGGATCCATACGTATCGTTTGAACTCTTTTGAACTTCTAATATGTTCACTAAATTTTCACTCCCTTGAGTAGATTTATAAAATGACTCTTTTGGATCATTTATATCCTTTTTCAATGCTATATTCTCATACAACAAATCATGTTTATTATATTTAACAATAACCACACTCCTAGATTTTATCATGATATGTAATTCACACATCATCTTCTCATTTTCAAGCATGGATTCATTTAAATACTTTAATGCATTCTTATACTTAAAATAAAGGATTTTATTTTTCAAATTTATAATCCTAAGGCATTCAACTAACTTACTATAAGAAAACTCATCATCATAATCATCATCGTTATTATTATAAGAGTCTTAGTTAGAAAGTACCCTATCTTCTTTATTACTGGCCATCAAGCGTACGCTTGTCATCTCTTCTTATGACTACTCATTCTCCTTCTCTTAAACTTGATCAGAACCGTTGTAAGAAACTTCTAATGCATTTCAAATTTCATTAGCCAATTCACACATTGAAATTTTATCAAACACATTTCTATTTAATACACAAAAGAAAATATGCATAGCGTTACAATTTAACAATAAAATTCCCATTCGTTGTCATCCTATTTCTCTTCTATCTTTTAAAAAATTTTACCCATCTACTATTTTAGTAGGAATAAATAGACCATTTGAAATTATGTACCACAAACTTACATTTTAACCCATTTCAATATCCAATAAACCATACCTTAAGTACTCAATTCCCAATCTTAACTCAAGCCCAAATAAAAAATAAAAACATAATCACTATATCTTACTTAATTAAAACAATGCACAAGTACTCAATGAATCAATGAAAGTAAGAATAAAAACTTCACACTTCCTATTAAGCTCATTCATCTAAATAATTGATTCAAAATCAGCCCATAACTCATTCAACTCATTAACATTAATCCAAAATCATAAAAACCTTCTTCCACTACCTCTTAGCCACGTATTCATGGTCTTACCTAGCTCAAAAATACGTTTAAAACATTTCCTAACTGTTAGAGTGACTCAAATTGACTGGTCAACTAGTGCCCCGAATTCTAATATATTGGTCGACTAATCTCTAGCGTTGATCTATCATTGGTTCAGTAAATCAATTTTACAACTTCTACAAAAGATTTTCAAGCCTAAAAATAAGTTAGATTCATTTCCAAAAACTTGTTTTTTATTAATAACCAATTTAAACAAAATTGAAAAGTTACTTAAAACAATTTTAAGGACCAAAGAATTTTAATTAAAATAAAAAAAATCTTGATATATAAAAAATTTAAACACATTTTAAAACTTTTTATTCCAAAATCACTTCCAAACATTTCAAAACAATTCATTTGCACTGAAAACAACTTCAATCAAGTTTCAAATGTTCCATAAAAAGATTTTAGTAATTTAGACTCTTCAATTGAAATTAAAACCTCAAAATATCTTGCTCAATAAAACTTTATGTACAATTTCAAACTTTCCAAAACTTTCAAATACTTTAAAGTTTTTTAAACTTCCTAAAATCACTTTTCTCATAAAACTTGACTCTATCATGTTCCAGGAATTTTCCAAAGTGATTTTAGACACTAAGACCTTTCAATTGAGTTTAAAAATAGAACATGTCTTGGTTTATGACAAATTTATGTACTTTTTTAAAGTTTTTCAAAACTTCTAACTTTTCAAAAATTTGTAAAACTTCCAAAATCATTCTTTTCCCCAAGACTTGAATTAACCACATTCAAAG